>CAXITT010000533.1:414527-510202 GCA_964033795.1 Lymnaea stagnalis | reverse complement strand
GCTTCTGATGGTGGGTGCGGGCGGAGAAAATTATTGGAGCCATAGCTGACAGGAAATTTGTTTGAAAGAAACTTCGTTGACGGAAAATCGATCGACGGAAATTTGGCCGAATCTTTTCTTTTTTCCTTTTTTTTTTTCAGTTCACACGTTAAAATTTTCCTTCAAATTTCTATTTGAACATACTATACATACTATGTAGTAAAACAAAATAATGCAAACTTTTGAGTCTGGGCGACCGCTGGACATGTTTTCTGTCACACAGGGGACCGGTGCCAGACTTATCTTTTTCATTTGAACGGAAATATGTCATAAAACACATTTAAAAAAAAAAAAATAATTCATAGGCTTAATCCTTATTTTGACAGGACTAGATTAACTATTTCTGTTTAATGCTAGCAGTTAATAAACTTCTTTTCTTTTTTGTTTGTTAATGGCTTCAAGATCCGATTGCATCACGGGCCAACTCTTCCGGGTCGCAAGTCATAGAACGTAATTATCTGGCATCCGTCCGGTCACAATGGGACGATGGGGTGAGCTTCGGAGGACGAAATCCACATGGCCTGGGATTATTCTTCAAGCTGGTCCCCAACAGCAAATCGCCTCTCTCCACGCCGCTGGATAACCCATGGGAACATCACTGGATGATACAGCTTGGCACCAGTGACGTCACAGGCGTTGTCGGGAATGTTTCATTGTACCAATGTTATCCGCGCTTTCGGGACTCCATCTCCGGGTTTTGATGTCAGAGTTTCCTTCTCTCTTAGGTGAGAAAAAAGTTTAGCAACCCATAAAAACAAAGCCATAATTAAACAAACTCCTGTAAACACAAGTTCAATTAAACAACCCCTAAAAACTAAATTTTTCGCGTAAATTGTTTATAAAATGTAATATCCAGCAATGCAGGGGTGGGGTTGAAATTAAGCAAAACCTGCATACAAGTAATGTACTTTATAAGAATCCCCAATTAGTGCTCCCACCCTCAAGGCACACAACCGCACATTTTGTTAACGCCCCTGAACCATATTTACATTCTAATGTCCCACTCACTTTTACACCGCAGAATTGTTGAACCAATTAGTTTAGAACAAAAATATACAATTTAAAAAAATCAGAAAATATTACGCACCATACGCACTTGCGATATTTGTTTTTAAAGAATCTCATTGAGCGCGGTTATCAAGACTTTTATTTCGTGAAATCATATTTCCTTCAACTTCCCCTTGAAAAAAAGAGAAAAGCGGCTTTTTTTTTTTTTGGGTCGTTGGGGGTGGGGCTGAAAATCTGAGAGAATGTGTTGTCGTCGGTAATGAATATAAATGCCAAGTTTCAACTCGACTGGAAATGGGTCAATTAGTCGTCCAAAGATTTTGCACGCCAGCCACAAATATAGGCGAAGTTAATATGAAGGATTAAAACAAAATAATTTATTGAACACAAACATGTTTAAACAGAACACACAACGAAGCTGCCAACAGTTGGTCGCTAAAAGTGTAAGTAATAATCAACAAAAATATGTTGTACAAGATTGGGAAATTAAATTATTGCTCTTTTGTAAACTGTGACCCGTTCACTGATGCAAATGCAAAGGGAACAAACTCCCGCCTGTACGTGCCTCTGAACGGTATTCAGGTATCCCGTCCCCTTTACTTAACCAGCATTGAATCAACTGTGCTAACGGCTATGTTAAAAATAAAATCTTCCTTCGCGTTCGTTCAAAGTCGTTCATATTATTTATGTTATACTTGTATACAACAATTCGATAATAAAGTCTAAAGAGTTACCAAAGGAATTTCAACAATATTTTAATTTTATGTCATTGACATACATCCTTTTATTGTAAAAAAAATGTGTTTGTTCCTTTCATAATTTGAGTAAATGTAGACTAACATTTGTTTCTATTATTATTATTGTTGAAGAATTTATTTTAACTATTTATTTGTTTTATTGTGTTTTAAAATGAGCTTTTTTTAAAAATTGTTTGTAAAGGGAGGGTACTATCAATTCAAGATGGCAGCTTCCGCAGTTGTAGTTAACGCTTCTTCGGAACGCAAAGTATATTCACAAGCAGGTTGTAAATCAGACTAATGTTTTTTTATAACTGATTTGTTCAACTCAGATTAACGGCTTGTTATTTTTTTTTAACTTGAAGCTAAATAATAAAGTGCAACTTCAGCTTTTATGAGTGTTCATCAGTCAGTTACTTGAGTCCGATGGGCTTGACTTAAGTTTTTGAGTTACACTACATCACTACACTGCAGTTGGTAAATGTTGGTTTTCCGCGCCTCTTATTTCCCACGGCCGCTATCTTGGTTCCCATGATAGCAGAGTGTTATGGCAACCAAAACGGCGGCAGTGTATAAAAAAGTGGTGCAAACACTCATCAGTTAAAATGGGGAGGGGAAAGAGAGAATGTGCTAGTTTTAGCTATGCGGTAGGTATTTCGGTAAGATCCGGGAAGTGCCGAAAACCGGGTATCGTGATTTCGTTGTCAAAATGGCGACCTCCACTTTTTAATTTACCGAGAGTCACGTTGTTTACGACTTTTTAACTATATAGCCCAGGATGTTAATTCTATTTCCGCCCACAACTTATAGTAGACATGTTGTGTTATGATTAGATACTTGAGTCCCCCCAAAAATTTTGGGGCTTCACTTTGAAAATTGAAGGTAAAATAACGCAATTTTTACTCATTCATATTTTTTTTGTGGAAAAGGACCTTTCATAGAATTTCAAGGACTTTATAAATAATGGCATTAACTACAACATATCCAAGACCTGTTAATTTAGGACCATCAGTTTGGTCAGAAATTTCATGGGAAATTTTAGTCACGTGTGTCCCAAAATTACCTATTATCGTTAATATTCGTTGCTATGGTAAATAACCTGATTTACTCTGGAAATCCAGACTATTACCCCCTAATAACTTATTTAGAAATAAAAATAAAATAATTAATAAAACAAACACATATTTTTAATATGATTTGATGCTTTTATTGAGGGATATTAGGTTAAAAAAGCCTAATTAATTACAATTAATAGTTAACTATTAGTTTTATATACTGTTGTTATATGTATACTATTAACTATATATATACATATAATATATATACATATATAATTATATATATGTGTGTATGTATATATAGAGGCCTAGAATAGTATTACTATTATAAGTGTAGGCCTATCCACCTCCCCCCTCCCCACCAAATAGTTTTTTGTAGGACCCATTATTCATATGTAATGATATATATGGTGATTCTTAAGGCATAAATTAAGTAAAAGTGTACAAAAAATATTCACTTACCTTTGGTATTGAAATATCCTATATTATATTTAATCACATATCACACTATTCCAAAAGAGAATTATCAGTATTCTCAAAGAAAAAAACACACTTTCTACCACAAAAATCCAAGAATTACATGAGATATTACTAAAATTTAATAATAAAACATTGTAATTACCTCAAGCAAATAACTAGAACTTATTTAAAATTCTATCAACAGCTAAAGTTGATTCTAATAATAAATGTTGATCTGTGAAACAACTGTACTAACTTAAAATAAATGACATACTATTTTTTGTCATATTCACACATTCATATGGTATGGGACTAAAATACATTATATAGAAAATGGTAAAATAAAAAGTTTAATTGTCAATTTTAACTTATTGAAACAAATAATCCCTTTATTATTAGTATATACTTATAAATTTTAAACAATTCCACAGAAAATTTGAAATTAATATCTTAAGAATATTTTATTATTATTATGAATTTTGGGAAATTGAAAAAAAATATTTATACATAATTAATTAATTAATTACGAATAAGTGACGAGTCAGCATATTTTATATATTTTTAATAGGAAAATAATAAAGATTTTTAAAATAATTTTTGCGGAATATTAACAAAAACTAACTTATATTTTGTGGTTTTATTTAGAAGTACTCTAATTAAAATATGTTCCCTGTAAATATTATATTTTTGTGTCATTTTATAATAAAGTTATAGGCCTTAAAAAAAAATCAAAATGAGGGTCACGAAATGTGGAGGAAAATCCCATAGTAAAAAAGGGCCTTTGAGGTCCCTACTAAAAAATTCATAACTTTTGAACCACTTGAGCTAGAAAGTTGATCTTGGTGTTTTTGTAATCTATTCTCCAGGCTCTATACAGCAGTAGTGTTTTTATATTTTTAAAAATGTTTTGAAATTTTAATCAAAGTGCCTACGGCCTACATGCAGAGTCAGAGAGAAATGAAAATAGGAACAAAACTTTTAACATTTTTAAACAGTTTTAACCCTTACATTATTTTTGTGGTGAACACATAGCAACTAGTGTCACTGACGTGCGGTCACCCCGCCCCCTTGCCCTTTAGGCTAGGCTAAAGCCCACAGCCCCAAAAATTGAAGGAGCCTCTCAATTTAAGAGGCCATATTTTATGGCTTGAAAAATATAGATTACTAATTTATTTTTTTACAAAAAAAAGCTCTAAAATATACAAATTAGGATAAATATTTTACAAATCACAAATTAAAAATATCATGAACAAATCCACTAAAATTTAAACTTTTAAGTTTTTTAAGAGCTGGCCATAAATATAGCCCTACTGCTGTTGTATATTAGTAATAATAGGTTTGGTAACTTGATGGGGAAAAGATTTTCCTAGTCTTCTTCAAACTGGCCAAAAGGCTGAGATCCAATAATATTACGAAACAATCCTAAGAATTAACACAAGAGAAGTCAGGGTATAGTTATTACAAATTGTTTTTATTTAAAATTAAACTAAATTGATTTTAAAAAATGCCATTTGCTTAGAAAAATCATTCTTTCTACTGCACTGTTTTTTCCCCCAAAAATCCTGATGAAACAGCATGTTTTCCGTATGTTCATAACTGATTCATCAAAAACTGTGTGCTACAAGTACATGTAAATAAATAGCATAAAAAATATTTAAGCACAATAAAACTTGATTAGTTTTATAATTATTTGGCCTTTTGTATGTGATAAGTTGAATGGCATGTTACCTTCGAAGAATTCATTCACTATCAAAATGACCTATGAAGACATTTGGGTTGCCACCCATGATTGAAGTGATATTAAAAGAAATATTTACATCGTGATGTTCATTGAAAAGGGATACAGTACCAGATACTATTCTAAT
This sequence comes from Lymnaea stagnalis, assembly GCA_964033795.1. Taxonomy (NCBI): domain Eukaryota; kingdom Metazoa; phylum Mollusca; class Gastropoda; family Lymnaeidae; genus Lymnaea; species Lymnaea stagnalis. The sequence continues at coordinate 505,036 of CAXITT010000533.1, read as the reverse complement.
TGTATTTTTAAAATTACAAAATGAAAAGGGGCAAGAGGCATTATTGTTACGGGGCCTCAATATTAGAATGGCCTAAGGCCTCTCGTAAGTTAATTCTGGCCCTGACTCCGTCATTGTCTTTGATTTTGACTCTTTCAGTCTGGTGTGACTGAGTTGTGTATCAGGCTCGGTATCATGATAGTAATATAGACACTAATTACTAATATACAGACAGTTTATAGGCCTGCTATTTTTATAATATTATTTTAATCAGGCCTAATATTTTGGAAAAGAGCATGATAATTGATAATGTCAATAATTTCAATTACATTTGTTTTTTAAAGTGAGCAACCATTCATCAATTCTGCTCAATAAAAACAAAGTTTATATATATATATATATATGTCAGTTATTAATATTACCGCTACTGAATATGGAAAATGTCATTGACAATTGTTATTTTTTACCACCTTTCACCGTTTCAGGAGCAAACAAGCCCAGACGAGCATTGCACCAGATTCCTGATGAAATTTTAAATGATATTGAGATTAACAATGCCATTAAACAGGTTGTAAAATTATTTAGAATCTTAAGTGTATTATTCAATATTATAATTCACTTTCAGCCAGGCATCTATAATATGCACTAATTATATTAACATCTTCTAATGAACACGATTGTCCTCTTCTAGCCTCTACCCATCTAACTGTTGCTTGGTTCGACTAGAGGTGGCTGGCTTAAATTATGGCTAGTAAAGTTGTCTGTCATTGAGCTATAGCACTATTTAACCAAGTATAATCGTTGGTGTGTAACTGAAAATAACAGCAAATCCATCCTAAAATTATCTCCAAGCCAAACCTAAATTATTTAAAAATATCAGCAACTTTTAATCCTTCTTGCCTAGGAGAAAAAATAAAATTTAATTCATTAATCTTAAAATCATTTTATAATTATTCTTGTATTACTTTATTTTTACATTAAATATAGAGTTAAAGATTTATTAATTAATATGCATCTATTTCAGCTACCTGAAAACTACAATTTTGAAATCCACAAAACAATATGGAAAGTTCGTCAAAATGGAGCTAAACGTGTGGCTTTGCAGTTCCCGGAAGGTCTACTTCTGTATGCTTGTGTTATCGCAGATATAATTGAAAAGTTAGTGCTAGTAGCTAGTTAATTAACCTAATATATTTTTTACATGCTGTATCTGGTATTGGTTATAGAATTCATTTTTAAGCATGTTAGATAACCTGTTCACATTTGATGTAATTTTATGATCATTATGATTGTCTTTTCAAGGTTCATTCTAATTTAAATAAAAGATAATGGCAATTTTTAAAAATTACAATATCAAAAGTTTCAATGTGTTTCAATAGGAATTTTTAAAATCTGTCTTGTTTGTTTATTTGTTAAATTTCACTGCTGCAGAAATAAACAAACTCTTTTTAACTTAATTTTATTGTTTTTCAAACTTGTTCAATTACAAAGACCTAGCTTAACTCATGGTTCACAGCACTCATGAGAGAGAGACTGAAATGGACAACATCAAAAACTTATTTACACAAATTCATTCAAAGAAATTTTTAAGACAAGGATCTCTACTCACAAAACTGATGACATTGAATTTTTAAATTTTAGTTATATTATGATAGGATTTGCTGTTAGTAATAAAGTTTATTCCAAAATATACATTTATTAGAGTGCACTAAGGATTACCATATTCCATTTACTTAACAGGTTTACTGATGCAGATACAGTTATCATGGGAGATGTGACTTATGGTGCCTGCTGTGTTGATGACTTTACAGCTAGAGCATTGGGTGCTGACCTTATGGTGCATTATGGTCATAGTTGTTTGAGTAAGTATTTTGGAACTTTGCCATTGATCAGTTAAACACTTCATAAGTAAACAGCAGCCTTTTCCCCATTATATTATTTATATCTGCATGTCTACGCCCACAACATCACATAGATGTGTGAATAATCTCTCCTTAGCTGCACACACATTCTTACTAATTTTATGAAAGTTCTTTAAACAATTGTGACTAGAATGTCCTCAAGGAACGTACTCATCATTTCATGTAGGCTAAGTCTAGTCTAATCAAATAGTAAAAGATGTCTTTAATTAGCCATGTTTCCTTTATTTAATTCCAATATTATGTTGTGGCTACTGAAGTCCAGCAGTTGCTCTTTTGTGGCGTTGAAACGCCTTTGCCATCAGTATTTTTTTCTTAATGCCCTTCAAGGACAATTGCTCATTTCAGACATGGGCATGTAGTGTTGCACTAATCTGATGTATTTTAGCAAAGATTAAACTCAAGTTTAATCAAATTTCATGCTGGGAATGTCTGGTTGAAATTATTTTTAAAAATCATTCACAGGACATACAGATCTAAAAATATGTACCGATAATCGTATGAGTTAATTGTAGCTCCAAGCCTTTAAGATAAAAACATTTTTTATATTAACTGAAAATTAAAAATTTTTAATAAAAGATGTTTTTAAATTAAAATGTAATGATGTTACTTAGAATATTGATTGTGTGGCTGCAATGTTCTGGAGTAGTTCTTTTTTTAAAAGTGCATAAATCTTTCTATATATATTTTGAGCAGAAACTATTGTTTTTATTGTATTTTTTTAAAAAACACAATCCACTTCAGTTCCTATAGATCAAACTGAGGGCATACAGATGCTTTATGTGTTTGTAGACATCAAAATTGACACCATGCATTTCATCGAAACCTTGAAGTTCAATTTTGAAGTGGGCACCCGCATTGCTTTGGTCAGCACCATTCAATTTGTGGCAGCCCTCCAAGTAAGTTAACATTTTTTGTTGCTATTCATCTATCCACATGTAACTTGTTCAAGTCAGAACAGGCAGCTTATACAAACTTGAATGTTTCAGAGTGCCAGACAACAGCTGAGTCCTGACTATACAGTCATCACCCCACAAAGCAAACCCCTATCGCCAGGTGAAATACTGGGCTGCACATCTCCCAGGTTGGCAGAGACTGATGTGATTGTGTAAGTTTTGTTTTTTAAAATGAAAAGTTTTGTATTTTGCTCAGAAACATCAAAAATATTTTTTTTTTCAAGCGGTCTTTAGTGGATGATTGCTATTTAAAATTGATCACTTTGCTTGACTTCACTTTCCATTTAGCTTATTTCTAATCGCACAATGACAAATTTCTGATGCAAAATTATCAACTGTTATGTGTAACAGGCAAAGAAAATAAAAATGAAAAACTGTGACTTACGTCATGAAAGAGTAAAAATGTAAAAAGCTGAAGGTGTAAAATAATAGGATAAATGAAAATCCTTATTAATGCAATGTGATTTGTAAAATGTTATATTTTAATGTTAAATTTTAGAAGTTAAGACCAGATTAAAACAATTCTAATATTAATGAAAACAAAAAAAGTTGAGAAAGAAATTTTTAAAATTTATTTATTGCATCGTCATTCTCACAGCTACCTCGGTGATGGCAGGTTCCATCTTGAATCAATAATGATACACAACCCAGACATTGCTGCCTACAAGTAAATATAACCAAATTAAATTTGGTGGATATTTTTTTGGTGCTGCATGCAATGTAATAATTTTGTCTCAAATCATAATATATCACAAACAATAGCTACCTAGTAGAAATAATTCATTGATTTCTAATCTGTTCAATGAAGTTAATAAACAAACCAATCATTTTTTAACCTTCCAATTAATCATTTACACTTAATTTTGCACAGGTATGATCCCTATAACAAAGTTTTCACTAGAGAATACTACGATACTAAACGGATGCACCAAGTTCGGCAAGAAGCTATTGCTGTGGCAAAGACTGCTAAGAAGATTGGCATCATTCTAGGCACACTTGGGCGACAAGGCTCAACAAAAGTTATGGAGGTAATCATATGTAAATCAACTCACTCAAACGCACTCTCTTACTCCAAGCAAGTCAAGTTTGCCAGATCTAACATTTGGATTCTGAGGAACAGAATAGAAGCAGGACATATCCATTTTTATCAGTTCCTTTTTTTTTTTTTTTTTTTTTTTTTTTTTTTTTTTTTTTTTTTTATTTATTTTGTTTTTGAGTTGTTAAGTTGGGTTAAATAACTTATTTCCAGAATAAAGTTGAAGAACAGTTTGGGTGAAAATAAAAATCCTTCAGTTGAAGTAATTTTCGCATATGTCAGCTATTTTTGATATTCATGATGTTCTGTGCAATTTCAAACAATATATAATAATAATTCTGTTCTGCAACCATCAGAAGGGTCAATATTTTAAAATTACATATAACAGTTTGCTATATTCCGCCTCAGAACCTCCAGGGTCAAGTCAAAGCAGCAGGGAGAGAATATGTCACAGTGTTACTATCAGAAATCTTTCCTGACAAACTAAAGATCATGAGTGATGTGGATGCGTAAGTAGAATTAAATGTTTACTTTCGTACTGCATGAAAAATTCTTTTTCCAAACGTGTGTAACATGAAAAAATGTTAAAAGGAAGTTATAAATAATTGTAAATTTCCCACCTCTGACCGAAAAACGATGGTACTGATTGTCATCCATGGCTTGAGATGTAAATAGTTTTAAATATACATTTGTTTTGTTTTATTTAATTAATGTATATCAATTAATTTTTAAAGTTTTTTTATTATGTTTGTTAAATTGTATGTACAACATGGTGAGCCTAGCCCTAGGCTGGGGTACCACGCTATATAAAACCATGTATAATAATATATTATATATAATAATAATAATAAAAAATATATCTCTATTTGTGTATTAAGTAGATTTGAATTCTATGCAGTCTATTTCATTTATTAATCGTTATTTATTTATTTATTTATATTACTACCATGTCTTTTATTTGAAACATTATGAATGAAATATATGAATTGAAAGTTTTAAATTGTGAAACAAAAGTCTAATTCTGACACAGTATGAAACAAAAGTCTAATTCACACACAGTGTAAAACAAGTCTAAACCTCAAACATTATGAAACAAAAGTCCATAATATACAACACTTAAATATTTGTTTAGATGGGTTCAAGTGGCCTGCCCAAGGTTATCTATAGACTGGGGCTCAGCATTCAACAAACCTCTACTAACTCCTTATGAAGTAAGTGCTTGCTTTATACTCTGTAGGATTACATTGTCTATCTGGGTATGTTCAGGTCATTTAAGAAATCAAATAATTTAGATACTATGTAGAGAAAACAAGTAAATGCTTTCTTTTTTTTAATGTCTAAAGGTCTTTCAAAGCAAAGACAACTGTTTTATAATTGTTAAAATTTTATCAGAGTAGTTGTTCCTACTCTCTTTTTTTAATATTTTTATTTATTTTCTCATGCTTTTAAAAAGTTTTTTTTAAGGTTTAATCCTTAAGTGAATGAAATATTTGTTATTTATTGTTTTAGCAACACAGACTGCATTACCTAATAGCGCTATTATGCCACACAAAATAAATTTGATTCTTCTTTAATAAATTTGTTTACCTCTGACTATTGTAGATGAGTGTTGCTCTAAGGCTGACAGAATGGCAGTCCACATACCCAATGGATTACTATGCCAATGACAGTCTGGGGCCATGGACGGTAAACAATGAAGCCAACAAGACAAGAGTGGTTAAAAAAACTAGAGTGGTGGTCAGTGCCACGGTCGCATTAGTGCCTGGTGCTCCTACGGCCACCAGTGGCCCCGTTCCAACTGGTCAAGTTAATGGAATTACGACAGACACGCTGTCAACTACAGATATTAGGGACACAGGCACAACATCTTCATGTGAATTAAAAGAACCCAGTGTCTGTTGCCAGCAAAATGTAGACGCCAAATGAAATGTATATTTAATGTGTAAAATAAAATAAATATTATTTCAATAGCCTTTCGTGCCTTTTCTATTGAAACAGAGGTTGTTGTGTTAAAAGACATCATGAAGTTAGTCACAAAGGGTAGTCCCCTAGTTTTTCAGAATTGGAAAATGCTTTCCATTTATAGACTTTATAAACTCTACTTGAAAATTAAATCGAACTTTGAAATCTTATTTGCAATCGTGTCCGGGCCCCCCCACCCATAATTTCAGTAACTTCATGTAAGAGACCTGGACATGGTTTACAAAGTGTATGACGTGATATTAAATTTAACTTCATGCTTTACATTTCTATTTGTAAAAGAGTTATGTGAGAGTGAAAGGAATTTATGTTTTCTGTTCTTTCAAACCCACAGGAAAAAAGGCACACTATATACAAAGAACTACAACTACAATGTGGAGATTTTGTTTCAATACATCTTTAATCAATCAATCTACAATTATCTTCGCCAGCCAAGAGATCAGTCATTCGACTCAATCATAAAAATGTTTGCTTAATTCACATTTACCTTCAGATGTTATTTCTATCAAACCTTTCCTCTCATAAAAACCTGATTAAATAACCATTTGCCAGCCACATGCAGAAGAAACAGTGTTATGGTACCTGATATTTCTTGAAATATATTTATTTCTCTATTTCCCTCTTCCCTTTGCTTAAACTCACTCATAATGAACTTATGTCACTGTTGCTGTCAACTTTTGTTTAAATTGTAATATAAAAAAAGGACACAATCAAGATTTTAAAAAAATAAAATACTAAACCAAAAAGAAATATTGTTAACAACAAGAAAAGTTTAACTTCATAATTTAACATCCTTTCCCAACTTGGCAGCTCAAATGGCAACTTGTTACCACCATTTTCTAAATGCGCAATAAGAAACGTAATCCCTCATATTCTAACATCAGTTGTCCGGTCTCTTACTAATTTAGCAGCTCCAATGGCAGAACTTACTGCATCAGTTTCCTTCAGGTCCAGGGTCACTGCAATATCTTCATACAGTTGTTTTAATCTCTGTTTAACTATTGGGTTATTGACAGGCACTGATCCAGAGATTAACAGTTGATTAATCCCTCTGCTCAAAAGGAATTTGAGAGGCACCATGTCATGTAAGTGGTCCACCACGCCCTCACACAACAATTTAAAAATGGCACCTATGTCAGAAAAATTTGTTGAATTGAAACCAGAGATATGTCCTGCAAGGCCGGTGTTGTGCCGCTCCCCGAAAAATATTGGACGCACAATTAATGTGTTATTCACATTCATCTGTTTTTCTGCCAACTCTTGCAACTTTGGAAGGAGGTCATCTGGATTTATCCCATCAATTAGTCCTAGAATAATTGAATTAAGACAATCATTTTGGCCACATTTTAAAAACAAAAAAGCATCAAAGATATTTAATTTCTATATTTTTAAAAACCAATTGTCATGAACTGATAAATTACAGAGTGTGAAAACCCAAAATAAAAACAAAGGATGTGTATCCTGGCTGCTTAACTAATTCTCATTTTAAATATATTATTTTACCTTCCATATCATAGCTGTATTATTTTAAATATATTAATCTTTCTTCCATATCATTGCTTTATTATTTTAAATATATTATTCTACCTTCCATATCATAGCTTTAACAACCCACTCACCATGTAACCTAATATTAATAATAAACAGCTTGAAAATATTACTATTTTCTAATTATAGATTTGACTAAGATATCAAAACCATTGAGGAATATTTTAATGGAACAGTTTCTAGTGTCACATGACAGTGACAAGGGCACACTTGTTATAATATAATATGTTACATGCCAAATTACATTCTTTGTATCAAACTGAGCTGATACTGAAAGTCTATTTGGGAAACTGTCCTATCTAAGACCATGTGTACATTTGGCCATCTGTCCTATTAAGGGCTACTTTTACCATTTGCCCAACTGTCCTATCTAGGTCTACAAGTACCATTGGCCATCTGTCCTATTTAGGTCTACAAGTACCATTGACCATCTGTCCTATTTAGGGCTACTTTTACCATTTCACCAACTGTCCTACCTAGGTCTTCATGAACCATTTCACCAACTGTCCTATCTAGGTCTACAAGTACCATTTGCCCAACTGTCCTATCTAGGTCTACATGAACCATTTGCCCAACTGTCCTATCTAGGTCCACATGTACCATTTGGCCAACTGTCCTATCTAGGTCTACATGAACCATTTGCCCAACTGTCCTATCTAGGTCTACATGAACCATTTGCCCAACTGTCCTATCTAGGTCTACATGAACCATGTGGCCAACTGTCCTATCTAGGTCCACATGTACCATTTTGCCAACTGTCCTATCTAGGTCTACATGAACCATTTGGCCAACTGTCCTATCTAGGTCTACATTAACCATTTGGCCAACTGCCCTATCTAGGTCTACATGAACCATTTGGCCAACTGTCCTATCTAGGTCTACATGAACCATTTGGCCAACTGTCCTATCTAGGTCTACATGAACCATTTGGCCAACTGTCCTATCTAGGTCTACATGAACCATTTGGCCAACTGTCCTATCTAGGTCCACATGTACCATTTGGCCCACTGTTCTCTCTAGGGCCACATGTTCCAACAGTTAGTTATATAAAAAATCTAAAATATTTTTACCAAGATCTGTAAACCATTTTGTGATACACTGCACAAAGTGATGAATGGCATTTCCTCCATTGAGTCCAGCACACAAAGCCAATTTGTTGCCATTGAAATAAGGAAAATATGAAATACTGGAAGGCGATTGCTGTTGGACTAGTTCAAGTTCATGGCCAGGTACTACAAAGCCCAGTTGTATGGATGTGCTGATATTGACAGCTGAAATAACAAGCACATAAAAAAATAATCATTACTTCAGGAACACCAAAAGTAACCATTACTTGAGTAAAACAAATTGTAATAATCGGCATCCTTCCGTCTCGTGAGATGATGGTGCATCACCGTTTGGTTGGGTTGCATTTTCTCGAGTGGCTGTGCAGTCCTATCCTTGAGTGACAGTCTTTACCACAGTTTTTACACACGAGTTCCGTGCTAAAACAAATTGTACGGATGTGCTAATGCTGGCAGCTGTATTCACAAGTCTGTCAAAGTAATGATTACTTCTGAAATAATGAGTGGGAATTGGTAGTAATCAAAAGATTAAACCAGTTTAATCAATTAAACCAGTTTATTCATTATGCATTAATTTGAAACCTTGGATTTACCCATTGACTAAATTAAATGTGTATTTATCATGTTCAATTTTATTTGTTTCATGTAAAAGTTAAAAAAAACTTACTTCACTAAATGAAATTTTGCATTGGTAACAATCTTGAGCGATTTTTAATTCTCCCCAATCTCCCTTAGTTTTATTTCCATTAGCTACAGATTACTTTCTTTAAGGTCACCAGTGTTGGTAACTGTGGGCAATCATGACTTATACTAAAGACAAAAGAAGCCATGGGTTCTAAATTATTAAACATTTTAAATTGATGAAGTTTTTATATTAGTATAAGTTGGTTTCAAACACAAGGTTTTTTCTCATTTTTTGTTTAAGCTGGCATTGATACTAACATTTCAGCCCCCTCCCCTAAACCTGACCCATAAGCATTGGGTAATGATTTATTTATTATTATACTTTGTAACCATGTATGTAGTCCATAGTTCTTAAAAATTTCAACTTTTTATCTTTCAAGATACAATAGACTCAGAAGTTTAATCCATGTGACAAAGTTCAGTAGACTAAAGGTTATACAATATCCCTACAACTTCTATTACTTCTAGTCTAATTTTGCTCTTATGTGTACACTCCTGGTTTGTGCTATTTATAGGTCAAGTCTTGTGACTGTGACAAGCCAATAAAATTGCAGCTTTATGTTTAACACCTTATTTCTGAATCAAGTTTTTATCTTCATGAATAAAAGTTCAGTTGTAGCATAATTACAGGTAGCCCAGGTAATTTTATTTGGAGTATGATAGTCTTGGTGATCAACTAATTTCTTTATGACAGTTTTACAGGACAGCAATACATTTTAGAAGTATATTTCTACATTGGGAATTAATATACTATATTTACTTCAGCATTGACATCTTAAGATATTGGCAGAAAATTTTTGTGTGACTTACAAATTCAAATTTCCAAATGGATGAACAAAAATTTGGAGGTAAATAAATTTCTTTCACAGATATTCCTCGTTTATTTTATAGTCATAATAAATCAAGTGAAGCTTTTCTAACTATTTTATTGATAAAAGTTTCAGTACAACAAGCCTTATTCCAAATAAATAAAGTGAAGTATTAATTTGAAAGGTCCTGATCCTCACTTTTTAAATGTGTATTTTAATTTTTTCAAAATTAGAATAAAGACCAGCACAATTCAAATTAAAACATCGCTTGTAACTTGTAACAGAATTAAAGTCTGAAAGGTTTGATTTAAATCTTTTTTAAAAGTTTTTAATTTCTTTTAATTATAATATTTTTATAACTTACAGCCAACTCAAGCCAAACTGCAGAAATGACGAGTGATTTGCTAGCGCCTCCACCATATTCTGAGGCACCGCAAGAGTACACAGAATATGCATCAGGAGGGTACGTTAACATTATGTACACCAACCAACCTTATCAACAAAACTATGGATCAGTCCACACACAGACCAGTCCCAGACAGACACTCCCTGAAATTCCATCAGACCAGAAATTTCCTATTGATGACCAGCAACCAGTTGGGACCCAAGAACTATTTCAAACACAGCAACATGAACCACCCGGTTACTACCATGCCCAGCCACCTGCAGCAGAAGGCTACATGCAACCACCCTCTCTCAGTAGGAATCTGTTAACTGGACTTCCACCATTGGTGAGACCCAGCTTTATCCAACCCCATCAAACGCAAGTTGTTGAGAGCATAAAAGTTGGGAGGAGAAAAACATTATCTCATGTCACAGACTTGGAGACAGGCAAGGAGTATGACGTCATGAAGAAAGTGAGCAGAACTGGAAGACGCAGCAAAGAGGTTATAAAGGAAGTTGGCGGCCCAACAACAATTGTCAAACAGACACCATCAAGGACCATAATCCGACACAAGTGAAGAAAAATACCACCACTGAGCACATGTTAAAATAAATCTAAGGTTTTCATCTGAATCAAGTGAGCAATACATGTCGGTTCGTCCACAAGTAAACATGAACAAATTGTGAACCGACCATTTAAAAATGAGAAAAATTGAACTGTATTAAAATTTATTTTTTAAAACTTTTTTTAAGGAACTATGGTCATGCTAATTTACAGCAAGGTTATACCTCGAATACTCATTTAAGACTAGACATCAAATCAATATTTCTGAAATTATTTCATCTAGGCTTGAACAAGAAGATTTAAAATTTTTTTTTGCTAATTTCAACTATGACAATTTTAAAATGATTACAATTTAGATCTTGAACTTCAAAGCTGGAAATTAAGAGATTTATTGCATGCATTAGCATATAGATGCTTGAAGGGAATGGTTCATTACTGAATTCAGGAAACAAATGTCAATACATCAATGTGGGAGATTTTACGTTTACTGGCCTGCAGGCATATTCATGGCATTGTGAATTTCCATATTTTTAATAAGATATGATACAGGCCAGTGCTAGATAATCTACTAACACCAGCTAATCTACCAGCATTGCTATACAAACAAGTGCTTTTTATCATGATAAAATAAATATTGAGGCAGTCTATGTCAATGGACCAAATGTGTCTGTTTATAAAGTGGGTAGACTAGGAATTTTAATCAGTAAGGAATTTTTAAAGAGCATTAAGTTAGATGATAAATATGTGACCACAAAATAAACACTCACTTCAGAATATTAAAGTTGGACCTACTTTATTTGATGTGTCATAGATTAAAATTTTTGAGTGCAGGCTCGTTTAATTTATTTAAGCCTTAATAGAAAAATATTTTGAATTATAATAATTTATTTCATCATATTTTAGTTGAGGAGGGTCAATTTATTATTCCTTCATACTCAGTTGTAAACTTTCACCTTTTTTTACTTCTTATAACGTACATAGTATAAGGTAATGACTGTGTACTTAATATCAAATCCATCAATATATTTTTAAATAAACACACAAGACATGAGAGTAAGCCATTCAATGTATGGTTGTGTTGAAATAAATACAAATGCCATTTTTAATATGTTTCTGGTCTTAATTATGTGTGTCACAGCATATGTTTTCTGTTGTAAATAGTCATAAATAACAAAGGGGTTCTCAAACTTTTGTAAAGTTTTTACCACTTGAATAAATGCTAATAATTGCTGTACCACCTTGTGTATGTAATATATTGTCACCTGACATGGATATCTACATTTATATTGGTCTTTTATTACATTGTTTAATATCTTCTAGATCTATGCAAGATCAATATAATTTACCACTAGTTGTACATGCACAATCAGCTAGAGAATCTCAGGTTTAAGAGGTTATTTAACTAGATTGAAATTTAGAATGATTTATGGTAATGCTAATATACATACATACATTTGCATAGATCTATTTATGAATTATTCCTTGTCATATACTATAGAAAAAAATAGTCAAGTAAAACACAACAATTTTAGGGGAAGTAAGGCATGACTGACTCACTACAGACTTTAAATTTCATTACCTTACAATATATTTTAAAAATTACTTAAATTCTTCAAAAAATTAAGAAGAGAAGAAACAAAAATGTGTATTTTACCCATTACAAAGTTCTATTAACACCATTTTTTATATGATATTCAATAAAATATAAACATTATTCACATTTTTATTTATGATAGAAATTAAAATTGAAAATTATTTTAAAAATAACTTTATCAAAGATAGAGGTTCAAATGTATAGAAAACATAATTCAAAAAATTTAGTTTTAAAAATGCAGTACACATCACACTATACGAAGTCATATATTATATTATAGGCGACAAAGTGAAGGAAAATAATCACATTTCAGGGGAGACAACTGACATACTGTTAACTGATCATATCAGATTGCAAAATATATTGTCCTACCTGCATCACTAGTATTCTTTAGCACATCATACATAGCACATTGCACATCTCCCATTCCAACAAACACTGGAACTCCAGCTGGCCAACCATTTAGTGAAGCACAGACTTCCCCTACTTGGGTCCCAGCTGCCACAACTTTTGGCAATAAATGGAGAGGGAACTCATCGACATCTTGTCTAAAATATAACATTAATAACATAAAAATATATATATAAATCTTTTTATTTGACTTGGTATTACTTCGCTTTTGAGAGTGTGTAATTAATCAAATAAATTACTTAAACAGGTATACATTTGACAAATTAAATTGAAATAACTTAAAGTTTGTTTGACAATAACATTACAGATCTTGACACCAGAACTCATGTAAAACTTCAAGTTTTATTATACCTAAAAAAATAATGTGTGTTTTTGATGATTGCAGTTGGGCAGAGAAGCTGCCTGTTAATTTGTTTAGCTTTCAAATTATATGATATCAACACTGAAGGCTTGGTGCAAATAATTATGACTTGGTGGTCAAGTTAGAGTTTGCTGCATCGATACTCTCCAAAATACATTGTTGCTTAGAGTGTTTTAAAGCAGTAGGTAGCTTGCTATACAATCATTTTAATAGATACAGAAGTTGCAGAAAGAGGTAATTTGATTATGAATGAAATGAATATTAAATTATAAAAGTTACTTTAAGAATTTTTACAATAGTTGCATGTTATTTTATTAATAGTGAATAAATTTAGCCGCATAGGCATATTTATTAATTTTGAATTCATTGGGTTTACTATTGCTATTCAAAGATTTATTTATTTAATATATTCACAAACAAGGCAGAAACTGAAAATTTAGCACTACACTTTACAGGTTGGACTTGGACACGTATGAACTATCCTAATTACATTTTTCTTCATCTATTATGCTATTTTCCCGCAATTAAACATATTTTATTTTATCATATTAGTATTTGCCTAGACTTTATTTCATAGCTTTATTGATATTACAGAGGTAATTTTTTAATTAGAGGTAATTTTTTAATTACCGGTATATATTTTTTATATTGGTATTTATTAAAGAAAATGCTTATTCAAAATATCTTACAATACAGAGCTCCACCCTAAAGTAGTTTCATCAAAATAGCCCAGACTAGCTGCAAGTTGGTCTGATGTTACCGGATGGTCAATGTCACATAAAATGGCTACCAAAAAATCCATGATAGTTCCACAGGAGCAATACTCTCCATCTCTGAAAAATGTTGGGTGATTTCTTGCCAGCCAGAACATGGTGGCACAGCCATAGCCAGTAGACAAACACTGGAGGGAGCTGCCCCACTTTGGAAGTGCCTCTATAGATTTAAATTGTAAAGAAGTAATAGAATTTTAAATTCCTTTTCTTTACTGTTATAGGGGGGGTTTTATTTGTAAATAAATCTAAAGCACACAGTATGGAACATTTGCTTTCACCCCGTTTTTCTCCATTCTGAGCCAAAGAGACCTTCACCGGTTCATTAGAATTCAGAGGGTGCATGACTGACTAGGCATACATCACTGCCCTATTATAAAATTTGCAATAAAGGTTTAAAGCCAGAAGACAATGAATTTCAAATATCAATTTGCTTGCCTAGTGCATTTTATTTTTTATAGATCTAAGTCTTACCCAAAAATTCAGATGAACATCTTTGATCCTGCCATGTGTACAGGTTACTACTGAGACTTTCGTCAATACACTCCAAACTTTCAATTTTATCTTTAGATTTATGCCAAAAAACAACTCCATGCATTTGGCCAGTGACACCAATTCCTGTTAAGCAAATGTCAAACTTAATTTCCTATTAAACAGTAGGAAAGTGGGGACAAGGTGGAGGAAGGGCTGAAACATAACAGGACTAGAGTTTCCATCACAGTCACAAGAGGAACAGGAACAAACCAAAATAAAAAAAAAGTTCATAGTGACAACTAATGGGAGGACTTATATTCAAATTAAACTTCTGCAATTCTTTAACATTATCTAAATCTCTTCATGTTTTTGCATCATTTCATGTAACAATTTTGTTGGATATAATGTCATTTAATTTTAAATCTTGATCTTGGATTTGTCAAGGAGTGAATTTCCATCTCCATTTTCTTTTTTATTATATGTTATCCTACACATAAAACAATTGGCTTTTAATTAAGCAATTAATATAGGCCAACAGATTTTGTGCCTTAGCTTTTAGACATTGGCCTTTGAAAACAGTGGGTTGAATTAGGACACTGAAAACAGAGGGTTAAGTTAGGACATTGAAAACAGAGGGTTAAATTGGGACATTGAAAACAAAGGGTTAAATTAGGACTTTGAAAACAGTGGGTTGAATTAGGACACTGAAAACAGAGGGTTAAGTTAGGACATTGAAAACAGAGGGTTAAATTGGGACATTGAAAACAAAGGGTTAAATTAGGACATTGAAAACAGAGGGTTAAATTAGGACATTGAAAACAGAGGATTAAATTTGGACAAGGCAATGGCACACTTTTTTAATGTATCACATATATTTTATAATTTTAAATCACACCAGTACAATAACATTTAAGTCTCAAAATTGGGAATAGAAATAGTAAACAGCCTGTATAGAATTTTCAAGAAAAGCAGACAGTAATGGAAGATTATCATAATAAAACATAAATTAAAATAAGGCTAATAAAAGACATTACCATTAATTCTGTGTTTTTCTTTTTCAATTAAAGGCAAAACCAAATCATGAACTGTCTTGAGACATTTTTGTGGATTTTGCTCATACCCAGAACATCCAATGCCACTTTTGACTTCCGACATGGTAGGGAGAGATTTTGATAAAATAGTGTCTCCATCAAAATTTATGAGCACTGCTTTTACAGAGGAGGTGCCAATGTCTATTCCAAGCCAAAGGGAATCTGTTAACTTTAGCTTCCTGGACATTTTCAAAATACTAGTCCAATCTAAGGCCAGCAGAGGGCATTAACTAACCCTGTATGATAAATTAATGTAAAATAAATATTGCAAAGTTTGAAGGCCTATATTGAATATTTATCATGTTAATATATTATTTAGCCTAGACAAGTTGACATATAGTAACTCATCAGGTAAAAATAGTTTTAACCATACAAACATTTTTTTTTAAATAGCTCTTTTATATTAGTCTAATGGCATATGCAATCTTAATTTATGTTTATATTAATTTAATTTTAGACTTATTATTGTTTTAGAAATAGAATTAGCAGCCATCCTTAAATGACATAAAGCATCTTCGGGGAGTCAGGGGTACATTTTTGTAACAATGTGTGATTGGGGGGGNNGGGGGGGGGGGGGGGGGGGGGGGGGGGGTGTTTACAATGTGCCATCAAATTAACAGTGGAAAATTATAGTGAAAAAAATGCACTTAATAACACTAAATTACAGACATTTTTTACATTATTCTTTGATAAAATTATAATTGTTTTATATTTAATCTATGATCCACGAATCAGCATAGGTATGTGAGGTCCAAAAAAATGGCCTCTGATCAAGTTACAGGCTACCATGGAGAAAGAGAATATGGGTGCAGTGACACTGAAAGTCGTGAGAATTTATGTCGAAATGTGGAGATGGGAGTCATAGAATTAGGACTACTAAGTGAAGTGGGATAGAATGAAAATAATTGGGGGGTGATCTTAGTAAATACTCCAGGGCAGGGATTCTTAGCCTTCTTGCAGCGCTGCAGCCCCATTCAGCTTTTAACATCTCCTCCAACCGTATAAATTATATTATAATGAAATTAAAAATTTGAAAATAATTAAATAATTTAGTTATCATAGTTTTATTTCTTTAAATAACTTTCTATAAAAAAGTTTTAAAAACCAATACAAGTAATTTGCAAACAAAATTCACCAGTTAACATTTACTGCTGCTAATCAAAATGCATAAAAACTTTTTTTTTTTTTAAAAGGCAACTAGCAATGGCAGAAAATACAATTTTCTGGGTCTTCCACACCTCAGGGCTGAGGGTATGCTTTTACCCCTGGTTGAGAACCACTGTTCTAGGGAAATGTTTCTGACTCAGGTGCATTAATTTATCTATGGGAGGTGAATTTCTTAAGATTTTGTAAAGTAAAGAACAGTAGTGGACAGAGGGATTTTTTATAGTGGTGGAAGGGTGCAGAGATTTGTGATGCTATATTTGAGGTGGGGGGGCTAACTTTTGGTGAGGATTTGTGATGATGGGGAAGAAGGGGTTGAAAATCTGCTAAATTTGCGTGCCGTCATTTATGGATGGTCTTTTAGAAGATACTGGGTACTTCAAGGGGTCGTTCGCGAATTACGTCACGCAAATGACCTTTTTAAACCCTCCCTCTGCCCTGTCACAAAGTGTCTTTACCTCTTCCCCCCCCCCCACCCCTTTTAGTGCCACGTTACACCGAAAAAAATCAAAACATACATAAAATTTTCATAACTAAGATTTTATTTTATTCTTTAGCATTTTCCCATAATGATAATGGATTAAAATGTAGTATTATTAGAAATCTGTGACGCGAAACAACGATGTCATCCCCGCGCCGAATGTAAAATGGCCACAACAGTTTTTGCGCCAAAGGTGTGTGCAACTGAAGTACGCGTTACCTATAATACCTGAGGCAATTTCGACCGCAAATTAATTTTTTTTTAATTAATAGAATAAAGATTTCTCAAAATTAGAAAATTTTAGATTTTTTTTTTTAATTGTTAAATTGTGACGTTACGAAGTTTTTACCTCCCCCCAAGATACTATTGATAACTAGTGATGCAGTCTTTTACTTTTAAATATCTATTAATACCCAATGGTAAAGGTTTTCTATAATCCTACTATACCAACGCACTAATCTTTAACTAAACAATCAATATTTTATTGTAATTATTATTATGTTATAATTATAAGTGACTTTAAGTTATATATCACACAATTTACATAACCACACATATTTTTTACATTGAACTTATCTAATATCTACCATCTATCTATAAAAATTATAAATGTAAATTTTGTACAGACTACAGTTACAGTCCAGTCTATACTATCACTACATTAGAAAAAAACAACTCTACTCTATATATTGAACTTCTCTAATTACTGTAACTTCTAATTACTAGTATTAGTAATTATCTATTTAATCAATCTAATTATGTAATAAAAGGTGGGGGTGATGACTGAAATCAGGATACTATACCGTATAAGTATAGCCTATTCCTGATTGCAATCGCCGCCCCCCCCTGCCCTTTTTATACTATACTGACCAAAGGTAGATTAGAATGAAATAAATATATAATATATTTTAAATTATTAATTATTATATATGAAATGGTAGGGTACAACCTGAATAAATCTTGTTGCGTTCTTTTTTTTTTTTAAGGATTTACCATACAGTCATATAAAATAGGCCTATATTTTTATTTTTTAATTATTTAATATTTATCTAGGCCTCTGACTCTATCTAAATATTTTATTATGGCTGCGCCTGTTCTGACCCGGGTTTAATAAAAGATATTAAAAATATTATTGTTGGGTTTGTAAGACAAAATTTGCTATCAAATGAAAGATAATTGAATGGGCTATATGTTTGTAAACTTACTTCTTCAGTTTAACTAAATAAACTACCACAAATGACATCCAAATAGCATTTAGTCTAAAGTAGGGTGACCAAATCATGAACTGGAAAAAACGGGACACACCCAAGGAGGGTTGGTGGGGATGGGTTGGGGATACCCTCCAGCTAAAGAGGGGTCCGGGTGCCTCCGCCGGAAACTTTTTATTGAAATATGCTCATTTTAACTATTTTGAGACCTAGAAATCGTTTTAAATTACCTTCACTTTTGTAATTTAATTTAAACCCTGAAGCATATGATAAACAAAAACAAAAATTATACATATTCGACAACACAATACAACACAACATATTAATATTAAATTTCTCTCGTCTAAAATTTAAATTGAGGATATTTGGCTGTTGTCCCAGCCATCGTTAAAATCTCCTTTTTAAATATGTGAAAATGTGTTTGGGGTAAATTTGGAGAGATAGCACAGTGGCCACCATCTTGGTTGCTGCGACCCACGAATTTATGCCCTAAATGTATCCCTATGCCTAACCTGAACCCTAAATCTATCCCTAAACCTAACCGGAACCCTAAACTTATCCCTAACCTGTGTTTTGACCCTATTGGAATCAGGGTTTGGACCCTAACGGAACCAGGGTTTTGACCCTATCGGAACCAGGGAAAGGACATACAAATGACATCAAGGTGCTATCTCTCCAAATTGGCCCTGTTTGGTTTTAGAAACGGGACATTGAGGCATCCTGCAATACTTTTTCGGGACACCAGCTATTATCATGAAAGTACGGGACAATTCCGTTTTTACAGGACTACAGGAGTTTGGTCACCCTAGTCTAAAGGGACCTGGGTCCGGATAGCGGCTATGCATACTGCCACTGCATACCCGTGTCATTTTAAGTTTAAGACTAAAACTTAAACTAAATGAATGAAAATGCTATTCGAATGTCATTTGTCGTCGTTTATTTGAGTCAACTAAGTTTAGTAAGTTACAAACTAATATAATTTAGTCCATTTAATTATCTTTCATTTGATAACAAATTTTGTGTTACAAACCCAACAATAATAGGCCCTATTTATACATTTTATAATATTTTTTTTAAAAATCCTAATCTCTCACTTCTGATACCCGGGTCCGAATAGCCACTTCGTTTTATTATATAGCTGTCACTGTCTTCACTTTAACTGGTCTAGTTTACTAGTTACTAACTTAACTTAAACTTAAAGTATTAGTAGTAGTATTATTACTTATCATAAGTGAGAGTAAGATTTAAAACGAATCATATTTTTGTTTCACCTTAGACACTATTATAATTGCACGTTTTTTTTCGAGTTACCATTAAATAAGTACTTCCTTGTCTTTATTATCCACAAACCATTTTGCGTCATTTGATAATTGTTATTTTAATTATTATATTTAGAGTATCAGACACCTTGGCCTTGACAATCTTAATCTTCTCAGGATGACGTTTTTAAAACATTTCGCTTAAAAAAAACATAATTAAAAATAATGAAAGGTTAACTTTTCTTCTAAAATTTAAAATACTGCTTGAAATAAATAAATTAATATTGTAAGTATGTTCCTTAGTTATGTCATAGACTATGTTAAATGATCAAATGGCATATGAACTGGCAGTATACAAGCAGAAAACATACTTAAGGCCCGTCCATTAATTATCTCTCCTCCAAGAAAAATATAAATACAAATATTTTTTAACGCTTAAGACTTAAGATATAAAAATCTTCGGAGAAGAACTAAATATGTCACATTGGCAATTGGAAAATGGCGTCAGTGGGCCGTCGAGCGTGAGCTCTTAAAGCCCTCCCCAACGTACCTCCACAGAGCCCAGGCATCGGGTCTCCCCGACGCCAGGCCGTGCGGCGGCATGCCAGGGACCTCCCCGGACCGCCTCCACCCGCAACAGCTCGATCGGATTTGCGGATGGCGGCTTTCCCGCAGTCCATGCATGTTTTAACGTCCCAATATCTTCCCCCACCCATCCCGGGGAAGTGACGGATGCCCTTTAAGAGGGGTTCTACAGTGGGTTTCCACCCCGCAACTAGTTTGCGAAACAGCTGGGACGAAACGGTTGCCTAGGAACAGCTTTCTCAGGGCTGCGTATTTAGAATCATTGGTCAGAGGCTTTCACCTTAGCCTCTCGCCTCATATCCATTAGCGGGAACTTATAATCATGATACCCTGTCTATGCCTTTACTCCCAACTGTAAAACTTCACAGTAGGCAGCCCTGCAGGTGCTGTTTTTATTCCAGCAGGTACCTTGAATGCCCTTGACTTCCGACGTGGGACAAGCAATGATGGTCTTGTCCCCCGGGTAACGTCGAGGGCCGACGCCTTCTAATCGGCAAGCCACCACAGGCTTGTCAACCAGAAGACGAAGAAGACTAGTCTTTACAGCAGAATTTAAAGCAGTGATATTAAATTTACTAACTATTATTGTTAGGAAATTTATTAATATTTTTTTTTCTTTCATTTTTTAAAATCTTTACGCTGACAACGTTGACAAGCCAAATATTGCTAAAATTGCAATAGCACATAATAGCAGCTTATTTATTATTTCAATGTTAATATTACATCCTCGTCTAGTCTAACCATTCTGGGCTTAAAAAATATAAGCATTTTCTCTTTGTTCAATGGTTCAATAATTCGTTTTTAACTCTCTCTTTCTTTTAGCAGCTACTCCAAGTAGCTGCAGCATTTTCCCCCACTTTTTAAGAGCAGGTGTTAATTTCTACGCATTATCAGTTTCAATCTGACTCTCTCTCACACACACACACACACATATACTGGTATATCAATGTTCCCTCTAAGGTTTGTTGGTTCGTGTGCAAAATCATACAGTTGTGTGCAAAGTTTTACAGCATCAATTTTTCTGTGTGCAAAATTTTACAGCCCACAAACACACACTTACATGGAAATTTGCTGCGCGGATACTCAAAACTGCTGAGCGGTGTCTGTGTGTTAGCTGCGCGGTCGCGCAGCTTAAAGGGAACATTGATATATATATATATATATAAATATATATATATATATATATATCCCCCATGGGCGCCCGCGGGTAGTGGCAAGGGGGGGCACGTGCCACCCCCCCCTAAATTTTATTAAAGTAAAGAGAAAATAAAGAGAAAGTAACTAAGCTGATGTCCTGTCCATTCGTTCACCATACAAATACGCTACAGTAAATTAAAACTATATTAAAACATTTCTAAAAATTTTTTTGGAAAGTTTATCGATTTTTTTTGCCCCCCCCCCCCTGGAAAGTTTTCTGCGGGCACCCATGATCCCCCCCCACCTCCCCCAACTATTAAGTTCATGTATTTAATGGACGGCCTCTTGAATGCCCTTATTCCTTATCGACGATGATCAATAATTTAAAAAAAGATATCCATAGTATAAATATAAAATCTATTTACACTAATTATACTTACATTTTTTAATTTAAATGTCCCATAAATGATTAACAATATCCGATATGATAAGATTACATGAAAAAGACCGTGATTCTAAATCAATATTGTTAAGGGAGCTCTCAACCCCAAGTCACCAACATGAATCTTCAGCGGACTTCATAATATCATTGTACCTTTCCACGACGCCTACCCGCTCAGCAGAAGCAGACAGAGAAAGAGATCACTGAAATTTTAATCCAACCACTCCCGTCCCATTGAAGCCCATTGTACATGTCATGTACTACGAAGCTGATTTTGATCAGGTAAAAACCTTCAACAGTCAATACGATGATCATATACAACACAGAAATAGCTTCAGTGAAATCTTAACATTTTACGCCCAAGAACAGTCTTTTGCTGGATCAATGTGCAAAGACCAGACTCTCTTGTGGACTTTGGCTTTGGAATGGTAAAAAAGGCTTCTAATGATTGTTGCGCTTTTAGACATGAACACATTCTAAAAGGAAAACTATTCTTGCTTTGTGAGCCTATTTTTATTTAGAATGAATTGAATTTTTACGACTACACTAAATAATAAGTAATATAAGTTTAGCCGAAGCGTTCCATGTAACTGTCCTCATTTTCTTTTTCAAGCCCAAACATATCTTGTTCTAATATTTAGTTACAATAAACAACTAGCTCAGATTTTTTATTGTCGTAAAAATAGAAGAAAACAGATTTTTTATAAAAATCATTCTCCGTATCAGTGCCCCAAATAATATTTTAAAGGCGTAAAGCAGCCTCGGGCCACTTCCCATGCATGCTGTTAGCTCACTTGTCGCTCCTGTAACAAATAAATCCGAATTTGTCTGTATGTTTTTAATGTTGCAGCCCTGGGCCTGGGTAACCCATGTAGCAAATAATATATATGTACATGGATGAAATATTTGACATGTGGAGTGAAGCTGACGAACAAGAGCTGGCTGGTAATCAAAAACTTTACTTTTACCGTTACTAAGTAAACTAAGTTCGTTACTTACTTACTGACTGACTACTCTACTCTTACTACTAAACTTAAACTAAGACTCTTAGGTAATCTACCATTTGAGCGTCGGCCGAGAAAAAAATCCAGCTGTTCCGGTTGGAAGGGCTATTTAAACAACTATTCTTATATTATTTTTAATGACATTGGTTGTAGGTATTCATTCCCATAATAATAGACATTTTTTTTTAAAATAGAAGATAATGTGTGAAAATGGAATTATGTATAGTCTAGATACTTTGGTAAAAAATGTAAACATTTTTTAAAAAATAAACCAATGGCACAGTTTAATAGAGCTAATTTTAAACAGAATTATAACACCAAAATCACATTTTTAGCTGTTGTAGTTTTAAAGTTATGAATTTTTAAAGTACGACTTGGTTTGTCCTTTTTTAACATGGACTGCATCTCCACATTCTGTGACCTCATTCCGCTGATCGCGTCATGCGCAATGACTATATAGTTTATATAAGGCTAAGGCATTCCCTTATCACTAAAATACTGTTTAGGGTCGATTTATTTTAAACTTTCAACTTTGGCACATGAATAATTAATTAAAGCTTTCCCTGACCAATGGTTTAATAGTTTTTGCACACGGCAAACACTTATGAATGAAACTCTGAGATAGTACTACGATATAGCCGTTATGCAAGTGGCTGTGAATGGTTGCCAATGACAACGTGTTGCACACGGAAATTTCTGATCATTTATAATATGGACTCTACAGAGTTTTTAAAGCTCAAATTAAAACATTCCAGTTTAAATGTCTTCAAAATGCATTCTGAAACACAAGTTATCAAATATTTTGATGTATATAGTGGTAATAATTAAATATTTCTTAAGTATCGGCAACTTCCGCCATTAAAAAGGGGGCGTGGCCCACGCCATGTCGAAATAAGGCGGAGCCCCCTTATGGTGATATGGGTCACTGGGAGAAGCGTAGCGAACGTGGGACACGACCTACATCAATGAGAATTGGCACAGATATATATCAATATCTGATGCCTTACACGATTTAATATGAAAGACCTGTATTTTATATTTCACAAAAAATTTTGCATGCGAAGATGCCTTATATATACCAAAGATTTCCAAAATAAAGGTCGATTGAAAAAGCAAAATAGTTGGATGGAAATGTAGGCCAAGATGTCTTCCAAATTATAAGGCCGGAAACGGAACTCAAATATATGTCCAAAGAACTAATTTAATAATAAATAGACACACACATCGGAAAATTAAAAACTCGGATTTTTCGGCGCCGACGCCCATTTCCGATACAAAAAAAGTAGTAGTCTCCCTTGTTTTATCGAAGTATCTAGTATAGTCTCCCCCAAGTTGACGATAAAGTTTGAAAAAATATAATTTCCACGAAAATGGTTGTGGTACATGAATCTCCGTAAATATGAAGGGGAAAGATCACCGGCGCTTCTTGTGCCAAACTGTCTTTTCAGTTTATGCTTTCTGAGCATTCACGTTTTCCACATTCTGCGTGTGGACATCCGCGTCATCTGGATCAAAAAAATTATTGTTGTCTCTTTTTCTTCCTGGCATATCGGTAGCTTGGCAGTAATCATTATTTAAATGTATTGTGCTATACAACTTTATAGCCTCTATACGGAAGCAAAAATATTAACAGACTCAAATGTAAGAATAGTTGTTTAAATAGCCCTTCCAACCGGAACAACTGGATTTTTTCTTGGCCGATGCTCAAGTGGTAGATTACCGACTCTTACACTTACACTCTTACTTCTTACACTTACAAGTAGTTACTAGGATAGGGCAGGGTGACCAAATCATGAACTGAACTGGAAAAAACTGGACACACCCAAGGAGGTTTTGGAGGGGGTGGGGGGATACCCTCCAGAGTAAAGAGGGGGCCTCCGCTGAAAACTGTCACTGTCTGTTTTAACTGTTTATTGAAATATTCTCATTTCTCTTTTTAACAATTTTGAGATCTAGAAATCTTTTTAAATTTACCTTCACTTTTGTAATTTAATTTAAACTCTGAGGCATATCATAAACGAAAACAATAATTTTGCAGGGAATACTTATTTATTCATACTACATTACTACATATTTTACAACATAATACAAATACAACACAACAAATTAAATTTCTCTAGTAGTATCTTGTCTAGGATTTAAATTGAGGATATTTGGCTGTTCTCCCAGCCATTGTACTGTTAAAAGGTAGTGTCTACACGTCTGACATATATGTCCCGCACTATTTGTCCAGCGACCAAGTCACATTACCGCCGTAACAAAGTGATTGAGATAATTGTCCGTCAGCCTTGTCACGTGACTGTGAATGATTCAAGACTATTGTTAATTTTAAAATCTATTTCTCTACCAAGTATCCTGCAAACAAATAATAGAAAAAAAATACTTCTGTATATTATCAAAACAAAGTGGGGGTTAAGCAATAATGCATTCTAATCTAGAAGGAAGCAATGCTGAGAGGGAGAGAGAATTACGGTATAAAAAAATAAGAATGCTTAAAAAATAATAGTAAGGGTGATAAATAAAAAAGTTTAAGGCGGGGGAGGCAGATAGTTCACAAAGAAATAGACCCTACATCTTAATATAGGGTCGATATAGTGGTAGCCTAGCCTACTTCTCATGCAATACTAATCCTGAAATACAACTTTATTGACATAGGTCTATTGAAGTCTACTGGTCTTATTTTATTTTTTTCATATTTTAAATTTAGGCTTCAAGGTAGAGCTTTCAAGATGTTTAACCAGATAAAGGACTTTTTTCTTTGAAGAGTCGGAATCAAATAGACTAGTAATAGTAGTAGTAATAGTACCACTAGTTAGTATGTAGGCTGACTAGTTTAATATTCAAAGTCAAACAATTAATGTATCTCAGAGCATTTGAATATATTAACATGTTCAGCATTTATTTATTATCTAGGGATCGGAATATCAAATGCAATGCAACGATTTTGCCGGCGACCACTCGTCACATGACCTGCTGGAATAATAATGCCTTCCAGTCGTCCTGCGGTCACTTGACATGCCCGCCGGACGTATATCTTCTTCTTCTTCTTCTTCTATATCTTAAGGGCCCACGATCAATTTATTGATCATTTTGGCTCCTATGCATGTAGATGGGATTTGCAATGTTTCTGTTCCTGGTGTTGATGAGGAAATTTCACAGATTTCCAGTGCCACTTTGTGAGGGAATCATGCACTGGGGGTTTGAAGGCTTGAGGCAATAGACACAAATGTGTCTAGTGTTGTCGCCTCAACCGTTCCTTTTGAAAGATTGTTCTAGTCCCTGATTGTCTTGGGCAGGAATGAGCAGCTCCTATACTGGCTTCTTGCTGGTATGAGCCTGAATTGCCTGTCATGGCCTCGTCGCTGGAACAGTGGACCAGCCCATTATTTATCTTGTACATCATGGAGAGCCTGGATTGTCGTCGTCGTTTCTCCAATTCTCCCGCACTATTTGTCCGGCGAGCCGGACGTGTAGACACTTCGTTGTTAAAACCTCTTTCTTATCTAATATAAAGTTGTACTAACTAGAACAGTCTGTTTCCCCCCGCAGCTACAAGTCTCGTGTCTTTCGCTATACATATAATAAGATCTATGACAGGGACACTGTCCTTTACGCCTATATGCCACTGCCCCTCCCCATCTCTTAACATGGCTAATCAGGCAGCCACCTCTCTGCATCATAACACTCTAGCATGGCATGGCCCTGCAACTATTTCAGACAGAAAATTTCTGGACCAGGTGAAATATCAGAGTGCTTAAAAGAAACAAAACTATACCCTATCAAGCTTTGACATCATTTTATGACTTCTCTAAATTGGGTAAATGTAAGTCTTCATGAAAAATTGAAACATGCAACTGACTCCCCACTCCCTTACAAGGCAAGGGACACTTCAGAGACCATGGTACCAGTCTCACTTAGGCTACATATTTTTATTACTAGTATAATTAATATTTAATATGATATACCAGAAAATATGTTATGTCTAGGAGGATTGACTAGATATATTAGTAACACAGTATACGTCAAATAGACCCTAGACCCTATGTTGGTGGCCGCTATGTTGGCCCCTAACAGAGCAGATGTAGGCACAATTAATTTGCCCAATATCCAATATATTTAATGAATTCACATAATATGGCATTGTATTAGTATAGGCCTATGCCTATATTATGGTATGACTTAATGATGGATAGTAGGCTATAGTTTTCTTATCACAGTGGTCCAGCCAATGCGCAACAGTTTTCTTTAATTTCGTTTAAGGAATTCAATTCAACTAAACAGTTCAAATATTCTGAAAATGTATTTACATTAATACAATGAATTTAAAAATTGCCGTTTAAAAAGAGGGGTGGGGGGGGGGGGGGGCACAGTAAAAGGCTTGACGGACCGCCTGTTTCTCTAAGCTTACAAGTGCTTTTTTTTTTGTGCCAATGCACATGTGCAATAAAATAGAAAATTTCTGTTTGCCCCCTTTCACTGACAAAACACCATAGTCATATCACAACTTAATTTTTAAAATATAAAAATATCTTATCAATTATAAATGGGGTTTCCCTCATATATGAGAAACACATACACACTAAATTTTTCACCCAGCCAAATGTTTTGTTTATCAGAATTAATTGTTATATTCGCGTGTATGTAAATTATTGTAAAGATATAATTATACTATTGCCTAACCGGGTGCAGTTTTTTTTGTTTTTTTTCACACTGGGTCTGGGTATTTTGAGAAAATACCCATGAAGTCATTTTCTATCTGCCTTTAAACAGTAGGCCTCCAGTGAGTCCTACACCCTACCTGCCAGTCCTTTAAAAAGAATATTCCTTCAGACTGCCCTACACAGTAGTCGCCTCCCCCTAAAGAATTTTTTTTTACCCGAGTTCACACGTCACGCATGACAGCCCTTTTTTTTTCACTTAGTTCTATTAATATAAATTGTGGAGTTCTGGAGGAGCCGCTTTTGAAGAGGAAGCAGGACATACCAGAAGCAAAATATATGTCTGGTATGAAATTTTTACCAGAGCTCAGAGGCTATTCACTTGATTTCTTCACCTTTCTGTAATAAAGTAGCAGCCATATTTAAAATTGAAAACACCAGAACAGGGCCACGCAATGAGGTGATGCAGTCCATACAACAAAAACAGGTAACAAGGACAAATGAACTCACATCTGAAAAAATTCATAATACTACTACTAAAGCTAGCTGTTGGTGGTATGCTGTTTACAACTGTATAGCTTTTTCATTTTTATTCCGAAGCTGCTTAGATTTTCCTTTACCAATCATGTTATATTTAGTGTGCTGCTCCCACTACCCAACACTGGCCTAACGATTATTGCCAATTTTATCACTTTCACTATCCATCAGTCTCATTTTCCTGAAACATTTGATCCAGATATGGCTTCTTAAGCAACATGTCTATTGAAAATGTATGAATTTTACTGCAAATCTTCATACTCAGATTCAAGTAAACAAAGTGATATTAAACTTTTAGTTACAGGACCTACTCAGGAAAGCACGTAAGCAGCATGTTTGCATCATTATTTCTTTTAAATTTGGATTTAATGTGATCCATGTGATTTAATAATTTTCAGATTGTTCAAAATATGATGACCTTAAAACATTGGAGCAAAGTTCTATATTCTCCATGGATTGTGATAAAATATTGGAAACACAGGGAACACCAAGACATCGTTATAGACCTAAATATCTCACAGTCTCTGATTTGGCCAAGCAGCATTGGTAAATTTTTTGTCATTGCCCAATTATAAAATAATAGTTGACAGTATTATCTTTTGATTGACAGATAATTTACAATCAGACATTTGCAGATCAGCTTCAAGCATTTTTTTTTGTGTGCAGATTCTTCTTCTTATCTGCCTTTAAATTTAAATATATATATATAAATATATAAAAAGGCTTTTTTTTTTTACCTGCAGATTCTTTTGATTAAATCTTAGTTGTTTTTTTTAATGGTATTTTAACTAATTTATTCTGCAACAGAGATTTGGAGTTTCCTAGACTTGCCAGACATTGCGGTCTTTTTTATCCATAGGTCAATATTTGTTTCCTTCTGTGATATAATCATTCTGATATGATGTAACCTACTCTTTTGATGTTTTTTGTTTGATTTTTTTCCTTGTCATCTGGTATGTCTTAAACCCCATGAGCATGATAAATAGCATAAGTTCATGCTACTGTTGACTACAGGCTTAGATTCTATGCAAGGATGAAGTGACAATTTATTCTTTTTAAGTATCTATTTAATTACTTGTGCATCATGAGATGACTTAATATCTAGAATAAGCTAGATTTGGTTTGGGGGGGGGTGGGGGATTTTTACACAAATTTAAGAGGTTTGTGATATTTTTTTTTTTTTTTATTTTTTTTTAATTTTTTTTTGATTGGAGTATTATTTTTTAATAAAAATGAGGGTGTTTTGGGGGGGGGGGGGGGGGGGATTTTTACACAAATATAAGAGGTTTGTGATATAAGATAAGATTCTTTTATTGATCCAAACAAACGGAAATGTTTTCTGATTGCATTGTACATTTTCAGCACATAAATAAAACAATTTGAAGACAAGACATTTATAATAAAGTATTTTATTTCGCTAGTTTAAAAAAAAAAACAGCCATTCATTGAGTTCTCTTAGCCACATCAGGGACTTATTAGTTATCCTAAGATTTGTGACATTAGGGGGAGCTGGTAAATTCGTACAAATTGGGGAACTAAAGAATTTTCATATCTTTCAGTCCTCGCCCTGACGGAAAGAATTCATCCTGAACAGGCCGATCCTTAGTATCTGTGATGAAGAGGGTGGGATGTATCATCCAAAATGTGTTTAGTTTTACAATAAAATCTTTCTTCGAATAGCTCTTCAAGTGAAGGATGTTTAGTTTGTGTTATGTTCCTACCTTTCTTGATTGGTCGGTTTATGCGGTGTTTAATATCAGACGTTGAATTCCCACAATAGCAGGTAATACTGAAATTAACTTGGCTTAAATATGTTTGCTTTGTCGTGGCTGTAACTGGGAAAATATAACTACATGGGATTCTATAGAGTGGCATAGCAGGTATGGATCATGGCAATATGAAGTAATAAGGCTATCATATTTGTCACAATCACAATGTCTTGTAAATCAAAACAGAGGCGTAGTGGTTCAAATGATTAATAATAGTGACTAATACTTTATTACACACGATCACAAAATAATAGTTAAATACTTGAAATATGAGTAAATACTCATGCCGAACATTTGGAATGTATCATAATGTATTTCAAAACCAGCTTCTCAGTAAACTTCTTTACTTGATAAAGTGTTAACACACTATGATCAAATCTTCTTATATAAAGATTGTGAATCAACTGTCGTCATTTCTTGTTTCCTTCTTGCTCTTTCCCTGATTGGCCAGTTTTTCCTAAGTCCCAATACTTTGTATATTACATAAGTAATAAATCCCATATTACTTATCTCCCTTATATTCATATCTGTGACAAAATTGGTTGTCATTTTAGCTAAAATAAGACATGAAATTATCCATTTAATCCAAACTAATAATTTCCATTAACGCTGCACCTAATCCAAACGGGCTATATTTTTGTGTGCAAAATTTCAATAAGTTCTTGTATCTTTATTTCTTTATAAGATGAAAAAGATTGAAAACAGCTGATACATATTATCTTTAATTGACTGACAATCTCATTCACTCATTATTCTGCAGGTGTGAACAGCAGCTGCTATATGACCTCTCACCAGAGGTTTATCTGATTCGAGCTTTACCAGAGATGAAAGTTAACTTGAAAGAGACACCTGAACAATCAGAAACTAAAGAAAAGGGCTCAGACATCCACCTAGCTCGAGGTATGAAGATTCTTTGCTATAGAAATTCATTTCTACACATCACCTCTATGATTGGCGCCTGAGTGAAGTGGGCCGGCTTCTCTTTCCTCCGTAAACATTTGATCTCACTTCATATAAAAGCATTTAGAAAGTGAACCAGTTTTTACACCTACTTGTAACATTATATGTGAAAAGTGTTGTTTTTTTTAAACCATTAAAACATTAAAAATCTATTTGCATCTGTAGAAATGGAGATTCAAGTTCCTGTGCCTGTCAAAGTTGAATCAAAAGAAGATGAATGGGCAGTAAAACTCTTAAACCTGCAGTTTGCTGTGATGGCTTTTCATAAAGGATGTAAATTAGCCAGGGAAATTCCTGTGTTTGGAATGCCTTTTGGAGGCGATATTTTCATCTTTGGCATTATTGATGAGTTGCAGTTTGATCTCCAGCAGTACACCATTGCAATATCTGAACTGAAAACAAGAAAATCATGCCATCCACCTAAAAAAGGACAGCAAGAGAAGGATGAGTTTCAGGTTAGCAAATATTGAATTGCAAAAGAAAATTTCTTCATGTATTTTTTTGAATAGCTTTTATTTATAAGGGCAGAGGTGCATACAAATCATTATTTTTTTCTTACTTTCTATGGTGTAATGTAATATTTTAAAACTGTAGTTATTGCCTAGGCTTAAACTGGTGAACTCTCCAAGACAATTTTTGAGACAGAGGGAATACTTTTGGACGTGTCAGGGGCAAAGTGGTTGAACACTTCTAACTTTTCCACATTGATTAATGCTGGAGTTTTCATAACAATTATTGCATGGGTCACTCAGCAGACAGATCTTCTCATTAGCAAATAATCATGAAATATCTTCCTTTATATGATATAAAGTCTTGCCTGTGTTTGTAACTTTATAAATTTCAGATATGCCACTAATTAAGTATTTAAACTTATAAAGTTGAGCATTAATTAAAGTTTTAGATTACTAATACATATTTATGATTTTAAAAGGCAATAATATTAAACATATTTTAAGGGGTTGATCTTTTTTTTTTTTCCTTTCTCACTTTGTTTCATCTAATATTATTTTCCCCATTAGGTAGGGCTGTATGCTCAGCTTTTTAATGAGCTTGTTCAGGGTAAAATGAACAAAGACTTAATGGCAATTCATCTGCAACTAAATATGGAAACCCAACTAAGCCAAGGACTAAAAAGTCATATAAACGGTTTAGGAACTAATTTCAGATCTGCCAACTGCTCACTTGGAAGTGTGGTAGATACAGTACTGAATCAGGTTTGTCACCAATATTAATTTTTATTATATACTAGTTATTTACATGTTCTGATATATTTTTCTATTAACCGGCGTTCTACCACCAGAAATTATTTTATAATTGAATTTTAAACATTTTAAATTGCATTCATACCCAAGTTCCAATTAAAAATAAATTTATATATCAATTAAAATATATTTATATATCGGCATATACAATTTGTACTATTATTTAAGCTAACTATTTTTGTTTCAGGTGCAGTCCATGATTTGTATAAAAGAAGTTAAAATTGAGTATATTCATCAGGACACAAAGGCTGTAATCTCCACTGTAGACACAGCACTGGACACAAATTATATCCAAAAAGTGTTCACTGAGCAACAACAGTGGTGGAATGGCCAGAGAGGTACTAGAGGAGTAGAAGTTGAAGATTGTTGGAAGTGTCATTTTTGTAAGTTCTCTGAACTTTGTGAATGGAGGGAAATAATGGCAGCAAAACAAGGTCGTTGACAAAAACAAAGTAATTTCACAATTTGAAAACTATTCTTTAGCAGAAATTCCTTTATTTCAAAATTTTTCATTTCTTTCTAGTTACCTTACAAAAAGAGTCAATATCTTTTACAATCCATGTCTAAAGTTCATGTTTTTTTTTAAAAACAAAACGGCTGGTGGTGGAAACTTATAAATCATATTATCAACTTCCGCCCTCCTTTTGTTTGGACTTTTAATTTTACATATATTTTTTTTAAAATGGAACATAATAATTATTTTCTTATTTTTTTAAAAGAAAATGTTTGTTACATCGACAGTAACAGTTTTACCACAAGCTGACTTAAAAGTGTTAATAAGCAAGATGGAATGTGTGATGGCCCGTGGATTGAAAAATATGAAAATGATTTGGAAGTTGAGTGGCATCGTGTGAAATGATGAGAAAACTAATGGGATAAAAAAAAATGAAAACAAGATGATGGCTTTCCTCCCTTAGATTTTTCGTTTTTGCCTTCCTGGCTTTGCAGTCTCCACTCTGCAAAAAAAAAAAAAATTTGTGTAGACACTGTCCAGAGTCATTCTTGTCGTATTATTTACATATCGGCATACATCTACAAATATTTACACTGGCCAGCCGGGATTGGGGTTTTCGCAGAATATGACTGAATTACTTATAACATTTAAGCTAATGTTTTAAGTTAATTTTAATTTAACAGGACCTTGGCTTTTAGATTTGTTCTATAAGGGTTTGTATTTTTGCTCTTAAGATTATGTCTAGAAGTTTTTCTGTGTACACATTTTTAAAATTTTGCTTTTTGCCTACACTGTCAAATGTGTTGTCTATATTCATCCAACAGTCCGAGGCTGATTGCATTTAGGTTTGGGATAGTTTTTAATGAAATCGATTCGTCTATATTTATTGGGTGGTTTGTTCCTTCTTGTAAGAGTAATGTTTGGGTGGCTTTAGCTGTTTTATTATTTTACATTCCATAAATAAGTGTTGCTCTGTTTCTGTTAAGATATATCCTGAATGCACATTTAGTCTTTGAATTGCTTGAAGTCTTTCTCATGTGGGTGTCGTGTTATAAAGAAGGCAGATAAGTTATTTATCCTATCATTTGTGTTGAAAAGCTTCATCCACTTGATTCTCTCCGAGTGAGGGGTTTTCATTTTATCTTTGAAGTGGTTGTAAATTTCTGTTTGACCTATATGCATGTCTGTCAGAAATGGGGGAACCTTGCTCCCAGGTAATGTGATGTGTTGATAGATGTCAGTCTGATGTGAGAGGTGTCAGTCAGTTTCTTATACAGATAGTGATGTGTTGGTGCATATTCCTTGTGGTTTCTTATTGCCTGACCAATAGACCATTCTCATTGCTGTTATTTTGATTTATATATCCTGAAAATTTATTCCTCCTAATTTAGTCTGCATTAACATTGAATGTTTGATGTTCCATCAGCGTGGAGTGTTTAACTCTTTACATTCCTTGAATTTTGCATGTTTTACTTAAGATTTCTAGTGACCTTACAAAAGAGTCCATAACTTTTAGAATCCATGTCTAAAATCCATGATGTTGTAAATATTATTGTGGGAAATGCATGAGGATTCTAATAGTTGTTTTCAAACACAGTATCAATACTTAGAAGTTGTGAAAAAAATAATGCTGTTTTTTTTTAATGAAAATGTGTTGAAAAAAATTGGTGATCACATGCAAAGAAGGAAACAAACCACAGGAAATTATTTAATAAAATATTTTTATTTAGAAAGCAAATTCATTTTCTTATATCATATGCATGATTTAGGACATTTCATGAGCATTTGACCAAAATATAAATTATTTTGTAAAATGTGTCAAAAAGGGGAAATAATTAAAAAATAATAAAAAATCACTGCCCCCCCCACCCCCCACAAAGTAATTCACAAAAAATACTGGTTATTATGATTTTACCTTTTAAAAATTACTTACAGATTTTAAAAAATTACAGATATTTTAAACTTCATGGTGCTATTACTCAGAAAGTTTCTTGTTTTTTTTTAACAAAGATAAATTTACCATGTGCTACTATTGATTTATGATTTTCTCTTCTTAGCATTCCTAATTTATAGCACACTGTAGAATGGCTTTTAAAATCTATGCAATCAGAAATTGTATTTTGTGTTATTTAGATTTGTGACACTTGGAACATCATCCCTTTTATTAAATCATCTAATGCTAAAATAATTTTCTCTGTGAAGTCAATTGAGAATAAAATGTCAGGTAGCTTCAGCTCATCTATATTATAATTTTCTTTTGAACGATTCTGAAGAGATTATAGTTAACATTATCAAACAAAATGGAAAAGGGGGTTAGTGCAGTGCTGTTCTCTTTACTTTGAGTGATATGTTCATTTAACAACAGGTAAACACCACACATTTCACAGGAATGAATTGTATGATTTCAAAATCTGATTTGACAGTATTTGGTTTTCTCCCCAATAATTGCCTAGAAAGACACCATCAGTTTTGGTTTTGTTCACAAAAGAAAATCCATTTGCTGTCATATTATTTGAAATAAGTGAGGTTTGTTTAATTTTCTCTCCATTAAACATAATATAAATTTTATTATCTCTTATCCGCCACATCACATCACATTGCTTTGGTTTCTATCTTTATTCACTTCTGATCAAGTCTGACAAGTTCACTTTGCACAGTTTGTCCTCATAGTCAGTTTCAATATTAGAAACTTTGAAGAATGTCTTATTTGAATAAAACTGTTTTTGGGAATAAGGCATTAGCCCAAAATTCATGGTACCGTAGTAATGAAACATTGTTGCGTTTGATGAGTATTTTTGTACACTGAGGACTTGTACAGTTGCCATGCACATCAGTGGTCCTAGAAATGTGTAAAATTGGTATATTGTTGAAATATCAACAAACTACAGTTGATAGAAGGTTTAGAAGATCCAATGGTAGTTGAATAGGTGTATTTTACAAATGTTTCAACCAAATTCAGTGTGAAACATATCTTGAAAATCCTTAGACTTTAGGATGCAGATACACTGGCTCATTGTATCCATGTTATGATGACATTTCTTCCCACACGTCAGTCTGGCTTTCTGGCTGGTGTTACGACCTCTGGTTATGCTTATGCTATCTCCAAATGTTACGATCTTCTTTATACTTCAAATGTTACTGCTCTCCCTCCGTTGTCTAGGGTGTATGACATAGAACGCAAAGGTCTCATGTAACATATATATACAGAATGTTTATTAGGTTCTTTATAAAACAAGATACACTTCACTCTATCTCTGGCTACTAACAATTCTCTTGCTCTCTGACTCTAACTGTCTAACGTGTCACTCCGTCTCTCACTGACTCTGACTTTCTCTGACCCTGACTTTCTCTGATTGACCTCTAGCTAACACACATCCCTTTTATATAACCACACAACAACTCAGCCTACGCAACCGTTCCACATCACGGACTAACTTTCACGCTCTGACCCCACGACCAACAACTCACAAAACACTCCCACGATTAACAACTCCCCCTACCCAACATTCACAACAAACTAGTTCACAACATTCCTCCCCCCTTTCGTTGACATCACTCACAGTAGTGGTGTCACACACCAAAATGACATCATAAAATTGCAATAACAAAAATTGAACAGACTTATCACTAAAATTCAAAATACATTGTCCAAAGCAAATGTTCACATAACCCAGTGAAACAAAATTTACATTCCTCACCTCCCAACTCATGGCAACACCTCTCAACAAACCCAAAACCCTCAACACGTTCAAAGCGCTCCCGGCTCTCATGACATAATACAATTTTATAATACACATCAAAAACAAAATCAAAACATCCCCCACCTAAACCCACATGACATACTTTATTATGAAAAACATTATTTCTACCCCCTGGTCCCACATCGGGACAAAAGGTCACGTCCTCCACGGACTCCAAGTGACAACGGTCAACAACAAGACTGACTGAGTCTAAACTAGACCTACAACTACACCGGCTCTCGCACCTCGAGCAACCAGTGACACCACTAACTTCAGCGTGTGGACTACGACCCTCGTAGCTCCATCTGAAGTCATTACCGATGATGAAGTCATTACCGATGACTTCAACTTTGTTCACCTTATGTCCCCCTCTCGGGACTGCCCTTGACAAGTTCACGACCTCCACGTCGTGCTCACCGTAGCTTGTCCAGGTTCTGAAACATTCAAACTCACAACACACACTTTCGTCAACAACTGCCTCTTGCACCAAATCAACATCTTTTTGCACCAAAAAATTCAAAATTCCCAGTTGTATATTAACCGACTCTTGTACATTATCATACGCACAAGCTGCATCAAAATAAAAAATCCCACTTTCATCACCAAGTGCTACGTCAGAATCATCCTGTTCATCAGGACAGCCAATATCACCAAAGTGTGGAACATCACTAACACTATTACTAACGTGTGGAACATCCATACCAAAATCACCACGTGAAGTTATATCACTGTGAACACCCGCACCAAAAAACTCTATTTCCCCTTGTACCTCTACATCGTTTGCTTCAACTATTCTGACCTCCTCCCTCGAAACTAAAAAAAACTCCTCGCCCCTATACTCAGTTATGCTTGCCCTCATTTCCTCGGGATAGTTGATCTTTTCCAGAAAATCTGACATTTTCTCAGTGACCTCTTTTTTCCTCTGCTAACAAAATAATACATTTGTTATCATTTTCCCAAGTTTCTAATTTATCCAACGGAACAATCCCCCTCTTATCTGCCCCTGTGTCTTCAAAATACTCCTCAACTATTCCTAAATGAAAAAATTCCCATTCATCATTTCTCCTATAGTCCCCCTTCTCAGTTTTATTTTTATTATCTGCCATCTCTACCCACGACTTGCTCTCTCTGCACCATCTCAGCTCATCCCCTCTACTATTGACCTCATCTATTTTTTCCCAACTATTCTTCTTATAATTCCACCTAAAAAAATCCTTGTTATTTTCCCCTTCTGTCATGTAATTAATATCCCCCCTTTCCCCTTCAGACCAGTCATTTCTATTGTACGGATTTAAACAATTTATACTAACTACCCCGTCTATTCTATTCTCTTCAACAAACTCAGTACTATTCTGTTCTATCTCCTTTTCCTTGCCTAACAAAATAACTTAACTGTCTTCAACTTCTACTAAAGACTCCCCAGTTTCCTTAACGTTATTTCTACCTATCCTAGCCACAGGTCTCCCAGCTCTTTCTTCTTCTCTACACCATGCCTCAAACTCAGCCTCTTGCTTCTTTATTAGGTTCCTTTTCCACTCTCGATTTTCCCGTGCTATTTTCTCATCTAGCTCTACTCGCTGTCTACCAAGTTATGCCATTGCTAACTCGTGAGCATGTT
The DNA here is from genome assembly GCA_964033795.1 of Lymnaea stagnalis. Taxonomy (NCBI): domain Eukaryota; kingdom Metazoa; phylum Mollusca; class Gastropoda; family Lymnaeidae; genus Lymnaea; species Lymnaea stagnalis. The sequence goes on along the minus strand of CAXITT010000533.1, from coordinate 467,133 downwards.
GTTAATGACGTTCCCGTTCTTCCCTCTCTAGCTGACGTTCCCGCTCCCGTTCTTCCCTCTCTAGCTGACGTTCCCGTTCTTCCCTCTCTAGCTGACGTTCCCATTCTTCCCTCTCTATTTCTTCGCTTAACCTTTTTTCTATCCACTGAGTGATGGCTTCATCTTTATAGCCTATCGCCTCTGCCTCCTCCCTGAGCTCTAACACTCTACTTTTCTTCCCACTCCTTGTTTCCATTTTGAAATAATCTTAAAGCCCTCAATAGTAGTATAAGCAATGTTAAAAAAAATACATCAATCTTATACAGCAACAAATGTAAACTATACTAATTACCAGGTCTTGATCTCGGGTCCCAACGTAGCTGACTTGCGTAGGCGTTCAACCGCAGTAGGGTACATTCAACACGGATACAGCACTAGTGTCAGTGTTACAGAATTGTATAACTGCATTATTGTTCATCAACTTCATTATACTTGTAAGCAAAAGTATGTGTTTGCAGTTAATGTTTGTCACAGATGAATAATGGTCGTATGAGGTATGGCTCGTTAGGTACCAAGTAGTGTTGGTTGATGCAGGGGTTGCTCCTCTCTGTGAAAGTTCAGTATTCAGATGTTTAGGAAATATAATGAAGACAACAGACTTCAACGAATGACTAAGAAATTCCTCATTAACAATTATTAACAAAGAATGTATTGATAGATCTAATACAGTCTAATAATGTTCCTTTTCAAACCGTAAACATCCATTAATCTTCAATGCCTTCCAACTTCCAAAACATTCATTAATCTTCAACGCCGCTCCTTAACCTCCAAAACATTTCTCCCTTCACCCGGAAATCGCACCCAGCTCATTTTTTATTAAATAAAACTGGTGCCACATTTCGGGAAATTCCGAACAAACACATTATAAACTACATGAAGAAGCAATTGAGCGCCATTGTTACACTCCACCCCAGTCATTTGTGACAATGCTGCTGAAATTTTTTTTTTTTCTGCCCTTTAAAATTATTTGGTATTCTTTCTTCTATTTCTTTTTTTTTTTTTTTTCATTTTTTTCAATTTAAAATATCAACCTTTTTTGAAAATTTAATCAAGCCTTGATTCCAGTTGTTATGACATTTGTGACAATGCTTCTTAAATTTTTTTTTTTTCTGCCCTTTAAAATTATTTGGTATTCTTTCTTCTATTTCTTTTTTTTTTTTTTTTCAATTTTTTCAATTCAAAATATCAACCAGTTTTGAAAATTTCATCAAGCCTTGACTCCAGTTGTTATGACAAACTTTTCGCTGCAAAACCTACCAAACAAAATATTTTGATACTATTTTGTTCCTTCTTTTGATGGAAACTGTTTGCTTCAATGTTGATTTAACTTGACGTGAAAGCTCAATCTTTTCCATTTATTTTAAAATATATTTTTTATAGAAGAGAAGACATATTGTAATGAATATTAAGATTGCAGTTGGAAGGTCTGATCGAATGTTATTATTCTAAAGGAATTGGATGTAAAGATGGATTCGAACACCACACATGATTTGATAGTCATGTGGTGATTCAAATGTTGTATGTTTTTCCATCCAATGACAATCACTTTCGATGTTGCGGGTTTGACCTCCTACCCTCAAGGTTTTTCGGGGTGAGGTGAAAATCCAAATTCACGCTTTTGCGTGAGCTATCTGGTTCAGAAATGCAATAACAACGAAGGGGCGCTACTCCGCTTGGCTGTCTCCAGGGCAGAAATGAGGGGGGTGATGGTATTAATTTCTCAAGGTTCAGAGTCCAGGAGGAGTGAACACAAATTTCACGCTTTTTGGGATGAGCAGCCTTGAGTAGAAATGTCATAACACAAAAGGAAACCACTCGGGTTAGTCGTCTGCGGGGCAAAACATAGGGAGGGAAAGGTATTATATTACAGGGTATTCAAAGGCGTAGTTGAGTGGAAATAAATTTTATAAATTCCAGCTCCATGATCATCACAGGCAGAATTAGCAAGACTTTCAAGACCGAGGGACAAAGCATTTTGATCTCAGGGCGAAAACAAAGGATTGTTCAAAATAACTTGGTACTGAGGTGTTCTACTTTTATTTTATAAAGTAAGAAACTAAGAAAGAAAGAAATAATCCTATGACATGAAATGATGTAATGGACGATGTTGACATGCTGCGATTACTTAGAATAAGTATGCCCCAATGACCTAAAAATTTTCTGAAAAAAATAAAACTCAAAATTCTGCCAAATAGCTCAACTCTGACAAATTTTAAATTACATACATTTCGACTTCATTTAGTTCTGAACTGGTAAATTGAGGAGGGCTTAAACTTAAAGGTGACCCCCAAATGAAGGTCTGCACATTATATGTGTCATCGACTCATCTCTAATGTTCCCTCTAAGGTTTGTTGGTTCGTGTGCAAAATCATAAAGTTGTGTGCACATTTTTGAAGCATCAATTTTTTTTGTGCGCAAAATTTTCAGCCTACATGCACAAACACACACTTCAGTGGAAATCAGCTGCGCGGTACTCAAAACTGCTGCGCGGCGTCTTTGAGATTGCCGTGCAGCCGCGCAGCTTAAAGGGAACGTTGCTCATCTCACATAGTAAAAGAATCAAATGAAAACAAGGGGGGGGGGGTGTGCAACATGGTACAAGTTCAGTGATAACTCAATCCTTACAAAACCTGAATGACCCCAATGTGGTCAATGCAGATTTGAACCGAAAGTTGTAAAAAAAAAATTCATTTGTTCCCGAATCTTGTCAGAATTTACCAAGGTGCTCCCAGTGCTGTTGTAAAATCACATACCTGTAATCACACTAAAAGTCATGATTGCCACCAAAATGTGTGGTTGGACTGGAAGATGAACACATTCATTTGTTATTCCTTTATCTTGTCAGAATTATTTTAGTTCAAAATAGGAGTGCTTGCATTGAAAGAAACATTTACACGAATGTGAGCTTATTTTGGGCTTTTTCGCAGAATAATAAAGAATTATTTTGTTAAACACTAATGAGGAGCCCACTTGCAAAAGGTACTAAGTCCAACCAAACTCATTTTTCAGGAAAGGGAATTTTGTGTTACAACTTAACTAGCATTTTGAAGGCTGCTCTGCAGTTTCTATTTCAAATAAAGGCATTTAGAGCCTTCTGAAAGTTAAGATGAGAGATTCAAATTGTTTATTTAAGGCAATAGATTAAGAAAGGGCCATTAACTCATTTTTTTTCAAAAAACGGAATTAGTACCATTTTGTTCCTTTCAGACTTATCTACTATCTAACATATGTTTTTGGAATTTTTTTTTTTTCCTGTGACATTTTGCCTATGACTTTTTTTTTCCCGCTCACCATNCCCCCCCGCAAGTAACTTGAGAGAAATGTTAGATGCCGAGACAAAATATAAACCTGATCTCAGGAGTCTGAAGACAAGAAACGGAAACTTTCACACACAGATTAGATTTAGAAAAGGCCAAAACGAACCGTAGTTTTGATATTTTTCTGATTAATTCAATTTTTACTTTTTAAAAAATAATACGAGTTGTCTGTTTCAATTTCTAATCAACTTTCCCATATCGTAAGATCAACTTTCCCATATCGTAAGATGTTCGAATTTGCCAAAACAACCTTATCTTGTCCAGCATTTTCTTTCTCCAAGTTTAGTGAATCCTCAATTTAGAAACATTGATTTAATGATATCTTACAAAAAAAATAAAAAAATTATAATCTATTTCGTAATTTAAAAGATTTGAATCCCGAAAGCCAACATGACACACTTCTTTATGTAACGATGTCACTTACGCTACATCATGGCCTTGATTTCACGAAATGAAATGCCCGACAACTCCGCCAAGTGAGATTCTCATAAATACCGCAAGTGCGTAATATCTTTTTTTTTTTTTACGGAATTAGTGGTTTTATTTTAAAACTGCAGTGTCAAAATATTTAGGATATTGGACTATTAATATGGTCCAGGGGTGATGGGTTTTTTTTTTTTTTTTTTTTTTTGGGGGGGGGGGTTGGGGGGTATTTGCACTAAATAAAATTCATATAAAGTGCCTTACTCGAATGCATGTTTTGTCAAGTAACTTAAGTGTATTGGAAGTTCGCGCATTGCGGCCGCCATTGTCTGACACCATTGTTTATTCATAACTAGTTATAACAGTTCGCTGTTTTGAAGTTATATGAAGAAAGAAAAAAAAAACATCTTTACTTTCTTGTTTAGTTCTCTGAAATATCTGCAGTGACACACGTGGGGTCTGCACATGGAGTTGCTCCACTTAACTCCTGTAGGAATACTTATAATTTTTATCGCTCAAGAAGAGACAGTCTTCAATGAGCATTGGCGAAATAAAGGTCGCCCTTTTCAAGACATCAGATAAGTGCCTTGAGGTCGTCGCTCAATAGCTCTGCTGTGATAGAACCCTGTTGTCCACACATTGATTTTCGTAGTTCGCCGTGTTCTGTCTCCGTCAGCGATTAAAACTGTTGGGTTTTTTGTTTTGTTTTTTGTTGCTTGATTGGACTACACATTTTTTTAAGCGCTGCTATTTATAGGCGAAATTCGTCTTGGTCCTGCGGTCAAGGCCATGTTTCACCAGGGCCATGTTATGGGCCCTTGTCAGATCGCTCAAGTTGTTCTCAGTAAAGCAGTTGTTTAGGAGCAACCAAATAGCCGGGCACCTACAACGGAGTACCTATAATGGAGCACCATCAAAAGAAAAGGAGGATATGTTATGGGGCACATGTTATAAAGCTCATACACAAAGGAAGGGCCGTACGAACGAGAGGGGATTGGGGGGGGGGGCAAGTGGGCAGACTCCTAGGGCGCAAACAATGGGGCAAACAATTATTGAGAAAATATTTAAAATGTATATATTTTTTTATGGACACACACACGCACAGACACACACACACAGTAATAAGAAACACACAGTCATACACACAGACACAAACACACACAGACACACACACAAACGCACAGTCACACACACAGACACACACACAAACGCAGTCACACGAACAGACACACACACACACGTATATATATATATATATATATATATACTATATATATATATGTACATTGGCGTAGCTAGGGTTGGTGTCACCTGGTGCGGTAAACTCATAAACTCATGGTGTCACCCCCCAACCCCCCCCCCCAAAAAAAAAATAAATAAAAAATAAAAAATAAATCTTTTATGATGGATATCTTCTTGTTAAAATAAGTCCACAGTATAATAATGACAAGAACAAAACCACATAAATTGAAGGTCATGAGGTCAATGTATTTAAAAACTGTAACATCGTTAAGTTATAGGGTTGTTTTTTTACATTAAATTGACTTCATTTAAAATGTTGCTTTTCTTTGTCTTCAAAGTTGCAAACCTGTCAATCACGTGATCAAACTCAATGTCCTTCACTGTATCACTTTCAATTAATAGCAGAGCCACATCAGAAAGCCTAGACTGTCCCAGGGTGGATCATAAATATTTATTGATAAGCCTTAGTTTTTAAAAGCTCCGCTCACAAGGCCTAGCGAGAGCATTGGAAGAAATTCAAGAAAGTCCCATTCAGCTATGAATTTCAAAACAATAAATACCGGTACTGAACAGTCCATGACTTTGTGAAATTCAATTTAAGCTGCCTTCAGATGTTTTCTAAGCCTTGGTATTTCTTTTAAAAGTTCATCTTCTGATAAATCATCATAGAAATAAGTTATTTTTGGAACGGACACCAATAACTCTTCTTCACTTGCTGATACCGGTACTAGACTCTTGGATTAAACAGCCCCAAGCATATCTGCTACTTCCTTGATCGCTGATGATCTGATCTGGAGTTCAGAATGAAAGCGATCAATACACTCCAGCTTCTCCCTGCAGTTTTCTTCTCGCAGAAAGAGTCCAGCATCTATTAATTTTTCTCCTGCCATTCCCTTTTTAAACCTAAATCTTCTCTCTACCGAAATTCAATATTTAGTCTGATTTTAAAAGTGCCTTTTTGATAGCATGCTCCCCCCAAGTGACAGAGCTTGTCGTGCAGAAAAAATTTGAAGGCCTCTTAGGTTTGTCACCACTTTGTCAAGAGTAAAGCCTTCAGTCTGCAGATACTGCTGTGTAAGATTAACTTCCTCAAGTAGATCAGCCGAAAGGTAATTATAGCAGATAAACGTGATTTCACAGACAGCATGCAAAAGACCTTGTGCTGTACCTCTTGTATCCAAATTTTGAATCACCGCCACACATTCATCAAACTCATCGTTCACTGTTTTAACAGTGAAATGATGGGCATTCCAACGCGTTGTTGACAGTCTTTTCAACGACATTCCAGTGTGTTAAATTAGAAATTTCCATCGATTAGTGGATGCAGCAAAGAAGGAAAATATTCTTTCAAGAGTACCGAAAAATGTAAAACATGAAGCATTTTCGGCAAAAGAGTGTTGATCACACAATTTAAGCGAATGGTACACATATCCATTAAAAATCGCTTTCTTATTATTTCTTTTCGGATTGGCCTGAACATCTCCATGGTTTCGAAACATTTTGGCAGCATTATCGTAACCTTGAGCTCTGAACATCATTATGTCTAGTCCATCACGTTCTAGATTTGTAAGAATATTAGAACTGAGGTCATCAGCTTTTTCCCTCTTAACGGGAAAAATGTAAGAAACACTTCTCTCACTTGAACTTTCCCATTGTGGATTTTCCCATATCTGATCACCTTAGACATCTGGTCATTGGTCCGCACCCCCCTCGCTACGCCACTGGGCCCACTGCAGTCGTAAGGGTTGCTGTGCTCATGTGATGTGTGGACGACGTAAAGCGTTGGATGACTTGCAACAAACTGAAGCTAAATGATGATAAAACAGAAATCCTTCTCATCCACTCTCAAAACAAACATCTCCCTCCATCCGCTCCTTCTTCTACATCTATCGGCAACTCTGACATCACACTCTCTTCCTCTGCCAGAAACCTTGGAGTCACACTTACAGACACCCTCTCCATGGACAAACATGTCATGAATATATGTAGATCAGCATATAACGAAATTAGAAAAATCAGCACCATTAGACACCTCCTCTCCTTTGATGTAGAGACCGACCGAAAGTGATTTTCTGATTTCGGCCGAAGCCGAAAATAGGCCGAAAGTTTAAAATGACTTTCGGCCGAAACCGAAAAAATGCCGAAAGTTTAAAAATGACTTTCGGCCGAAACCGAAGAAAAGCCGAAAGTTAAAAATGAATTTCGGCCGAAACCGAAGCCGAAACCGAAAATGAAATATTAAGATATTTTGAAATTCATTCCCGCATACATTTTGCATACATCGAAAATGATGTGGGAAAGTATAAATATTTACATTCTTTTTATAAAAAATGAGATAATCGTGAATATTAATAAATAAACATCTAATATAGTGGTCTCAAACTCGCAGCCCACGAGCCATTTGTGACCCGCAAGACGATATTTTACGACAGAAAAGTTTAGTGTAAATGCGCCGGACCGTTTCCCCAATTCTGATATCTATAACGTGACTCTCCGTGACGGTTTCAGTCGAATCTCACCGACTAGTCTAATTCTGATTTTTAAAAAAAAATGTTTCTATATATTTTTGTATGCAACTGTGAGTAGGTGGATGAAAATGAATCCTAGTTGAGAACCCTTAAGGATTTTATTGTTATTTATAAAGGTTGAGCAGATTGTAACAGTTGTAATCGCTTTTTTGTGGATTACTTGATGCGGGCCACTCTCATTCAGACACTACCTCCTGCTGCCTCCCTGATGATTTGAGTTTGAGACCCTTGATCTATTGAATACTTTAGATTTTACCATTTTAATATAAAAGCAATTTAAATTGCTTTACAATTTTTTAAAATTAGTATGGTAGGAGAAAATTTTGCAAAAATGGGGGGGGGGGGGGGGGGCAAAATTAATGCAAAATATTATTTTTTTAAACCGGTTCTCTAAAAATTGTTGTTCTGAAATGGTTCTAAAAGATCGCTTAATTTGTTCTGAAAGGTCGCATTATTTGTTTTTAAAGATGGTTTAGTTTGTTGTTAAAGATCGTTAGTTGCTTGTTATAGATCAGTTAGTTTGTTCTTAAAGATCGCTTAGTTTGTTCGAAAATATCGCTTAGTTTGTTGTTAAAGATCGTTTAGTTTGTTCTCAAAGATCGCTTAGTTTTTTGTTAAAGATCGTCCAGTTTTTGTTAATGATCGCTTTATTTGTTCTCAAAGATCGGTTAGTTTGTTCATAAAGATCGCCTGGTTTGTTTTTAAAGATCCTTTAGTTTGTTCTTAAAGATCGCTTAGTTTGTTGTTAAAGATCGTTTAGTTTGTTCATAAAGATTGCTTAGTTTGTGTTAAAGATCGCTTAGTTTTTTCATTAGGATCCCTTAGTTTGTTCTTAAAGATAATTGATTTTTTCCTTAAGATCGATTAGTATGTTCTTAAAGATCTTTTAGTTTGTTCCTAAAGAGCATTTAGTTTTCCGTTAAAGATCGCTTAGTTTTTTCTTATAAATCATTTAGTTTACTATTAAAGATCATTTGTTTTGTTCTTAAAGATAATTTAGTTCGGTCTTAAAATCGTTTAGTTTGTTCTTTAAGATCGTTTAGTTTGTTATTAAAGATCGCTTAAATTGTTCTTAAAGATCGCTTAGTTCGTTTTAAAGATCGTTTAGTTTGCTCTTAAATGTCGCTTAGTTTGTTGTTAAATATCGTTTAGTTTGATCTCAAAGATCGCTTAATTTGTTCTTAAATGTCGCTTAGTTTGTTGTTAAATATCGTTTTCGCTGATTATTAGATGACCGAAAACCTGAGTCACTTTCGGCCGGATGGCCGAAAGTCTAAGTCAATTTCGGCCGAAACCGAAGAAAAACCGAAAGTTAACCTTTCTCTTTCGGCCGAAACCGAAATTAAGCCGAAAATTAACTTTTCAGTTTCGGCCGAAACCGAAACTTGGCCGAAAGTGATAAAATGGCCACTTTCGGCGCCGAAACCGAAGCCGAAGCCGAAATTCGGTCGGTCTCTACTTTGATGCCACAAAAACTCTCGTCTCTTCACTCATTCTTTCAAAATTTGACTACTGTAACACTCTTCTCACAGGCATTCCTCAACACCACATGGACAAACTTCAGAAGGCACAGAACTCAGCATGCAGACTCATTTTTAAATCAAAGAAACATGACCACATTCAACCACACGTGCGGCAACTCCACTGGCTTCCAATATCCGTTCGCATCAAATACAAGTCTGCCAATCTATGCTTCAACTTCAACTCGTTCACTGCATGACCCTCACTTTCCTGTCTATCTCTCTGAACTGTTGCTTCCTTGCATCCCCACAAGACAACTACGCTCTTCCATTGACAATAGAACCCTCTCAATCCCAAGAACCAAAACTAAGACCATCGGTGAACGCTCCTTCTACTTCCATGGGCCCACGTTCTGGAACCAGCTCCCCTTCCATATCCGTCATTGTGAAATCCGCCTATGACCTGTGATGCACCCTCCTTGCCCTGCCTCATTTTCTGTCTCGGGTTGATCCTGTAGTATAGGCCAAAACGTGCCAAAGTGTCCTCGTTTTATAGCCATTTTAATTGTTTCTATAGTATAGTAGTTACTATCCTAATGTCTCATTTTTATTTTAGTTAGTTTATATGTTTTTAATAATTGTAAAGCGCTTAGAGCTTTAAGGTAAGCGCTATATAAAAATGCCTAAATAAATAAATGTTTCTACGGTTAAGTGACATCTATATTTTCTTTAAAACTAGCATCTTTTCCGTTTCTTTCCAATTATGTGTAGAAAAGAATGTTGCACAACTAAATTCAATTATTTATTCAAATACATTCTTGTATTTTGAATATATCAAAAATTTTCTGGGTACAATAAAAAATTTAAGAGGCAATATAAGCTAGGGAAAATGCATACCCCCAAGGACGCCCCAACTGGAATGAATTTATTTCATGTCCTCCTGGTGCGGCGTTAAAGATGTCTTGATCATTATTATGGCAAATTTTGGCACTTTCCACACGAAAGTTTGACATTTCAAAATTGTTTGAAAAAACACTGAATTCAAGTATGTGCCAAAATGCACCCCTGCTTTTTTCTATTTTGGAAAACCGTTGATGGCGTCCTAAGCACATGGCGCGCCGGGCAACTCCCCGAGTTGCCGGTTTCCAACATCCCTTCCCCAATAGAATAAAAACGAATCTTGTTAAATGCTTTAGAATCTTAATAAGTTTTTTTTTTTTTTTAAGTGTGTGTGTGTGTGGGGGGGGGGGGGGGTTTTTTTTTTTTTTTTTTTGTTTTTGTTTTGGGGGGGGGGGGGGGGATTTATTACATTTTTAAAACTTCTTAAATAAATTTTAAAATTGCAACAGAAACAATAGCCTAACCTAGAGCCTACATATTGCAGAATTTATTAAAGAATTGTTCTAAACATTATTGATATAAATTTATTGCTAGTTTTTTTCATCTTCAAGTTGATTGGACAATATTCACCCGTTGCAATAGCGTATACTAACTTTTTTATTTTAATTTATCATTGCCATATTAATATTATTATGTAATTGGCCGACATCATCCGTGTCTTTCTAACCATTCAACACCTAAAACTTCAGCCTTTTCTTCGAGTGCAATGGTCATCAACTCTCTCTGTTCTTTGTCAGCCACTCGAATTAGTCGCAACCTTTAGTGTTTTTAATTTATTATTTATTTATTTTTATTGATGAGCAGATGGTAATTTTGTAGGTCCAATAACGCATCACCGGTGCGCTTCCGACCATCAGAAATTATAAGAAATTCTAGGCATTAAAATAAACAGATATTTTGCAACAAATTATCAAAGCCAATTTATAGTTTTGATTTTTTAAATATAGGCCCTATCACGAATAATTAATTATTGTTTTCGTTAATTTATTTTGACCAACCCCCTCCCCCTTGCAAGGGCCTTGCCAAACTTGTTCTATCCCATCTCCATATTTTGTTGACATAATAACTGGGTATAGGCCTACGTGGCAAAAATTTCGTTAAATTTGATTGAAACACTTAGCCTAAGACTTAGCATCACCTATAGCGCCCGCCCCCCACTCTACAGTTGGTATATAATGACACCTTTCCATAGTCCATATTAATAAAATGTGCCGCCCGGGCAATGTTCCCTCTAAGGTTTGCTGGTTTGTGTGCAAAATCATACTGTTGTGTGCAAAGTTTTTGCAGCATCAATTTTTTTAATTGCAAAATTTTACAGCCCATAAACGCAAACACACACTAATTTGCTGCGCGGATACTCAAAACTGCTGCGCGGCGTATGTGAGATAGCTGTGCGGGCAGCGCAGCTTAAAGGGAACTTGGCGCCCGGGTTGGACCGTCTTCTCCGCCCACAACTTCTTTCATACGCCACTGAATACACACACAAATAATGCATCGGAGTAATTTTGCAAATAATCTAAATTGAAGCATTGATTGATAAGTTTTAACAAAAAAATGAAACCATGATTGTGACGAATAGCGCTAACTATCCCGAAAAAATCTTCAAAAAAGTTGGTCAGAGCGTAGTGGAGGAATAGGGGGGAAAAAGGGGGGGNGGGGGGGGGGGGGTGTTACTCGTATCCGGAAATTTGTTTGAAAGAAATTTTGTCGACGGAAAATTGATCGACGGAAATTTGATCGAAAGGAAATTTTGTCGAATTTTGTTTTCAGATCACACGATCTAATTTTGCGTCAAACTTCTTTATTTCAAACAAATTTCCGGTACCCGTGTAACTCTGTCAACAATAAAAATTAAAAATAAAAAAAGTCTGCCCCACAACCTCTTTTAAAACAACCAGTAAAAACAAATCAACCAATGGCCAGTGCGATTATATTTATTGCAGCACTTTCATTAGTGAATCGTCTAGTAAAGCCCGCGAAGTTACTTGGTTGCATTGTTGCATAATCCACAGTTGACGTTTTCCAATCATCAATGGTATTCGTGCACTTATTAAATTTAGTTTAAAGGTAGGCCCAAATTAGTAATGATATTATATTCTACAACATGACTTGAATATGAATGCTTATTTTAAATGTGTGTACCTTTAATTTATTAATGTGTACTTAACAATGAATATTAACCCTCTTGGCTTGGGACAGAGGCTTTTCGGCCTTTCGGGGTGTACGTGCCATGAAGACGGAGCAATTTTGACGAGCACGGCACTGTTTTCTTACCGTTTCTCTCAGGACGCCTAAATGTCCCGTTTCTTTTTAACCAAACACATTTTTCTAATCACTTATAAAGTTCAATTAACTCTAAGGAGGTCAAGAGTCTATCTCTTAGGACCTCGGCCATGAAACTTATACTTATAATTTATAATATAACTTCAAATAATATTTTGGCTAGCTGTCACTCTGACTCTGTGTATTAGCATAGTATAGTATAGCCTATACTATAGTAGCCTATAGGTCTTGTACCATCCCAACTTATAATTGCAAGACCTATTAATAAACAATTAACTATTATAGTTAATGATATTTTAGGCTATGTAACCATATTTTATTATTTAAATTTAATGGAAATCATGATTCTTAAATTTTAAAATAAAAATGTTTTTAAAAAATATTCACTTACCTTTGATATTGAAATATCCTGAATTCACTCACAAATCACAATATTCCACAAGAAACGTATATAATCCTCCGTATTCTTCAAGAAATAACACACTTTCTGATACAGTAGTCAGTAGTAATCCAAGAATTTCTTAAGCTTTTACTAAAGAACAATCATAAAAGCTTGTACTAACCTCAAGCCCAAGCAAATGTCTAGAACTAGAACTTATTTTAATTTCTATCATCAACGGCCAAAGTTGATACATGTTGATTTGTGAAACAAGATTACTAATTTTTTGATCATATTCAAATGGGACTAAAATAATACATAATACATACATAGAAAATGGTAAAATAAAAAGTATAATTGTTAATTTTATATAAATAAATCATACTGATAAAAGTTAAACAATTCCATGGAAAATTTGAAATTAATATCTAAAGTCTAAAGAATATTATTATTATTAATTATTAAATTAGGGAAATTTTAAACATTTATATTTAAAAAATATTAATTAATTAATACAAGTAAGTGACGAGTCAGCATATTTTATTCATTTTAATAAGGAAAATTATCAAGATTAAAAATATAATTTTTTTGAGGAATATTAACAAAAACTAAAATTGTATATTGTGGCTTTATTTAGAAGAACTCATATTTAACTTTGTTCCCTGAAAATGTCATATTTTTGTCTCATTTTATAACAAAGTTATAGGCACACAAACAATAGCAATATTAAGGCGACGAAATGTGGAGGAAAATCCCATAGTGAAAAGGGGGTTTTGAGGTCCTTACTAAAAAATTAATAACTTTTGAACCACTTGAGCTAGAAAGTTGATCTTGGTGTTTTTGTAAACCATTATATGGGCTCTATACAGCTGTAGTATTTTTATATTTTAAAAAATGTTTTGGATCAAAGTTCCTACTGTGTAGCCAGTGCCAGTAGTGATGTGGGCTCGCGTGATGGCTGCTCCGTTCCCTCTCCACCAGTGTCCCTGCCATAGATCTTATATGTCAATGTATTATATGTATAGCGAAAGACACGAGACTTGAAGCCCGGGGGGGGGGGGGTGTAACTGCAGAAAACAATTTTGATTCCACGACCGCTACGTGTAATGTGTGATCCCTACCGGCCTGTGCTTGTTCGTGTCAGAGTGACAGGTGTTTGTTTTGGGTGTTGAACTTTATTCTTTTATTTTATATTATCTTCTCATGTAGACAATAATTATGCCCAAGCGTTAATGTAAGTTTATGGATGAGTATTCCAAAGAGTGTCAGTGGAACTATATTACAAAAGAATGTTATGAAAGTGAAGCCAAGTGCTCAGTTTGCAATAATGTTTTTAGTATTGGTCATGGTGGACGTTCAGACATAAAACAACACAACACATCAGTGAAACATAGGAAAAGACTGAGTGCCCTAAGTGGATTTCTAGGTTAGATTTCATGGTTAAAATAAGCATTTTCAATAAACAGTTCCCGGCCGAGGCCCCCGGACCCCTCTTTTACTGGAGAGTATTCCCCCTGCGTCCCCCCACCAAAAAAAACAAATAAACAAACAAAAATCGTCCTTAAAAGCGCCCCGTTTTTTCCAACTCATGATTTGGTCACCCTATTCTACACGGCTATTTTTCAGTTGTATCAGACACTCACTGTAACAGGCCCCCATTTATGACCTAGGCCTAGGCACCTACTCTTAAACTTGATGTTACTGAGAAAGTTGTCTGCATATATATTGGTCTCTCTCATAAACATTTGAGTGATATTTAGTGTAAAAATTAGCATTATTTTTTTTAAGTACTCAAATGGGGTGCTTATACCTTATTTGTAGGACCTACTTTGTCTAAAAATTCAGAGGGGTCAGTCAATGGTCATCTCTGTCCAGTTGAGGACCCCTAATACTAAACCAAGAGTTCACAACATTAGCATACCCTCATTTTGATAGTTTTCATTAATTTCCTGGCTTTCATCAATTTCAGTGTCAGATACTGCTAGAATATCAAAATCACTTAAGGATAGTAATAGTTTGATCAGTGTCACTGTCAAACATTCTGAAATTTTACGATATTACTTGCCACTCACAAACAAATTCCTGAACACAATAAAAGCTTGTAAACTATTAACACAGGCCGCCATGACAATGCCAGGATGTGCAGGGATATGTAAGATGCAATCTGATCCACTGGCACGAAGAGTAGCCAGCCAGTCTCGAGGCTTGAATTATTGGGCTGATAGATCGGACATCTGTCTTTTTCGCTACTCCCCCGGGGCCGATTGATCTGCCCTTTCGTCCCAAGAGGGTTAATGAACTGGACTGATCACTGATTAAGAAACGCAGCAGCTATAATTTTTTTAATTTATTTTATAAATGTATATATTATGACTTTGTATTTGCGTTAAATAAGTTTCTTATTATTATTTTAAAAAATACTTTATATAAAACACGCTTTTTTTAAAATGTACTAACATTTTTTAAATACCGGTAATTTAAATATAAATGTCCTCCAAAACCTCACATTACCTACCTCTAAGTTAGGGTGACCAAACGTCCCCTTTTTCACGATCGTACCCGGTGTCCTGAAAAAGTCTCTCGGGGCGCCTAAATATCCCGTTTGTAAAACCAAACGCATTTTCAAATCACTAACACTTCATAATTTATAATATAACTTCAAGTAATATATTGGCTAGCTGTGTAGCCAGTGCCAGCCCCATCTGAGTAGTGATGTGAGCTCGAGTGATGGCTGCACTGTTACCACTCTGCCGACGCTACGATCCCTGCCCATAATGTTAGTTCTGAAAGAATCTTTTCCTCATGAACAGTCAATGGACGGACGAAAGAAACAAGATGATAGTGGAGCAGACCTGTTTACTCTTACTATTTTGGCGTACAATGTATGATTTTGAGGTGTATAAATTATATATACTGTATGTTTATTTTTTACTATTAAGATAATGTTTTGAACGCTTTTAAGATGATATTGTACAATTTTCAGAGTTTGAAGGTAAACAGGTCTGGTGGAGACCCTTTCTGCAATCCTGCAGGTTCTCTACAATATCAAAATGGACTTACAACTTTATGTTAGATAAGAAAGAGATTTTAACAATGACTGGGACAACAACCAAAATCCTCAATTTAAATCCTAGACTAAAATCCTAGTTGTAAAATATTTATAAATAAATTAAATAAGTATTCACTGCAAAATTATTGTCTTCGTTTATAATAGGCCTCAGAGTTTAAATTAAATTACAAAAGTGAAGGTAAATTTAAAAATATTTCTAGGTCTCAAAATAGTTAAAATGAGAATATTTCAATAAAAAGTTTCAGTCGGAAGCCCCGCACCCCTCTTTAGCTGGAGGGTATCCCCCTCAAACCCTCCTTTGGTGTGTCCCATTTTTTCCAGTTCACGATTTGGTCACCCTACACTAAGTACTAAGTGAAAGTGTGACTAAGACCAAACACCTTAATAAGCATGGTGCGCCCTTAAACTCAATGTTCTTTGCAAATCGCTAAGAGATGCACGCAGCGGTTCACTAATTTCATTCCACTTGTCAAAATCACCATCGATGATGGGAGCATACGACAAAAAGTAATAGTAATGCAAGGCAGTTGTAAGAATTTATATCTCATTTCCATATAAAATAATATGTATCATAAAAATTGTGTCATATAACGCTTACTATTTTGCCATTGTATTTCATGGGCGGCCCACACTTTTTTAGTTATGATTGTAAGTTTTGGGGTACATTTATAATAAATTGTATTATATACATTACCGGTACTACGATGCAATATAGAGGTTATTTAATGGTAAGGAGAGGTCACTGGTGTTCTACTGATTATGACTGAAAGGTTTTATTTTCATCAGGGGTACAAAGTTTCATCTAAATGGGACCTCAGGAAGTGTTTCAAATTTGAGATGCAAGTTTCCACCACAAACAAAATGATAAAGCAAGCTAATAAAAAGTGTCCAAATGTAGCCGAGTGGTGACGTAGCTTACAGTTTACATAAAATCACAATAAAACAATCAGGTCTGAGAACTATAGCTTTTTTAATTAATGTAAGGTACAATCCGTTGACAGAGACAGAGCCGACAGGAAAATCTCTCACACCTTCCGCCGACCCGACGCATCCGTTCCACACCACAATCTCCAAAATGTACACACCTCAAGTCCCAGTTCGCCACCCCTCCCACACACACACACAGTCACAGGGAACCCGCGTCCGAGCTGACCATGGGTCAACCCCGGAGCAGGGATGGTTATTCCCGCGTGTAAATAACCTACATAAAATTTAAGGCCTGTACACGGCTGAGTGTTGCGTTGAATGACCATGGATAATGGATGTGTACGTGCTTGGGGTTACCCATAGCAGTCACACTATGACTTTGAGAGTGGATTCTCTTATATAGTGGCACATTGCCACACAAAAAAAAGCTTTTAATTTGCTTCAGCATGGTGTCACAATTGGGAAACTAATATGGTGCAGTGTTTTCTATACTGCTTAAACTGTGCATTCACTTTGCCTATAGTTTAGAGCAGGGATCTACAAACTTTTCAGCCCAAGGGCTGCATTAACTATCAAACAGTTCGGGGGCCGACTACACACTCGAGGTCCCAATAAAAAATAATCAAAACATGGATGTTGTTTTTAATTATTTATGTAATATTATTTCATTCAGTTATTATTTAATAACACATTCATACATGACACATGAACACCTGTATTAGTTGGAATGGTTATATTGTTTCCTGGATGCCATAATAGCAGTGCTTAGCAATTTCTTGATTTAGATTTGATGTCCCTAACATCAACAGTGACATGAGATTATCATCGGACAAATTTGTTCTCAAATTGTTCTCCACTATTTCGTTCTTGAAAATGTTTGTTCACACAGGTATGTTGTTCCAAAGATTGAAAGGTACCTTGATGCAAAAGTTTTCAAATTAGGAAAGTCTTCCTTGGGCGAAAACTGGTAAAAACCCACCAGTCCTTCTTTGAACTTGTCCCTAAGGAGGTAATTTGCTTGCAACTCAATGACCTCCAGGTGCAGTTCATCTGGGCGACTGGCCACATCTGTTTCAATTGGGTTTTGAAAAAGTCTCACTTCTTCTGCCTTTAAATCCAAGTCAGAAAACCGCTGCTGAAAATGCAGGTCTGATGATCTCGCATGAAAATGACATGGGGAACTCCGCTGTTGCTTCAGCCATGAAGACCGTCCACGGCTGAAAGTGCGTCAAGTTGTTAGCCTGTACTTGTTCCAAAAAACAAGACGACTTTGGATCTGAAGGCCTTTAGGTGGGTGTATAGATAAGAAACTATATTTTCCTCTCCTTTTAGTTTTAGGTTCAGAAAATTTAAATGACTGGTTATGCCTGCAGCAAATGCCATTTTCCATACCCACTTTTCATCAGACAGTAATGGCTGTGGCTTGCCTTTACTTTCCAGGAAGTCACTTATTTCCTTTCTTAACTTAAATATTCTGCTCAAAACTTTCTCACAACTTAGCCATCTTATTGCTATGTACCGGGTAATATGCTAAATTTTGTGATTCTGTGTATGTATCTTTCAACAGGTCTCTAAACTATCTTCTTCTTCTTCTATATCTTAAGGGCCCACGATCAATTTATTGATCATTTTGGCTCCTATGCATGTAGATGGGATTTGCAATGTTTCTGTTACTGGTGGTGATGAGGAAATTATGCACTAGGGGTTTGAAGGCTTGAGGCAATAGACACAAATGTGTCTAGTGTTGTCGCCTCAACTGTTCCTTTTGAAAGATGGTTCCAGTCCCTGATTGTCTTGGGCAGGAATGAGCAGCTCCTATACTGGCTTCTTGCTGGTATGAGCCTGAATTGCCTGTCATGGCCTCGTCGCTGTCTATGGGGGAGAGGGACGAGTTTCTGTTTAATACTGGAACAGTGGACCAGCCCATTATTTATCTTGTACATCATGGAGAGCCTGGATTGTCGTCGTCGTTTCTCCAATGGTGACCAGCCTAGTGTTTCTAGCATGCTGCCAACACTAGAGGTATTCCTGTAGCGGTTTAGGACAAAGCGTGCTGCTCGTCGCTGGACCGCCTCCAACCTGTCAATGCTCTTCTGGGTAAATGGGTCCCAGACTGAAGATGCATAATCTAAAATCGGACGGATAAAGGCTTTATATGCTCTTTCTTTCACACAGGAGTTGCCAATCTTTAGATTTCGCCTTAAGAACCCCAAGGCTTGGTTTGCTTGGTTACATACATTGTTAATATGCTCGTCCCAGCGGACCTCTCTTTGAATGGTAACACCCAGGTACTTTACGGAGGAAACTTGCTCAAGAATATGGCCGTGCAGTTTGTATTGGTAGTGTAGAGGAGTACAACTTCTAGAGATTGATAGTGTCTGGCACTTGGCAGGGTGAAATTCCATGTCCCAGCTCATCTCCCACTCAGCTAACAGATTGAGATCCTGTTGTAGCTGGTCCTGGTCAGATCTGTTGGCGATCGTCCTATACACTGCTGTGTCATCTGCAAACAGTCTTGCCTGTGATGTCAGTTTCTCCGGTAGGTCATTAATGTATGCTAGGAACAAACAGGGGCCCAGGACTGATCCCTGGGGGACCCCTGACTTCACATTGACAAAGGAGGAGCTTGTACCGCCCACCACTACTGCTTGGCGTCGGTGGCTGAGGAAGCTAGAGATCCATGTTTTAGTGGTGCCTTGAATCCCATATATCTGGAGTTTGTGTAGAAGCAAACTATGATTCACCCGGTCAAATGCTTTTGCGAAGTCCATTACTAGCACGTCAGTCTGCTTGTGGTTCTCCAGATTGGTCATCAAGTCTTCTACAAATTCGAGAAGCTGGGTCTCACATGACCTATTGACTCGGAAGCCATGTTGACAGTCATTGAGTATATTTTTGCTTTCAAGATGCTTCATGACAGAGCTTACGATTATGTGCTCCAACAATTTGCAGACGACGCTAGTGAGGGATATCGGACGATAGTTGGCAGGGTCGGAATGCTCCCCTTGGCCCATGTGACCTTATTAAATTAACCCTCTTCACCACAGGAATGTCCACATATTTATCTCACAAAGCTTTCTGGTGAATAATACAGTGAAGGAACATTGGTTGCAGAATTTTATTCTCATTACACATCTTCTTCTTCACTTAGCCATGCAACCAAGTATTTCTTCATGCCACTCATGTTATTTCCTCCATCAACAGTCAGGCAACTGAGGTTAGTTCAGTCCAAGTTATAATCAGCAAATATTTTTTTCAACTAATCGGTAACAGTTCTGTACATGCTATTTGGGAAGCCAGCTCTTGTGTTATGTTAATGTCTTCATCCACACCCCCCTAACGAACACAAGCAGTTGAGAGGTGGAACAGCTGTTCAGCGATTCATCCATTGCAATTAAAAATTGACGAAATTTGCTTGCATTTTTCACTATTTGAGTCGCAATGTTTTCACCCATGTCTGCAACACAGCAGAGACTGCTCCGCCACCAGATGGCGTTATATCATCTCATTTCATTGACTGTGAACGGAAGTAGAAAAACTAATCAGCGAATAAGTTTTTGCAAAGTAATGATCGGTTAGAAAACATAACGCGTTACTGCGCGCCTCTATTTTAATTCGGTAAAAACATAACATCCACGTAAGCAGCTTCTGATTTTGGCAGGATACACGTACATTTCTGTAATTTTTTCTGTAGACAAAAAGGTCTCCGCGGGCCGCATGAGAGGGCCTCGCAGGCGGCCAGCTGGCCGTAGTTTGGAGATGCCTGGTTTATAGCATGGGTGGGGAACCTTTTTTCCGCCAAGGGCCATTTGGTTATTTATAGCGTCTTTTGGAGGGACATTAAATAAATCGGGCCGGCATCCATGGCACAAATTTGTTTACCCCCATTATCCACCCATTACTAATAGGACATGAACTGAAAAAAGTATGATTCAAATAAATGTAATTATGAATAAATATTACTTTACAATCAATTATTTTTTTAAGATTTAGATATTAATTATAATTAATATAAAAATTTATAAAATGATTTGTTCTATGAGCTATAAATTATAAATTGCTATTGGATGCATATAAATTGGCTGTGCAAGTTTAAGTTTTTTGTTACCATACATAATGCATCATTCAATAAATTGACTTAATAAAAATCATTATTTGCAGCAGAATACAAACATTTTGGGTACTGTGTGAAAAAATCTTGTGTAATTTTCTTAATATGATTTTCTAAATGTTTTAAAGCCATTCTTCATACAAATTTTGAATATTTTCTCAAACATTGCAATGTCAAGGTTTAATTTGTTGCTTAAAATTATTTTCATACTGTTTTACATTATTGCATTCTTGAAAGTGGTGCTTACAAACTATTTTTGGTAAATATATTAAATTAAATCAACCCTAATTTGATTGCTCTGCACATGGAATTCCCGCAAATCTCGGCATTCTCTGGGTGACATAATTTTCACGAAATGAATTTAACTTGCAATCTTGTGGGTTCTTGCTCGCCTTCAAAATTTATGTTTCTATTATGATTCACTTAATATAAATTAATGTGGTATGGAAAAAAAAATCTATATTGGATTTGGCGAGCCCAGAACAAAGGATCTCGCTTGCCGTATATGGCCTGAGGGCTGGACTTTCCACACCCTTGGTCATTAGTATAGTTATTGATTTGCCAACCCTATGTCTATGCATTTTTTTACTGTGGGAACCACATACTAAACTGACATTGAGGGACAAAAGTAACAATGGTAAAATATTGTTTTAGCAAATTTCATTATTTTTTTATTTTTGAAATACTGAATTTAATTTATTATATTGAAATTTCTTACTTAAGCAAAAATAAATTTCATTCCCTCCCCCTCTCTATCATCAGAGAAAAAATAAATTAGACAGCCTCATCACCAATATTTATTGGCTGCATAGAGCTCTTTTTCCCAAACTTATAAGTTTGGTAGACAGGTTTTGAAGTTGCACAAGGGACCAGTACCAGATTTATTAATTATATTTTCTTATTTGACCATAAATATTCATTTTGTGCGGACTGGCAACTTAAGGATCTAAGAACAGTGCTGGTCTGTGGACCACCATTTGGGAAATGTTGGCATAGAGGACATTCATATATTACTATGTTTTAAAAAAACTCAAATTTTTATTCCACCTCTCCCCTGCTGCCAGGGCAGTTGGAAAGGGGCACACTCCTCAGGTTGCAACCTTTAGCAGAGGGCACCAAAATTGTCCTTTTTCATGCAAAAAAATGTGTATTACAAGATATTTTGGGGGGGATAAGGGTGTAGCATTCTGACCGTTGTACCAATACATTTTTGATTACTCACCCCTCTCTCTGCATACTTAAAAATGAAAATTACACACACACACACCCCCACACACACACTTGAATATATATAATCTATTATGTAACAGATTTTATTAATTTGTTAAAAGGAATATATTGACTTAAGACTTTAATTTTAATTGTTGCCACAAAATATCAAACTTGTTTTATTTATTGATAAAAAAATGCTTGCTGAGCATAAAATTTATTTAAACAATAAAGCTGCAGCCTGGAGATTTTTGCATTCTTTTTAAGAGAAAAAGTCTTAAAATTGTCTTACCCCTCTCAATGGACATCTAGTGGGAGAATCCCTCTTAACACAAAATTGTATTGCTTTCTTATTTTAGAAACTGATATAGTGTAGCACCAAATTTGAGCTATTCGTCTTAAAAATTACAGTATTTGTTATATTTAAATTCACTAAAACGATAGTAGATATTTTTTGGGAGTAATTGAATTGGCTAAAAAGATAATATTTTAACACTAAAAATGATTAACAATGCATTACTGTATTTTAAAATTTGGAAAAAAATGTACTTCAAATTTTTAATTAGATTACAAGGAATATTTTGAAATTATCCTAAGTTACATGAAAATGCAGAAATTAAAACAATAGGCCTATAATATAAAAACAATTAAACATTTTAAATCACTACTTAAAAGTCAAAGGCTGTTCTGTTCTTATAAAAGCTTCTTCACATCTCCAGCAATCACCCTTGGTAGGAAAACCCTGCATAGCGTAATCATGAATAAATGTTTTATAATGCTATTTTTAAAGTTAACCTTAAAACACATTTGATATTATTTATTGAAATTCTTAGACTGTCTAGTTTCAATACAGTCCTAAATGTTGCCACAGCCATAATCAAACAATTTACTTCACTGTTTATTTTAATTAAGACTTGTCCAACCTAACAAGATCTGTTTCAGAAGTCTCCCTTTCCATGTCAATTTGAGCTATTCAAACACCTAAAGACCTCCCACCAAAGAAAGGGAAAGGAGAGAATTAATGTGTATTATAGCAATGGATGGACCTTAATTAGATTTTTTTTAAAGTTAAATAATCAACTCATTTTTCTCTACCAGTCCAGGTCATTGATCTTGTAATCAGAATGATAAATCTTATATATTGCTTTTTTTTTTTTAAATCAAGATAATAAAAGATAAGATGCTTTTATTTATTCAAATAAATAGAGATTTGTTTTGATTGCATTGCAGATATTGTTTTGGAGTGTCCTTGAGAATTTGCCGTTCCCCAAAATTTGTCAGCAGCAAAGCCTTTGGTGAATCATTGTGATGAATAATAAACTGTTTTTGTCACAAGCTATAATAAAGTGCTTACGCCAATGCTAATTTTAACCTATTTTACATCAGAAGAGGACTTCACCGGATAATTAATTATGATTTTTTTTTTTTTTTTAACTAACAGATTAAAATGAAAAGATCTAAAAATCCCCAAAAATGTAAACGAATTAAGAAGGCAAATAAAAAGAGAACTGCGGCTTCTAAATCAGGTGTTACTAAAACATCACAGGATGATTCCAAATCAGAAGTATATCAGAACGGCTCAACAGAATTGTCAATGTGTCAGGCAGAGAGAGAGAAAGTTGCTGACACTGTCTCTAATTCAATTCTTATCAGTGAACTACAGAATGGTTCACAACTAAGTGCACGAAATACACGTCAGTCCAAGAGAATAAGGAATAGTGTTTCTGAATCAAAAGCTACTGAAAAAAAATGTAATGATGTGACAGGACTGTCAGTATGTCCAGTTGAAAGAAAAGGAAGTCATGGCAATGCTTATACTTCAATTCTTATCAGTGAACTACAGAATGATTCAAAACAAAGTACTCGAATTACTCGTCGGTCCAAGGTAAATTGGAATAATGTTTCTGAATCAAGAGCTATTGAGCAAAATCAGAATGATTTAACAGTACGTTCAATATGTCAGATGGACAGTAAAGAAAGTCGTGATACTTTTTCTGAATCAAATCTTAACAAAGAATTACACAGTGATTCAAAAGCACACCATACAAATGTTCTGAAAAAAGAAGGCACTCTTTGTGAATTTGTAGTCAAGCTTGAAAAGGAATATATCAGTCTAATGCAACACCATGCAAAAGACTGTTCCTTATGTTCAAAGATTTTGCAAACTCAAGAGAACCAGTTTAGTGTTATCCAGTCAAGAATGTGTGGCAGAGATTTGGAAATAAGAAGTTTGCAGTCAAATTTCAAGGGAGATATGGTAAACATTGCCGCTTTAGCTAATCCTTCTTTGCCATCACAGGAAATCATGACAGAGACCAGCTTACAGGTACATGCAAAATATGAGCCGACTCCGGTGCATGAAAGGTATGAACCATCTATAACAAAGAATGAGCCATCTATAGTACAGAATGATCCATCTATAGTAGAGAATGAGCCTATTCCGATGTATGCAAAGTATGAGCAATCTCCAGTAGAGGATGAGCCATCTATAATATATGCAGAGAGTGAACCAGCTTCAGTACATGCAAATTATAAGCCAACTCCTGTACATGCAAAATATGAGCCAACTCCTTCAGTTTATGCAAAATATAATCCAACTCCTCCAGTGCATGCAAAATATGAGCCAACTCCTCCAGTGCATGCAAAATATGAGCCAACTCCAGTGCATGCAAAATATGAGCCAACTTCAGTGCATGCAAAATATGAGCCAACTCCAGTGCATGCAAAATATGAGCCAGCTCCTCCAGTGCATGCAAAATATGAGCCAACTCCTCCAGTGCATGCAAAATATGAGCCAACTCCAGTGCATGCAAAATATGAGCCAACTCCAGTGCATGCAAAATATGAGCCAACTCCAGTGCATGCAAAATATGAGCCAGCTCCAGTTAGGGCAAAATATGAGCCAGCTCCAGTTAGGGCAAAGCATGATTTAATGGCAATGTATCAGCAAACTAACACAAGACATCCAACACAGATTCCTACTCCAAGACGATGTCATAAATATTATGATTTAGCTCAGCATACTGCTGCAGGAAAGTTAAATGTTACCAAACCTCAAGGTGTGGATGTGAATCCTTCTGGTGTAACTGGAGATGATGTACAAATTGTGGGAATTACGCAACCAAAATACATAATTCCGGTCAGGCACCAAAAAAATGAAGGTGCCAGAAATCAGGGTAACATGAACGACATCAGCAAAGCTAATCAGTATGTAAGAAAAGCAATAGGATTAAATAAACAAGACTCACGCAACAGTCTTATTGACCATTATATTGATGTTTCGGTTAATATTCCAAAGAAAAAACCTTTGACAACTTATTTTGTGTCAAGTCAGGGAGTGCATTCAACGGAATGTCGATTGCCTGCTCAATCGACTTATCAGTCATCTGATCTGCAGCTGAATAAAAGTGGGTGCAATGCTATGTTAAATGCTGACAGCAGATTTAATCCAAAGCCTCATGTTTACAAGCCCACACCTTTAAGATTCCTCCCAAACTTAGGAAACAGGAGAATTGCAAACAATGGGAAAGTGAGTGGACCTCACCCTCCAGGACAAAGTCCTGTAATTACAAACATCGCGGAGGATTTGCAACTTCCAGGTAATGAAAATGCCAATATTCCATCACAAACTGATGCTAAATGCTCTCAAGAAGATATTATTACTCCATCGAACGTAACAAATTTGATTTCTCTCCAGAGCCAAGATATTCCTATTATTGTCAGTGATGTAGAAGTAAGTGAAAGGGTTAGCGAAACAGTAAAATCAAATCTTAATCCCTTGAGGCGATCAGGGCGGAAACGAAAAGTGCGACAATCTGAAGAGCAGTATGAGAGTGACCTTGATACAGATGGAAGTAAAAATACTTTGTATACAGATGGTGAGTTTTCAGACAGTGGATCTTCATGGGGACTTGAAACACATCCTAGGACAAATGAAACACATTCTAAGTCCAAGAAATTATCCCAAAAAATGAAACCATTTGTTGGCCCCAAAGATCCTACAGAAGTTGATGTTCATGTGAAAGGAAAATTCAAATGTTGGTTGTGCCAAACTACATGTGTCTTTTGCTTACATACTAAATATCATATTGTGAAAAAACATGGTGAGGGCCTTTGTTCTTTTGAACTTAATCAGACACAGCTGATCGGCAAAATGCATATCCTCTTGTATTGTCCCCGATCATGTTCGTATGCCACATATGACATTGATGGATTGAAGAAACATACAGCCTCCTGTTATATGCCACTACTGAGTGTCAAAGGAATAAAATATTTGGATCTCAATAATTATTTTATTCAACACATTTATCCTGAGGTGAGTGACTTTGAAGCATTTCAGACATAACAAAATGTTTCAGGCTAACTGTTCTATATAAAGTCATGAAATAATGTACCCCTCTCTTCTAAAAATATAAAAGGAACTAAATAGATTTTAATGTTATATTTTGACCATGTTAAAATTGTTAAGAGGGGGTTGGAAAGGGGCTGCAGGCCTTAAAAGGTAATTAATAAAGTTAATTTTTACAAAAGTATTTTTAAAATCAAAATTCTAAATGTTCATTTTTAATTTAATGAAAATACCTTACATTTGATATTGAAATGAATCTCCTGACATTTAAATTAAATGTGAGGGGATTAAAATTTAAAAAAAATAGTAAATTTTATATTTTTGGTAGATAATAAAATTGCATTATTACTCATTTCCATATTACATTTATGCTATCATTTATTGCAATTCAATTGTGTTTTATTTCCCCAGCTTATCAATACTCAACCACAAGGCATGTTTGAAACATCTAAAACTAAAACAAGGAAGGATTCATGTAAAGTAGCAAAACAGCAGATTACAACCAGCAACATCTGAGTTTCACCTGTAAATGTAGATTGCAAAATGTCCTTTAACTTGATTTTTGTTTTGCAATGATTATGGGACACTTTTAATGATAAAATTGCTTGTCATTTTTAAGACATCAACATATTTTTTTCTGGTTCTAATCATTATCCATTTGTATTAAAAAACCATTTCATCATCCATTTTTCAAGGGCTGTAATGATGTTAATGAATGAAAACAGGGCCATCAATTAATTTTAATTTTTTAAATAACAATCGTTTACATTGTATGTGTTGGCCCAAGAAATATTAAGTAGGCCTACTTATTTTATAGAATGCTGAAATGAAAATGATTTTGTAAAGTCTGTTATTTGTTAAGCATAATTAATGTTTCCTGTGAAACAGCTTTTCATCTTGAGGTTGAAAGATTAGATTCTTTGGTAAAGACAGTTTTTGGAATGTTTGCCACACGTTAAACAGAATCTTAGATAATTAATTGTAATGACTTTTTAGTCCATTTCTTTATTATTAGTTCGTGTTGAAATCAAAATCTTCACTAATTTTTTGTTATAAAATTGCTTTTTTTTTTTTGTAGACACAAGTGCAGACCTTTAAGTTAAACCATAACAATCAGACTATCATTATGATTTTAATATTCAACATTTTGCTGTATAATGACAAGATTTTCATTATATATTTTTTTTCATCATTCTTTAGTTTATACTTGCCATGACTTTTGGTAGCTTTTGTGTCGTCTTATTCAGTATGAAGCTTTGTTTGATATTTTAATATGTTTGATAGTTTATTTTAAATCTATTTAATCAGCTATGGAAGACAACCCTTACTTGTCAGGATTGTACAATTTTATTCACTGTGCAGGAGCTTAAGTAAAGAGGAAAGTTATTGCTGAAAACTATGTTTTTGTTAATTTCTTGCTACACCAAGTTTGAATCACTGAAGCAATGTTCAGACCAGTTTGAAGTGAGCTTCACTTTCAGGGACTCATTCTTACACAACATAGAGTGGGGCTTTATCCTCCCAAGACAAGTGCTGGGATGGCATTTTTACTACACTAGAGGCATGTTATTGGATTTTGTGCCCTTTATAAAAAAAATAAAAAGATGTTACCCTGTTTTGTAACTATTTATCCCTCATGTTGTTGGCAATAATTTATTTAAAATTTTTAAAAAGTAAAAGTATTCTGATTTTTTAAAATTTATTTTCAGTGAAGTTTACTGTAAATCTTTATTTTCTATCTGTATGTCTTACCTTGAGTGAGTTAATTTTACCATGCAGAATTTATTAAAAATATATTTTGTAATATTGATTTGTAAAACACAATGTTTTTCTTCTTTTTGTTGTGTTTTTTATTTGAATCAATAAAATCTGATCCATAAGGTTGCTCTTATACTTTTATCTCAAAAGGATCCATTCTTTTAATTTGACATGCTGTATCAAATTCTTCATTGATTTGCTAGTACCATAACATTATTATATTTATTTTATTTCTCAGTGGATTTTTTTTCTAAGTGTGGTTTAACATATATTTTGGAAATAGGTTTTGTGGTTTAAGTCAGACGCCATAAACCTTTTTGCATAAAGTGGCTCATTGGGAAATTTAGGATAAAGGCTGCATGCCATAATTATCAACTTTATAACTTTTAAGCAGCAATCAACTCTTAAAATGGTTGCAGTCAATTCTTTTAATATTTGCTACAAATCTATTTATTCTTTCAATCAACTCTTATAATGGTTGTATTAGGGTCATGATTTAGTTCAGTTAATCAAAAGTTTTTAATTAACAACCTAAACCTACAAGAGCAAAAGATGTGAGATGAGGTAACCTGTATCCATAAAATTTGTAGGAAAGAAATTTTTTTGATTGAAGTTTGAAATTAAAATTGTTAACAAAGATTTTTTAATGGAAATGTGTCATTGAGAAATAGGGAAACTTTTTGATTTTTTTTTTTTTTTCCTTCTCCCATTTTTTCAATTTGATCAAACCATACAAGTGTTTTCCCTTTGAACAAATGTCTTTCCTAAAAATTATAACCAAATTATAATTTTTCAAATGTTTTTTGTTAATTCTTATAAAGGTCACAGGTTAGGGACAAATGATCTAGTTCATTTGATAAAATGTTATAAAATTAGCAATAAAGAAGAAAACATGTTCAATATTTGAAGTGGATGTAACCAATAAATATTTTTTTGACTTTCAGACTTAATCACTTCACAAATTTTCAAGGAATACATAATTCTTTTTGGAAGAGGTCGTAATTTTATTATTTAACAATCTATTAGGTACTAGTTTTGTCATTGCAGTGTAAATGTCTTGTAGGAAGCATGATATAAATTACGGTATAGTATAATGTAACAAGTGCTTCATAATTTTAAAGTCATAACATGATTAGATAACTGAAAATTACTAAATATTCATTTATTTAAAACGTTGAATGGTGAAATAGTTGAATGGTGTGATATTCATAATTTAACTAACTGGAATGAAAATTTTTTATTTAACATTTTTATTTTTTTTGAATCAGCCTTTTTATGAGAGTTAAATTATTATTTTTAAAAGTCTGGAACTGTAATTGTTATAATTATTGATTTTAGTGTTATGCGGCAAGAAATCACTTAACTTTTGTAAATAATTTTTTATTTTTGTGTTATTAAATTTAAAAAAAACAACTTTTGTTTGAAATTTTTGTTCTTTTAAAACAAGTACAAATTGAAATTACTTAGTAGCCTACTTTTGAAAACAAGATACTCTACTGAAAATTTATTGTTAAATAGGATTTAAAAAACCAACACAATGCTACATGAAAAATTCGGAAAGACAACACATTTAATCTACCTAATACTATTTATTCTAATAGTTTTTAAGATAATTATATTCATCACAAAAATTGAAAAAAAACATACATTTTAAATTTCTCAGATAATTTTTTAAAATATCTATATTCACACAGTTACAGCTCTTCTAAAGCAGGAGTCCACAACTTTTTTTGACATCAGGGACCTGCTTTGTGGAAGACAATTTCTCCATGAACAGGGGGGGGGTGTTTTGGATTTGATTCAAGTGCAAAAAAAGCAATAGTTACAGCTCTTCTAAAGCAGGAGTCCACAACTTTTTTTGACATCAGGGACCTGCTTTGTGGAAGACAATTTCTCCATGAACAGGGGGGGGGGGGTGTTTTGGATTGATTCAAGTGCAAAAAAAGCAAGTTATGGAACTGCTAATAGTAATAGGCCATAGTGGTTGGGAACCCTTTGATCTAAAGTGTCATTAATAAAATTATTTTTAGATTAGATATTTTTTAAACTCAATACTTGATACAAAAACGTTAGTTATTCAACCACTGTGGGATATCAAGAAGTCAAAATTTTAATAAGTAATAAATTAAATGTGTTTCATAACTACCACAAATGTACATACTTTCCTCATAATATTAATAAGTAAAGAGTAATTTAAAAATCATTCATTTTTCCAACTCACCTTTATAAATTGGTGAAAAATAAATTAATTTCATTTTGAGGTAAAAATATTTTTTTATTACTGGGTATATGTAACTGAAATCCTTGTTTCTGCTAATGAAAAACATTGAAGACTTTTGTCCAAAAGAGTTGGGTTATTTTATTAAAATTTTTAATGGGGCTGTCTGCACAATAAACTTGATTTAAAAAATATAGATAAATCCATAGAAACATAAAATCACTACATGTCTGTAGTACAAAGTACATGTCTTAACTATAAATATATATCCAAGTGTTTGCTACTAAGTCCATGGATCACAGCATTTTGTTCAGCAGTGGGGTTAAAGCAAATCTGTTTTTTGAAATGATAAAATAATCCTCTCACTCTTACCCTTAGTATTGATGAAAAATTGAATAAATTTGAATCTTTAAAAAAAAACGGTATAGGATTTTACTAAATACTGTAAAACTCTGAGCTTTATCTTCACACAAGTCATTATGTTAGAAAATTGTTTAGTGCTGGTAGCTCCAAATAATTGACAAGTAAAATTAAAGTAAAGAATTATTTTATAAATCAATATTTTTTATGATAAAAATAATGGTAACAAAATTTATTTGCATGCAAACAAATGTAATCCAGTTGAAAATTAAATTAAAAATTGCTAATTCATTTCATTAAAAATAACCGGTCAAGTAAGATGAAGTTTGATGCCAAATGTAAGTTATTTCACTCGCTAGCCTTGGACGGCAACCCATCTAAGAGAAGGCAAACTCTGATTTTAAAACCAGGAGCCAGAATGATCAACAAATTGATCGTGGGCACCTCAAGTATAAGAAGAAGAAGACATGTGGAACCCTCTGCCCCCGGGTGTGTACAAGTGCATGGCTTAGCCGATAAAATCAGTAATTTAGAAAACTTCATGAGTTTTGTTAAAAATCTAGTGAACTGTTAATTAATCTCCATGTTTAATAAACCTCAAGCACAAGCCATTAAAATAAATAAAAAAAATTAAGGCAGAGATAATCTATTTTACTATAAATGTTATGATCATATATTGAGGGCAGCACCAAAACATATCCAATAAAATAACTTAGTATCCATTTTGGACTAATCTCTCCAGTATCAGTCTCCTGAATGGGAGGGTACATGAATACATGTGTATAAAAATTAATAATTTTTTTATGTAGAAAAAAAGTTTTTTTTTGCATATACTGAGGACTTAAAAAGCAGCACCATGTATAGTAATAACACCTTGTAAACAGTTCATGCTAAGTTTTACTATTAAGTCAAATGCAGGATTGTAGCTGTCATTTACAAATTTTCTTACCCCTCAAAAAAAAAAAAATTCTAAGAACTAAAGTAAATTACTGTAAACATGTAAATTTATAAATTCAAACACCAAAAGGGAAGCCGTTTTGGGGGAGCAACAACAGGCCTACAGACAGTCCGACATCCTACATGCCCGCCTTTAAATAGTCCTACACCAGATCTGTTGCTCTTTATTGATTACTGGATATAATAGTCGCCTCACCCTAAAGAAAAAACAAATTAAATTATTTACCTCAGTATAACTCACTGGTCATACATGACGTTGCATGACAAGCTTTTTTTTAAATCAGTACTGAGTTAAAACAAGGAGTTGGTTTTGAAGAGGAAGCAGGACACACCAGAAGCAAAATATATATGAGATTATTGCTTATCCCTATAGGATACATCCAAATTTTTGTAAAACGAAGTAGCTTGCTTGTGGTTGCTGCCTAATTTTACCAGTTTGGGTTGGTTAAAAAATCATGTTTGTTGTTTCTGAACTCTATTCCAGTAAGTTAAGTAGGATTAATTAAAACAGACCCAATAACAGAGTTTTTAAAATAAAACTCATACTTTTACTCTGAATAATTTTTTACGCTCAATTCACGGCGACTTCATCCGAGCCATGTTAACTTAGCCAAATCATGACAACCACAAATGACATGAAAGCGGAGATATTATGCACCAACCCATTGTTCTCTTTTCTCTCCAAAAATAAATATTTTTTTCCTTTGTGGTCGTACCCTATAAAGTGGGATTTTATTGGTCAAATAACTTATAAAATTATTGCTAACACTGGGAGAGCAGTCTGTGGTATGCACTATGCCAGTTAATTCTAATAATTGCCAATCCTTACAATTCTTGCTTTTTTAATCTTAAATGGAGAGTCAAAATAAATCATTTAAATGTTTATGTACAAATACTGAGGTAGTTAAACAATGACACATAATGGTACTTTGTTTAATTTGCCAATCGTCAATTGGATTAAGTCTTCCGAGTTGCAACCATTTAAAATTAAATAAAGATGAAAAATATAATTGGTGATCAGCCTTATTTGCCCCTAGAATTAAAGCATTAAAGAAACAAATTACTACATTTCAAGTCAGGAACCACACAAAAATGATCAAAGCATATTCAGTTAAGGAGTCACAAAATTAATTTCAGTACCAACACATTCCCTTTTTAAAAAATCATTAAAAATGCATAGGAATCTCCGTGGGGAATGAATTTAACCAACAAAGCTTTATAAAATCAAATTTAACAATACTCAATTAAGTGCAAAATGAGCATTGTGAGATTGTGCAAATAATTTTAGTCTTGTTTAAAATCTTAGGTGTTGCCGTACTTAAATTATATATACTCCAGGTAAGTCAAATGAAGTTGAAGCTTATCACCGACATGATTATTAATTAAGATTTTGTTAAATAAATATACTAAAATAATTAATGTCTTGCATTTTATTTGGAGCATATTAACATGTACAAAACTGCTGATTTTGCCAGATTCCCGGAATGAATTTTACACCAAAATATCACAGAAAAACTTATGTATCCTAACAGCAATCATTTAAATTTATAAATTAGCTGAGTGAGTTTAGATATTTAAAAAAAAAACATGAGGGCTATTATGTAAAAAAAACTAAGACTAATTCTAACAGAGATATTTAATTTCATACAAAATTTTGGAGTGAAATGATGGGAAGGGTGAATAACAAACAGAATTTATATGTAGGATAATCTTTGGCAAGCTGAGGCAGAAATATTAAACAGCCTTGAAAAAAATGACCAAGAATACCGGGAAAAATATAAGCAGTTGGAATCTTAAGTCACACCAACAAAAAGATTCCCTAAATCTTCTTTCTTCTCCTTTGGTTGGGAATAGATATATTACTTTTCCATTGAAATCACCCTGCTTGAATTGTTACTTGTCCTCAAAGACGAATATATTGTATTTCTTTTCCTCTGTTTTTATTTAATAAATGAGTACATAAAATTTATCAGCAGTCAAATTTTTTTTTATTAAAAAAAATTATCTCAGACCCAGGTTAAGTAGAGAGAATGAGATTGTTTCAGAGGTAATGAATTGATGCTACCTTAAAATTCCAGCTAAATGAAGAATAATTGGCTTTCTTATTTTTTTTAATATCATTACTTTAAAAAAAAATTAATCTCCTAATAAATTTTGCTCCACGGCCATAATGATTAGTCTATTATTAACCAAATAATGGTTGAACAACAGCAATAGTAATGCAAACTTGGCTTAAATCAAAATCCTAAATTCTGTTTTTTTTAAATTTTACATGAAGCCTGCATTGGAACAAATTGGGTCTAAAGGCTTTAAGTTTTTAAAATTTTAAGTATCAAATGAAAACTTGAGGTATTTATCATGGGTTTAGGCACCAATAGTAGATACAATTTCCAGGAAATAAAGTAGAGTTGTCACTTAGGAAATTAGCAATGTTCTTAGTTAAGATTTCGTGTAATAGTTTTAAGGATACTATTTTAAAAATTGTAAGCGGTTGAGATGTCAGTAGTACATCACTTTTTATATGGAAGTGATTCAGAGATGGCTGAAAAATACCTTGATCAAGAGTTTGGCTACCGTTCTTTGGTGAGATAGTCAACTAATTGTTCTACCACTTCCCCTTAGATCTGAATGTAAACCATGTAAAGCAAATACAAAAATGTCTTGATGAAAGTAATATGGTTGGAAATATTATATTTGGATATTCATCATATAAATATAACACTAACATTGAGACTGCTTGACCTGAGTAATTGGTGGTCATTCAACTACATATACAACACATTTTGAACTAACGCACTTATAAGTTTACAAGATAAGAGCCTAAAATATGTATGCAACATTTTCTAAACTAAATTAGTAGTCTCCAAGCTACAACAGATGTCTTCATACATCCCCACCCCCCCCCCACCGTATTCGGAAAATTTTAACATGTGAACTGAAAAAAGGTTGGATCGAGTTTCCATTCGATCAAATTTCCCTTGGCGAAATTTCTTTCAAACAAATTTCCAGCAACCTCCCCCCCCAACCTTTCCTTTTACCTCGACTATAATATATAATTAAAATACTTTGCTATTTGCAGTTTACTCTGTTGATTTGAAACATGCTACAGTAGAACTCACATACATCCTGAGGTACTTCATTTATCACCCAGTTGTTTCATATCTTGCTGCTTTATTTGATTTCACTTTATACGACAGCAATTTGTAAATCGTATACTGTTTAAAAAAAACCTAGGGTAACTGATTATCTCAACAAATTTTCCCAACCTCTACAAATGCTCTTTAAAATTTAAAGCTGCTTCTTTTAACGATTACATATTAACTGTGGGGATAACAAACTAGACACTCCAGTCATATGTGTCACAGTGCAGTTCGCTCCTGTGACCAGTCAAATTGGATATCAACATGCACTAGGCTTTAATTTTATGTTTGTTTCCTGAACAGGGTGAGTGTCTTCTCAAATTGAAACACCTATCTCATGATACGAATCTAGGATGTGCTTGATGATAACTTCAAAACTAAACATTTTAGTTTTTTAATATGAGACCAAAATCTGTTAACATGTGCCTAAGTAGGATTTTAAGAACAGGAGGCATACTGGATTCCTTCCTGTATTGTTGCCTCATTTAAAACACCATTCAATTATTGGATCACATCATATCAAATATTAAGTGTTTATTGCAAACATACATATATAACATTTGCCTTTAAGTATAATAACCACACCCCTTGGGAGAACACTGGTCTCAATACAAGTAGTCCATCAACATTTTCTTATGAAAATATTAAATAATTGAAGACTGATGTAATTGTAATTTAATATATGAAGCATATACCTAAATCAGGAAATGGTAATTACCTCAAATTGTAATATTTAGCCTCACACACCATAAGCTCTGACAAATGTGTTTTAAATATTTATGAAGTATAGTATAAAATATATTAATTTATAACAATGGACAATTTTCTGTAATTCACTATATCTTTTCACATCTTTATCATTAATCCGTTGAATGTATATTAGAAACTAATTGCACAAAATCTAATCTTAACAAGTAAACTGTAACTTTAATAGTTTTCACAGAATAGAGAATCAATGCTTAGAACTAAAAACTGCTTTTTACAAAATATTCCCACAAATATCTTTCTTTTACACCAGGGGTCTCCAAACTACGGCCCTCTCATGCGGCCCGCGGAGACCTTTTGTAAAAAGAATAAAAAATTACTTAAAAGTACGTGTATCCTGACAAGATCAGACGCCGCTTACGTGGACGTTATGTTTTTATCGAATTAAAATAGAGGCGGGCAGTAGTGCGTTATGTTTTCTAACCGATCATTGCTTTGCAAAATCTTATTTGATGCTTAGTTTTTCTACTTTCGTTCACAGTCAATGAAATGACATGTAGTGGGGGGTTTTGCCCGCCGTGTTGCAGACATGGGTGAAAACACTGTGACTCAAATTTCGAAAAATGCAAGCAAGTTTCACCAATTTTTATTTGCAATGGATGAATCGCTTGACAGCTGTTCCAACTCTCAACTGCTTGTGTTCGTTAGGAGTGTTGTTGAAGACAGGAACATAACACAAAATCTATACACCTCTTAAAGGCCTTCAGATCCAAACTCGTCTTGTTTTTGGAACAAGTACAGGCCAACAACTTGTCGCAGTGGATGGTCTTCATGGCTGAAGCAACAGTGGAGTTCCCCACGTCATTTGCATAGGAGATCATCAAAGACCCCCAGCTGCATTTTCAGCAGCGGTTTTCTGACTTGGATTTAAAGGCAGAAGAAGTGAGACTTTTTCAAAACCCAATTGAAACAGATGTGGCCAGTTGCCCAGAGGAACTGCAGCTGGAGGCCATTAACTGAATGAGATGATATATAAATAATTAAAAACACATCCATGTTTTGATTCTTTTTTATTTGGACCTCGAGTGCAGTGATTATTTGAGAAATCCCCCCCCCACAATGCTGAAAGAAATCCTGCTTGAGTGAGCATTCGGCCCTCGAACTGCTGTTTGATAGTTAATCCGGCCCTCGGGCTGAAAAGTTTGGAGACCCCTGTTTTACACAAAGCTATAAATGCTGTTGAGACACATATGTTGACTGCTGTTTATTGACTCCAAGTAAGTCTAAAAATAAAAACTGACACTGACACAAAACCAAATTGTAGATAACTGTTTAATTATACACTGATGCCATGCCACTCATTTACCCATACAGCCAGTCAAGGACTGGGCCAAGCACATTTAACCACACAGCCAGCCAACGACTGAGCCATGCACAAACAAGGTCTTCCAAATTACTTGTCTGATTTCATTTAACACATTCCAAATCAAAACATCTTATAAATGGCAAGAAAATTATGACAACATGAAATTTTAGACTTCTTGAAAAGCAAAAATTTCAAGTAACATATTTAATATCCCCAACAGCAAAAGCATGCACATGTTTGTGGTGGGGGATGTGATGAAATAGTAACAAAACTTAAAATTCTTTTATTGCTTTAGTAAGTCCATTACTAAGAACAGCCACATTAATCTGTTACGGAGGTAGAGTTTTTTTCCTCAGTGAATGTAAAATTAAAATATTTTAGAATATTGTTGAAGACCCTGCATCAATAGAAAAGGAATGTCAGGTCCCATTTCTGGGTTTAACTTTGATTTAACTCTTAATAAAATAAAAATACATTTCATAGTTAACTGTAAGTTATTACCATTTTTGATACATAAAAATTGTCACC
Source organism: Lymnaea stagnalis (assembly GCA_964033795.1). Classification (NCBI taxonomy): domain Eukaryota; kingdom Metazoa; phylum Mollusca; class Gastropoda; family Lymnaeidae; genus Lymnaea; species Lymnaea stagnalis. Next base: position 429,865 of record CAXITT010000533.1, on the reverse strand, counting down.
TCAGATGTTTGCATAAATATTGCATGGCTTAGATCCTGTACTGATAACACCTCAAGTGGTTCAAAAACACCATCCAACGTAAGTAAAATCCATACTAGATGAACATCTTTAAGTACAGGGTCTTGCATTACTTAACCAGAAGACTCCAAATCAACTTAACAGTAATCTAGCTGTAAGCCAAAACTTTGATTTTACAATGCCAAAGTAAAAGAAAATATCATTCTATATTTTTTCAATATGTAATATGAAAAATACTAATAACTAAACTATACATAATACTCCATTTTTCTTTGAAAAATATAATGAAAAATCACATAATAAATGTTTGTAAGTTCTTTTCATAAATAAATCCCAAAATAGTTGTAAAATAAAAACCATTAAAAATAAAACTCACAATCACATTTGACAGCAACAAAAAAATATTAATAATATCCCCACAAGTGAACTTATAAAAAAAATACTTTAATATTATATACTCCATAATTGAGCCAAGTTTATGTTTCAAATTTAATATAAAAAGATCTTTATGAAACATTAAATTTAAATGAAATTTCAATGAAAACTTCAGAACACCAATGGTACATCATGTCTAATTATCATGATTAAAGTAGAATAACTTTGTAACTATTGCTACTTTGCTGAAGTAGACTACAATTTACAATAGTTTTACTTTTCTTATGATAAATAATTGCATTTCTGGTTGATTAAACTGAGTGTAACAGAATGTATTTTACGTCGCCATAAACAATTAATTCATCCACTTCCTCCACCAAGTTATTTGCACATTAATTAATTAATCCAATCCAAAGTTTTTTTTTATTTTAGATGTGAAACAGACCTCAAAGACAACTTTCATTGATCTGCACTGTAACGCTGCCCTAGTTCCCATTCAACAAAAGACTCAAATAGTTTCAACAATTCAATGATAGCTTTAAAAAAAGTGATGCACTTTTTTGTAAATATTAACAGGCTATTTTTTAAATTGTACTGTAAAATGTAGACTTTTAATGTGAAGAAAAGAATCCCTTAGAGAGCTTAGGTCTCATTTACTTAAATCAGATTTAAATATAAGCTTGTAAATCATGTACAAATTGAAAAATTTAAATTGTAAAAAATATTAAAATATAAGAAACATCTTATAGACTACTTTAATATATACATTTATAATATCTCTACATGTATTTCATTGCTAAATGTGGAGTGTTAGTGACAGGGGCACCATGTAAGTTAAGTAGTTTTTTAAATACCAGCTAGTTATCATGGAAAAGTTGTATAAAGTGGTCAAGATAGCCTCAAGACTTTAATAACATGAAAATGTTTATGCGTCTTTGGGTCTCAGCTTGAAAAGTGTATCAATGACTGTCTCATCAGCCAGAGTTGAGGTGTCTCCAATATCTCTATCATTGACAGCAATCTTGCGTAAAATACGTCGCATGATCTTCCCAGATCTTGTCTTAGGAAGTGCTGGTGCATTCTGAATAAAGTCCGGTTGAGCAAAAGGCCCAATTTTTTGCCGCACTGTTTCAATTAAAACAAAGACAAGAGATATTTTGAAGTAAAATTAAAATGTGAGTTTTACTCACAAGTTGACTAAACACAAGGATAAAAAGTCCAGAATTCATTTTCATTTTACATTGTGTATTCAATAGGATTTGGAATTTTCAAAAACAACAAAATGCCAAAGAACCTACGAATTTTGTTTTTATAAATAAACAGATATTTTATTATTAGTACTAGATTTGTTCGCTGGTAATTTTTCTAATTTCTCTTACCTGCAGCGGTCAATTCTTTGACCAGTTCATCATTGAAAAGTTCACCCTAAAAAAGGAAAGAAAACACAATTACATTATCACCAACTTTTATGGAGTAGTTTAATTTTTGAATAAAACAGATATTTCAATTATAATGAAAATGGTCTGTAACTGAAGTTCTTAACCTTTTATAGTGCTGCACCTTGCCCTCTTGATTATTAAGACATTTTCTGCACACTCCAAGATAAAAAATGCTAATACAAATGCAAATAAACCAGATATACTGGATCTTTCCGCACTTCCTGATGCTGGTCAAGATCTTCCAGTCTATATGATTTAATAGTATGTTGAAAAATAATTTTAAAATGACAGGATGAGAACTAGATCAATGTTTCCCAAACTATTAAGTTTGGGTGACCAGCTTTGAAATTACACCAGGGACCAATGCCATATTTATTAATTATTTGTTTCTTTTCATTTGATGACTAGATGACTTGCCTCTTTAAGTGTAACAAAACAGTAGATGCATTCCCCTTTGATGTGATGAGGGTGTGATACAGAGGCTGCCTCTGATACAGCATCATGTTCCTGGAGAGCTGACTCCACTTCTGCTGTGCTAAGAAGGTGACCAGAAACATTCACCATATCATCAATGCGCCCAGTTATCCACAGATAACCCTCTTCATCCCTTTTAGCACCTGAAATTTAAAAAAAATTAAAATAGTAACTCCTACAAAGGTACAAAGTAATAACTATATCACTTTTAGAAATTGGAATTAGATATCATCTAAATTTTTAAAGGAAGGTTGCTTACCATCTCCTGTGGTGTAATAACCTGGGAATTTCTTGAAGTAGGTAATCTCAAATCTTTCATGGTTACCAAAGACAGTCCTCATGATTCCTGGCCATGGCTGCTTAAAAACCTGGGAACAGAACAACGTTTTATAGAATTAATCTAATGATATTTAGACTTCAATACAAGCTTGATTGAAGTCCATCCCTATCTAGTTTCTCCTTGTTTCTTCTGCCCAAACTGGAACGTAATTTAAATGTATAAAAAAATATAATGATAGTTAAAGTCAGCTTCAGTTTTTTTTTACATCTTAACACTGCTTTTTTTTATCAGTGTTGGGCAGGATAAAACACGCAAATCTGCCTCCAACAGCAAAAGCCATGACAAACTTTAACATCTAAAAGATGCAGGGCTTAAATGTTCAAATAGTGATGAGTTGGCAGTTTAAAGAGATTTAGAAGAGGTTTAAGTGAGTCAAGCCAGTCTAAGATGCAAGTGTACTTTGGTCTAGTTATGGGTGTAACACAGCTTGGTGACTTTTAAAAACTTTTCAAAATAATTAGCAATCAAAGAAGCCAACTTACCAAATAACCTTCACCTGGTCCTGTGATTTCTTTTCCTTCATCACTCAATATGGCAGGCACAATGCCAAAGAAAGGGAAAGTCTAACAAAGAATGTATAAATTAGGGAATTTGACAGAAATATTAAATCTTATCCGATTGCCATACTTGACACATCATTCTAAAGGGCTTGCTATCAGCTTTGCATAAATACCAAGTTCAATTTTCTATCTTATTTAGAAGTGATGATTTTCTTTTGAATTTTGAGAAGCCCCTTATTTATCTTTGTATTTAATGACAAAAACTGGGACCAACTTTCCTCATTTCTGTATTATTTTTCCCCACAACCATTTTTATTTTTAAAAGATAATGGTGGTACCAAATTTTCAGGAGACATTCTCAATCCAATATGCAACACAAGGAACATAACATCAATACTTTTTATTTTGGATAATTATATTTTAGGGTAAGTTAAAAAAAATTCTGAAAACAAAAATTGAAAAAAATGGTTATCTACCAAAGCAAAATTTAAAAAAAATTGTTTATTGTATTTAGATTAAATTTAAGCATTTGACAAATCTCACAATTTCTCCTTCATAAACTTTGTCTTGTTGATGAATCCCAGAATATCTTGTTCATAAATTTTGTCTTTTTGATAAATACTACAATTTCTCCTTTAAAAACTTTTTCTGGTCGATGAATCCCACAATATCTCCTTCATAAACTTTGTATTGTTGATAAATACTATAATTTCTCCTTCATAAACTTTTTCTTGTCGATGAATCCCACAAAATCTCCTTCATAAACTTTGTATTGTTGATAAATACTACAATTTCTCCTTTAAAAACTTTTTCTTGTAGATGAATCCCACTATATCTCCTTCATAAACTTTGTATTGTTGATAAATACTATAATTTCTCCTTCATAAACTTTTTCTTGTCGATGAATCCCACAAAATCTCCTTCATAAACTTTGTATTGTTGATAAATACTACAATTTCTCCTTTAAAAACTTTTTCTTGTAGATGAATCCCACTATATCTCCTTCATAAACTTTGTATTGTTGATAAATACTACAATTTCTCCTTAGAAACTTTTTCTTGTAGATGAATCCCACTAAATCTCCTTCATAAACTTGTATTGTTGGTAAATACTACAATTTCTCCTTCATAAACTTTGTCTTGTTAATAAATACCACAAGGTCTCCTTCATAAATTGTGTGCACTGAGTTCAGCAATAGAATATTAAAATTTTCTCTTTTACCTGAAAGAAGCCCAGAAATAACATCTAATCATAATCATGAAAATACACAATTCTAGTTTATTTGTAACATTATTCAAGTTTTTTATTTATTAAAATACATTTCTTTTTTTAAAATGTTATTAAAAATATTAAATATTGGTCTATGTAAACTGTTTTTCTATGTCATAATAAAAATATAATTACTATGATGATGTTGAGTCTAAAATATTTATTTGTTGTCTTTCAATAAAAATTGTATAGGCCAATTTATATATTACCTAATTTTAAACAATTCATAGACTGTTATGTCAATAATTTTACAATTTTTTTTTTATTAATCAATATTTCCAAAAATGTACAGTATAATTATATAGCCTATATAACAGCCCTAGACTTAAGACTAATAGTAAAGACACACAGCAAGTATAGGAATATCACATTAACTTAAACAATTAATTAAATTTTATAATTAAATGCCTTATTAAATTAGAAGACACTAACCTAAATTAGGCCTGTAAGTGTAGTTGTACTAATATTATTAGGCCTACATTATAATAAATAAAATATAGGCAGGCTATACTGTTTTTTAAACTGTAGGCTGAGTAGTAGGTGGAACCAAGCTTAGATTCACTTTTTTATCATATCAATTTCTATATTTTAATAGTACATTTAGGATTTATTCAGATATCTGAAGATTACAGAATATTAAAACTCTCTTATCAATTGCTATCGAGAAGAAATTCTGTTCCCGATATAAAAAAATGGCAAAATGTATTTTTTGCGTCTGGTGTTGAGGGGTGATGGACATACTGAGGGATAGCATTCAAAGGAAACTAGTCAATTGACTTTCCAAAGTTATTACCGATCCATTTTAGATAATAAACAGATTCTTTAGGTTCCAATGTGGTGCATTTGATAAAAAAAAGTACTTAAGAAATTTATAGCTTACCGAAAGTGACACAGCAAGAGAAAGTGGAGGGAGTCATCTCATTGTGTAAATTGTACAAGCGTCACCATACAACAAATAATTTACGTAATCGATGACAAAATTAATTTATTATTAGAAAAATGTGACATAAAACGGCAAAAGATGATATCACAGCAGAGCCACAAAAAATTTTGCATCACTTTTCGACATGCGCAGAACGGAGAGCGGACCAGAATGGTGCACAGACAAGTATGGAAAAATGTTTAAATCTAATTCATTTCTTTAGATTCTACAAGTTTGAAAAATTTCAAGGACAAGCAGCTTAAAGAATTTATTAGCATTAGCAATGTAAAATAGTCATGGTCAAGCAGTCCTGATTATTAATATTAACACACATTAAATTTGCAGCAACAATATCTTGTAAAATACCATACTGACTTGATGCTTTTGACAATTTAGAAAACTGAATTAAGTTGGATATTACTTTAGGCCATTACTTACAGCTGATCCAGGTTTCGTCTTGGTAGCTGCAGGTAGTGGTGTAATCACATGGCCACCCTTTAAATTGAGAGCACACAAATTACAGCTACCTAACAGACAGTCACACAAACATATCTCCTACAGCAGTGTATCCAACACTGCGTCACCCCGGCACTAAAAGCACACCTCAGAAATTGATGTACCTAAAAACTTTATAAACAATATACTAAGAGCTTGTACTCTATAATCCCAATACATAGGTATTTGTGAGGGGTTAATATTTTATAATAAATGATTAATTAATCAAAGGAAAAAAAAATTCCTTGCAATGAAAATGCAATCTTCCCATAAAAAATGTATAAGTGGTTCTTGACACATAATCATTAAGTAGCAAGTTAATATGAATGCATCAATGTATTTATATTATAAATTAACCCCCCACCTGGCTTTTTAACGGCCCATTCAAATTAAGCAAATTATTTATTATTAGATTTAATATTTATAAGTATCCCTCCTTTCCCTGTTATTTTTTTACCAAATCATAAATAAATATTTGAAATTAAATGCAGTTGTAAAATTTAATTTCATTATTAAATTTAATGTGTTTCAAAACACAGTGTTACCTCTTTATTTAATCATGAAGGAAGGATAAAGCCTATAAAAGGTAAGGTAGAATTGGATTACATGTGGAACATGTGGAAGACAACTTGACTGCCACAAATAACTAACTCGCTTACAGTTGGAGTTGGACCATGGTATTCTTCTTGTTACATATTGCCACTACACTATTAATGTATAAACATTAAATTTAAACTTACTGTTTCTGTTTGCCAGAAGGTGTCAACAATTGCACATTCACTATTTCCTACAACTCGATGGTACCACAACCAAGCCTCTGGGTTAATTGGCTCTCCAACAGTACCAAGAATTCTCAAAGATGACCTGTTATACCTGGAATATAGAAAGAATTATTGGATCAAATCTGAAAAAAATGTATCACATCACAGTTTTTTCATATTGATATTAATTTTAAATATGTTACTTTTCTTTGATACACTTGAACTAAACAAACATTGTAATAAAATATTACTTGGTAACAAAGTTATCCTCAAACTTCATGAGAGAACGGATAGCTGTTGGAGCTGTGTAGAACTTGGTCACTTTGTATTTTTCAATAACAGCCCAAAACCTTCCAGCATCTGGATAAAAGGGAGTGCCTTCAAACTGAAATTAAAGCACTTTTTAAAGAAGAGCTTCAGCGTAAATTAAATTCATATTGTTTCTTTAACACAGAAGATGGATCATTTAAAGTAAGAATTAAAAGCTTACAATAATTCCTGAGACTCCATTTCCTAGAGGACCATAGCAGACATATGTGTGTCCAGTGATCCAACCTATGTCAGCTGTGCACCAATAAATGTCATCAGGCTGCAGATCAAAAACATACTTTGTGGTGGCTGCAGCATAAAGCATGTAACCAGCTACAGTATGAAGCACACCTTTTGGCTTGCCTGTCGATCCACTGAAACAGATAATAAAAATACATTTCTAATTTTAGGTGATCAATTTTTGTTTCAGTATGCAAGGTACATTATAAGAGCTAGTTTTATGACTGGGCTATGAAGCCTTTACTTTTAAAGTTGACAACAACAGTTCATTTTTTAATGTTATCCATGGAAGTTGTTTTATCATGTACACAAAACTTGTGTTTTAAGGGTGAAGATTCAACGCACTGCAAGAATGTGTCAAACCTGGTATAAAGCATAAATAAAGGATCTTCAGCATCCACCCATTCTGGGTCACAATTTTTGTCCGCTGTTTTCATTAAGTCACTCCACCAGTGATCTCTGCCAGGTTGCCAGTTAATCTGGTGAAAAATTGTTCCGAAATGAAGGTTATATAATAATAACTAGACTACACCTAAATTTAACAAACACAATTTAGTGGTATAGACCAAGTATGAAGATTGCCAGCAAGCAAAGAGCTAATTGTGGGACATGTTGCATATTCTACAATTTTACACCAAAGAAAATTGACCTTTAGTTTTTTACATGGTCTTTTCCCAACTGGAGACTCATCTGGTGCTTCTCCAACATTATTAGAATCTGAAGATGCTTCTTCTGACAGTACACTCATGTGACGAACTACAATACAAGTGGCTACCGGTTTGCCTCTGGATTAGTCAAAAACAGAAAAAATATCTTTTTTTATCAGAGTAACATTTAGAATTGAAAAGTATTCAACTGATTTATATAACTCTAAGAAATTAAATTAATGTAGCATCCCCTTCAAAAATTAATTTTTTTTAAAAATATTTAAGAACCTATATGGTAAAAGAAATGTGACCTAAACAAAATTTTTTATGCCCACAAATGTTATAAAAATGTCATCACTTAAGAAATGTACTATTATTTGTGAACATAGAAGGTACATGTGTTTTAAAAGGCCTGATCCAGCATTTGCATTGCCTGAAATTTGTATAAGAAACTTACTTTTCTTTACATATCTCTAAAGCTTTATCAACAATCGACTTCAGGTTCAATAATTTGGATCCTCGCCATACACCATCTGTTGTTGAAAGATGTATTTTTAACCATTATTTTTTTTCTAAATTCTCCTTATGGTGCTTTCATTTTTATTCCATAATTTTATGAGTTATCATTGATTCACAGAAGCTGTGACTGAGAAATTATTACAGGACAAAAACATTATTTGATCTATGTACATAAAACAATGGTTCATTGGTCTCATAAGTTTGCCAGTTCCAGTTACATGTAAAAAATAATCTACATCTTATATACTAATTGCCTTCTTTATCAGTGCAATAATTAAGTACATTTTTAATAACTTTATATTTGTTTTGTAATTATTCCACAAACCACATTGCCTACAAAACAAACATGAGAAAGAGAATACAATTCAACAAGATGCTAGTATATATCTTTCAGAAGCATTTATTTTCAGCTGATGAGTAAATAAGAAGCTTAGACATAAATGGAAAGGAACTACCGGTATTTGCTTTGTTTAATGGTCACCCATGTACTTCCAAAATTTCTGTTTATGAAAAGGTTGAGTAAATTACCTCCTTTCAAGGGCAACTTAGAAAACTGTTGACATTATCCTTAACCCTTGATAATCAGCTGCTTATTCCAATCTCATCCTAACCTACAGAAACTATCTGAATATTTAACTGTGGAATATAAATAAATCCTAAGAACTCCAGTTGCTGGGTAAGAAGGATGACAATGCATATTTTTTAATTTGGTTCTAAAAATGTGCCCCATTCTTTTCATTTTCATTCTCAAAACAAGGCTATTGGTTCAGATTCAGGGAGAGTTGATTTGTAATATATGGCACTGGAGATAGATGAGCCTTGTGACCTTTAATTTTTTAACAACTAGTTAACATTTACCTGCAGTTGCAATGGCACAACAGTTTGCATCAAGGATACGATCACTGAGGGATTCAGCTGAAAATCCTGCAAACTGTTATGCATCAAAATGGAAAAAATTTAAGATTTTTATTTTGAATAATCTTGAACCAGAATCTGATATTTATTTTTCAAAAGTAAATAGTAGAATAAAGGGGGGAAAATTGAATATTACAAAATTATTTTAAAATGGATAATGTAGCTTTATGACATATTTTAATTAATTTCCCCTTAAAATGTTAACATTACTATACAGCCATGTTTGACCTACAATAAAACTCAAGTAAGAACTTTAATTTAAATTAGCCTACAAAGTTTATCTCCAATGACCGATATATTTGTACAGGTGTGTCTCCTCTTTACTTTTATATAGGTCACTGATGTTTTAAATTTATTTTATAATCAGAATTAATGAGTTTAACAAATAAAAAAGTGGCCAGCATATGCAGGACTACGAAATGAGAATTAAATTTTTTTTTAAATGCTTCTATTTCAATAAAGGTTTGCTTAACATGTATATTCATATCACAGCAGGTAATTATGTTCAAAATGATCCCACTAAATTATAATCTCCCCAAGGAAAGTCAAAAGTTCTTAACCCCCCCCCCCCCTTGACTTGCCCACTGTGACATTTAATAATTTAAGTATGCTATAGGTAGTAATAGTAGCATGATAAATTCATGAGTCATCAAAAAAAAATCAGCATAGGGAATATCAGACTTTGACCTAATTCAACTATGTCAGCCCATTTAGTCAGCTGAGTAAGTAAGCCAAGATAAAAAGCATTGATCCATAGTCTTTTTCTTCTCAGATTTCTGAGAGATCATTGAGGGATTTTTTAAAAAAGGTCTTCTAGTAAAATCTATACATTTAATAATTTTTAAATGACATTTTCAGTCAGTTTAATAAAGTTAACAATCTTTTTACATCTCAATTATTTTTAAAAAATTAAATGGAAATAACTTATTAAAATCTATTTTCCTAGATCTAGAACCTTGTTATTAAAAAGCATTACAAAATTCCTTTGCAATAAAATTTCTGACAATTTTTACAATAAAAATCCTGCTAAGGAGGATTTTACTAATTTGTTAAAGGAACAAATATTTAGTGTAACATGAAAGGAAGAAGATAAGTCATCAGAACAATAAATCTGAGCTCAGAATGGTAACAGGTTTGCAAAGGGCTAACTCAACAATGTATAAATGAGAAAATGCTTTAGTGCAGATGCTAAAACGGAGACAAGGATAGATGCTATAAGGTGCAGCTTGTATATTATTAGAGAATTTTAAAAAGAATTACCACTATGGAATGCACTGCTCCTATGCGAGCACAAGCCAACATACAAATGACCAACTCAACAATCATGGGCATGTAAATTGCAACCCTATTACCTTTCTTGATACCTGTGACAAATAAAGGATACAATAATGAATATGGCCATTTGATTAGTTTTGATTAGCAAAATTGTAATTCTAATAAAGAGGTTTAAAGCTTATTATTGGGGTAACCCAGTGGTCGGCAAACTGCAGCTCGCGGCTCTTCAGCGACCTATGTGCAGCTCTGCGAGCAGGCGACAAATTGTTTTTGACTCAGAAAAACATGGTTCTTGAAAATAAATTTGGGTCTCAAATTTTTTTTTAATCATCCTGCTGCTGATTTTTGCCTCTTTTGACTAAGGAGTTTTCTGACCACTGAAGTAGCCAATAATAAGAGCTGTTTAAGAATTTAGTTATTTTTACTTTGAAAATTTTAAAACTTGAAATCATAAATATATATTAACTTTAAAACTTAATAAAAAAACTGATAAAACTGCAAAAAACAGAGCCTCAATGATTTTTTTAATTTAGAATCACGACTACTACCCAGGGTTGCCAAAAATTTGACCTAAAATGAGTTTTTCATATTAGTCTGCAAAAACTTTAGGATGACAGTAAAAAAAGGAGTCTTCGTACAAAAATCTTTTGAAAAGAAAAATATGGGAAATCTCCGAGTTTGAGATGACTTCTTGCTTGCTTAAATAATCAGGAGAAATTCAACACTGAAGGGAAAGCCATAACATAACTAATGTTTTATATGAAATATAGTGGTACAATCACAGTTATATGGATATTTAAATACTCTTTTAGCATCATAGTTTCTAAACGTTCATTTTATTAAATAATGTCAATATTTTTTTGTCTGTAAAAATTGTGGAGATTTAAAATTATTTGTCTGAAAATTTCATTTCATTGATTTGGCAACCCTGCAACCACACCACCTTTTTCTTCGTCAAAAAAACTATATTAGCTAAGACTAAACAGCAATAACTGTATTAACATAATATATAATGTATTTCATATAACTGTATAATTGAGAAAAGATCTATTTGCACACTTTAGTGACATACCTAAGCCTTTCAGAACATTTGAAAACATACAGACTTTTTCAAGAAGTTCTTGATATGTTATTTTGCCATGGTCACCTGGGTCATTTCCTTCCCTAAAATAGCAAAAATAGATTTTTTTTGTGCAAAAATACTTTTTCTTTCATTCCTGTTTCTTTTCTATCTTGTCTAGTTTGTGATACCGTACTGCAATACATATAAATAGTACTTATCAAAAACAATTATTTTTTTTCTTCAAAATATATCAAACTATTTCAATTACAATTCTTTGTTGGCCTGCTATGTTTTATAATAAGAAGCCCTGTACATTCAACTTTGCATGCTATTTTGCTATTTATTTGACAAGTTGGGGAGGAGTGATGGGCACATTTGGCTATTAACATCATTGATTATAGCGTTTGACTGTCAGAAAATTGTTTTTTTTTTTGTCTTATTAACTCTGCCACCCAACCAAATTACCTTTCAAGGTATGCATTTAACATTTTTCTATTTAAACTAACAAAATACGAAAATATTGAAAACATTTTATGATGTATATATATTAGATTTTAAATTATACCTTCAGAGTAACATTCACATTAATAGGAGATATTGTTCAAGTTTATAATTTATAACTTATAGGCCTATATAATAAATGGAGTAATAGGGAAAGACATTTTTCATTACCAATAAAGGGCCTAGGCCTATTTATTGACTATTATTATTCTTTCTGGTTCAATGTACAGATAAAGAATGTTATGAATGATATACATTCTTATTTTTGTTTTAGTGCACAAAAGAAACTTGCACTCAGCTCATCATTTCAGTTTATAACAATTATGTTAATATTTCAAACCCAAAAATGTAATAGCATTTTGCCTCACTTTCAAAGCATTTTAAACATAAAATGGCTATTAAACTTTTTAATGACTTAAATATCACTAAACTATGAAAGTTGATACTTGCAAGAATAACTGCCTTAGGGGCCACATATAAATGATGTCATGCTGTTTTGGTGGCCAAATTATAACGCACAACCCCACCCCCAATTTGTGACACAAATTAGCCACTTTTATCAAACATCTTCACAAATTCATAGTGCCCTCTCCAGACGTGCTGTGTCACTTTCAAGGATGGCCCCTTACTGTGTAAAGAAAACCATTTCATCCGGCTATTTCATATTGCCACCACCTGGAATAACCACCAAATCACTACCATTTGGATATAAATATAATAGTCAACAAAACAACAATACGGTGTGCCTCAGGGCAAGCATATATGATTTATTTTAGTATTAGTACTATTAGTTTAGGCCAGTGGTTCTCAACCTTCCTGATGACGCGATCCTTTAATACAGTTCCTCATGTTGTGGCGACCCCCAAAGACAAATTTATTTTCGTGGCGACTTCAGAACTGTTGAGTATATGTGTTTTCTGATGGTCGTAGGTGACCCCTGTGAAAAGGTCTTGCGACCCCCAGGTTTATGCTATCCATTTTTATTATAAGTAAATAAGCAATTCACAATATATCCCTATTATATTATATATCACAATATATAAATATATGTCTATGAAAATGAACCTATAAGCTTTAACTTATTTGGCCCTAAAAAATATAAATTATTAAAGGCTAACTCTAAGTATATGCCCTATACTTCCACCATTCCCTCAAACCAATTATAGCTTAGGGCATCTGGTGTGTGGTGGACCATTTTGGGGGTATGCAAAAATTATTTTGATAATGGCGGGAAACATCACAAGTTTTGTTTTTTTAACACCTATTCATTTACGAGAAGCTTTATTTCAATATTTAGCTGCATATTTAGCAAATTTTATCCACAAAAACATATTTCTAATAAAATTAATTACAATAATGAAAACCATGTATAACATATTTTAAAGTCTGATGATAGTTTTTTTTATTTTTTCCTCATTTCATTTCATGACTAAATATTACAATGCAAAATTTATTTTTTTGAGTTTCGTTTTCACTATGTTTTGTAAAAAAAGAAATGAAAATATTGTGTAACTAGAAAATAAAAGCCAAAAATCTATAGCCTGCAACTAATAAATGTCATTAGCTTTATCCGTTTCATTTGATAATTTAACTGATCTATTTTTAATACTTTTTTTAGGGACGAGTGGGGGGAATGGAGGAGGGTAATCATAAATAAAAATGTCTAGTCAAGGGGTACAGCACAGAATAAAAAAGAAGGATGGCGGAAAGTGCTTGCATAGGGGCAATAATTTAAGGCTTATTTTATTAAATTACAATATTTAGGCCTTCTTAATCCTTTCTTATGTGATAATTCTGACTACAATTCATCATATTTCCAAGTTGTTTCCTTGCTTTTAAAAAAAAAATTATTTGTGTAATTTAAAAGTAAACAAAACAACGTGTGCCTACCAATAAAAGGCTACTTTATCTCCAAGACCTTTTTCCACATTTCGATCAAGCATGTTAAATGAAATGTTAGTCCTAGCACCTTCCATCCATTTGATAAATATTGGTCCCTTTCTCACATCGAAATTATAGTCCAAAAATTGACCTGATGACTGAGATTCCCAATGAAACTGCTCTGCAATTTGACTCCAGAAAAGTTCTGGGTCGTTGATTGATTGTTCATACATTTGTTGATATTGAGTAAAGCTCTTGATATGAGCATTTTTAATCAAACGTTCTGGAGGATCAAATTTCGCATTTGGATCGTGATAGTGAATATGCTGGGATTGAGATCCCTGATTGTTAGTATCACTCATTTTTTAAGGAAATGATAAATCCTGCTTGAAATTGTTGACAGGTTTGATGGAGCTCGGACACCCACCAACGTAATGGTCGCGGCTCCAACTTTGCAAACAGTAATGTGCAACTATTGGCCAAATTTTCACAGTTGTATCCTTTGAGATTATGTTTTTCTCATTGCCAGGATGGCAAGTGGCGTTAGGATACCATTTTTAAAAAAATATTGGAAATAAAGTGAGAGTAACAAAAGCGTTCCCTTGATAAAAGAAATCCTTTAGTACATGATGATAAAATGTGTAACTTAAACTGCAAATTTCCGATGCAACATGTATTCATATTATAAATTGTTTTTAATTTGCGTATCTATAAACTTATCTAACGCTCGTTCGTCATCTGCTAATACTAACCCTAATGTCTAGTCTAGTAATGTCAGTACCAGTAAAGTAAAGATCAATGTGTCCTGTCAAGTCTTATCATGTCTTTGTCATACCTTAATCAAGTATTTTATTTAATTAAATTAGGTTAATTATTAAATATTATGGCAGGTTTATTAATAAGATTACCCCGGAAGCTGCTTTAATTTTATATTAAATTTAGAGATTAGTATTATTACATGATATTTTAAAAACTATTTCTATGCCTACTAATGTCACTAATATCAGTAATTTATTTTGAGTAAACAGTTAAAGTTGCAGTCTTTATAGTAATTATAGCCAGTGTGAGGGATATTATTTATTATTGACTGTGCTAAGGCAAATGAAGGCTATGTAAACAGATATCATTATATAAATATTTTACTATGTTAATATTGGGGAAAAACGTTGAAACTAATAAGTACAGAATTCATTTTCTAATTTTTAAGGGACCTTCTATTAAATTTGTACAATCGTATTTTCCACAGTTCTTAAATATATATTTTTTGGGGGATGTGTTAAAAGTGTGAGGGGCAGTCCATAAACTATCTCACTCTGGGTGTGTGTGTGTGTGTGGGGGGGGGGGGGGGGTCGTCTAAGAAAGCGGGACAGTTTGGGGGGGGGGGGGGGGAAAAAA
>CAXITT010000533.1:395030-414437 GCA_964033795.1 Lymnaea stagnalis | reverse complement strand
GAGGGGGGGGGGGGGGGGGGGCGGGAAAGAGGATTTGTGACTAAAGAGGATTTGTGTAGGCTAAACATTGAAAAAAATATCGTGACTTACATTACTTTTTTTGTGGGTGATTAGTGTGAAGAAGGTGTTACAAATAACCATAGTTGTTTGTTTTTTTTTTTTACAAAACTGCTTATCTTTTCCGTTGCAGATAGTCTCGACTCTTAACGCTTGCGTCAACACAAATAATATGCTACAGACCAGGGGTTCTTACCATTTTATTTCTCTGAAACCCTTAACCTTTTTAAAGATTTTACATACTAAGGACTTATGTTGAAATTACAAATGAAATGCAGCTTACGAACCTACATAACCTTTTTACGGACCAATGGATCAAAGGTTAAGAAACCCTTCTGTAGAAAAAATGCCTCATACCTATAACATTTTAACAAGAATATTTTTCCCTCATAGAGTTAGCTTTGTTTATTGACAATAGTATTTTGAAAAGTTAAGAAATTATGTAGACTTAACTAAGCAGAATCTGCTGTGTCGTTTTAGTTGCTCTTAATTAAGATGTTATACAATTAATGAAATAAATACTGTTTTAATTGCAGATTAAAAAAAAAAAAAATCGGATAAATGTTCAAATTTGAGTGTATTTCTGGGCTGTTTTCTGGCATATGGGGGTGTGAGGTCAATTTTCCTACCCTGCTTTGGCGCGCCTAAAAAGAGCAGGTTCATAACAGAGATGAAACAGATGCATTTACTAAAAGAAATTTTCGGGACAAGTTAGCATGTTCTTAGCCTTTACAGAAGTAATGATATATTATATTGACCCTTTGGTATTATTTTCATCATTTTTGGAGTTGTTGAGAATATTAGGTATTGGTAATGCATGTTGTTTTAACTTTTTGAACATTTCCTTTTTTTTTTTTTTTTTTAATTGCTTGAACATTCAAATTTAAAAAAATAAAATAAATTCCTACTTCAGAAAAGTGTGTCTCAAGAAATAAAAATGTAAAGTAAAATCTTTTAATTTTTTCTTTTTTTTCTTTTTCTTTTTTTTTTTTTTTTTTTTTAATTGCATGAACATTCAAATTTAAAAAAATAAAATAAATTCCTACTTCAGAAAAGTGTGTCTCAAGGAATAAAAATGTGAAGTCAAATCTTTTAAAGCAATTGACAAAAAAACAACAACTGCACTTGGTATGAAGGTATCCCTCATTATACTACTCTATACGCCAACAAAAATGTGAAGATTTTAACTGTAAATAATGCCTTGGTCATTATTTTAGAGACTTAAAACATTACATTCAAGGAAATCACACAATTCTAAAAAAACAAAACACTTTTATATTGTAAAAGTACATTAGGACTCATCTCTTTATTTCAAGACAGCATTTGAGCGAACAATGACAATTCAAAGGGAGCAAGCCCTATGAAAAGAAACATAAGCATCATCATTTAAACTTAAACCTTTATAATATGCATTTTTAAAAAAATAATTAAACAATGTTAACACTCTAACCATAGAATGTGAGACACTAAAACGGAATTGTTAAAAAATATATTTAAAAAATACAGCAGTCAGTGAAATCTAACACCAAAAATGGGCATGCACACCTGTTTTGTGTACTCTTAGTCAATACCACTTGAGTGACATTCAAGCAGAATAAAACACAAACACTGAACACAAAATTGTCAATAATAAAAGACAACACTGTGAACTGAATTGAACATTAAAATATGTTAACAGGGGTACTCAACTCCATTGAATACATTTATACATAGATGGTGGCATGAGTTTTTACAGCAGGTAGCCTATGATCCAGTGCCTCCAAAGCTTTCCCCTGTGAGGAATTGATGACTGTAATCAAGTTAATGGAAACATAATAGTATTCATAGGACACTTTAAAAGAAAAATATATATTTATTAAAAAATGTTGGTTTAAGGAAAATTAAGCATGGGATTTAAAATTGGTAGCTGCCAGTTAGGTGTTTTATTTAAGATGCACCACAAAGATGAATACTAGAACATTATTTGATAACTTCATTGTTATATTTTATCAAATGTATCCAAAGCTCACAGTTAACAGAAGCTTGTTTCTTATTTCAGAAGATGCTATGCCAGTGTGATTGTTGAGTGCACCCGATAATAAATTTATAAGCAAATCACAGAAAATTTGAATATTGTCATATGGACAGATTTAATTTATACATAAAGATATATAATTATATATTTTCATAAAATTATTAAGTTGATTATTCACTTCATTTTTTTTTAATGTAATCTGAAAAGCAAAAAATCCCTTTCAAAAAATAATTATGAATGAGTCTACCTTTTAAAATTTATTTTTCTTGTTTAAACAAAAATAACCTTTTTAAATTTATAAAAAATTTAGTGACCTAGAGCTAATGCCATAAACTAAATATAAACATCAGTTATCAAAATATTTCTCTCTAATAGCATGTTTGTCATGTCATTTATGTAAACTGAGATCAAACGGAGAAGGTTAATATTTAAGATTGAAATAAAGACTAGTGAAGTTTTTAAACGCAAATCAAACATACTTGATCTAATAAGTTACTGTTATAGTAAATTGTCCAAAACATGAAACAGCACAAACTTGTAAGTGTGAAGCCATTTGTTTCTTATATCTAGACATTTATGATAAACTTTTTCAGGAGAGAAAATGCTTATATACTGAAGTGAATAGAGATAGTCATTGACAGATTTCTAATTAACACCACAAAGGAAAAAAAGAAGGGTGCCAGATTATTTTCAGGAAGTTGTTAAAAATACAGATGAAAAAGACACAAATGTGGTCATTATGGAGCAAGTGAAACTTGCCAAAACTTCAAGCTCCTAATCCAAATTATCAGTTGCTTTTTTCTCATAAACCTTTAAAAAAAGTTTAGTCAAACATAGATATAGCATCATTCTTGTAATGTATCAAACATTCAGGATCCAAAATTAAGTTTAAAAATATAGTTTTAAGAAATAAAATTATTTACTTTCCTTTAATTTCTCTAAATAAAGAAGGAAAAAAAAAAGAAGTATCTCTAACTTATGGACAGAATTCAAGTGAAAACATATTAAGAAAGGCATACAAAGAAATTTTTTGGTTATGTACACTCCTGGAAACAGAAGCAAAATGAATAGCCGACATTAAAAGTTGAGGTTGACATATCCCGTTCATGGCAAGAAATAGCCAAAACCCCTCACCTTTAGATTACATTTCAAAATCGGGTGTTTTTTTAAAACATTATTTCCAGAAAAGTTTTGAAAAACTTTTTAGTATATTAACTACCATTCTTTAAAAACAGCAAGACTTCACTATGATAAAGATGTAGTGCATCTCACTACAATGACTCCCTACATTTTCTTTTTTCTATCATTTAGAAAATTGTCTGACTGAAGCCAATGAAACCTTAAAGTAAACAAGGTTTTCCAAAGTTTTCTTAAAAAATTAATAATGAAGCGAAATATATTTTCATCACTCAAATCAATCAATACTAACTACTATTTTTTTTTAAGGATTCAATTGGTTGTGTATAACTTGACTAAATATTTTTAAATATTTATTCCATTTATCATAGTGGTTTATATTAAATCAATAGCAGAAAGGAAAAAATGCTCTCAGAAAAAGGATACTTAATGCTATGAATATTTTTATTAAAATATCCTTAATCTTTATATAAAAACTGCTCATTAATAGAGACCAGAATTAATAAATGGCATTGTAATTGTATTGTTGAGAAAATATTTCTAATCAAACAAAATGAAATCTAAGCACTAAGACTATCGGTACTTCAAGTGTCTGAGAAAAGAAAAAAAACAGCATGCATCTGTATTTAACAGGTAATTGTATTTCTGGAGTTGAAGTGTTTAAAACATATTTTTGAAAGATAAACAAGTCTCTTAATGCATGGTGAAAATTTATTTGTGAAATACATTTCAGAAACTTAACATATTTACACATGGTTTTCATGTTAATTTTTACCTCAAAAAAAATATTTCCTATTATAATTGTTAAATAACAGAATATCATATGAAATTTCATGGATCAACTATTTTGAAAATAATTTTTTTATTACAACCAAGTCTCATTCTACTGAGGCTTCAGAAGCTCAAGAATATCATATGAAATTTCATGGATCAACTATTTTGAAAATAATTTTTTAATTACAACCAAGTCTCATTCTGCTGAGGCGTCACAAGCTCAAACTCAACATTGTCAAAGAAAGTTAACTGCAGCTTAGAAAAGTGGAGAGTGCATTTAATACTTAAATGTCCTTTCATATCTTAAAATACAATGCAACAAAAAAGATTGATGTAGGAAAAAAGCATTAGAAATAGGTAATAAAAGGTTGTTTTCCCAAATTTTATGAAGAAGGCACTGAATAAGTTTAAACAGGAAACATCTCATTTACAAATGGGCCAGACAGGCAGCTGATTTCCCCAACAAAACCTACAACAAAATTGTATGCTGCAAGCTGTGATAGAATAGTATTTGAATGATAAATTCACAAATATGTTCTTAATGAGCTATAATGATTTCTGTAAGAATTTTAAGATTTCAGATTTGCTTCCTTTAAAAAAGCATTTTGCTTTGATCAAAATTCAAAAGTGAAATTTCATAAATGTTTAAGCACTTTTTATTCATTATCTTATTAACTGATGAAGAAAATTGTTAAAATTAATTACAATGTTTGATAGATAGTATAAATGGGAGGAAATAGCTGCCTGTAAGGTTACATGTAAGATAAAATTAACTTATTATAGTAGACAGAACAGGTGAGTTTATGACAGCAAAAATTAGCATATTTTGTGAATTCAATGAAAACTAACCTATTTTCAAAAACAGTTCTATTTGGCACAAAACTTTATAAAACCTCCATATTTGTAAGCATGTTTTGCAATTCAAACTATGATGCCTATTTGTGTTGTTTAAAAGGTAGACAAAAGGACTACTTTACCTGCTTTAATTAATTCATTATGCATTAGTCTCAAAGCAGATAATTAAAAACTAAGACCAATATCTAAATTAATTTGGATTAAAGGCATGTATTTAAAATTGTTTCCAATTAAATGTGACTTAAATGTAACAGTGAAATATACAGTATGACTGTAGAATACAATGGAGCAGAAATTTGTCATCCACTTGATGGAAAATTAAAATTTGCGTGATAAAGGGGAATACTTCAGACAATCTTATTTTAATAATTATTTTCCACGAAAAAATACTTGGATAAAATGTTTTTTGATAATTTTTTAATTATTGAAAGTGTTTTTGAAGAAAAAAAAAATCCCAAAACATAACTTGATGCTGTTTACTTTAAGAAGTATAAAATTACAAATTAATTTTTAACCTAAACTTAACTATTTACATAGAAACAGATATGGAAGCTTTGGAAAGTATAGAAATCTTGAAAGATTATTTTAAAACAGGACATCAACGATAGGGAAAATTTGCTTCAACAATAAGTTTTAAGAAATAAAAATACTTTTAACAAAATTAAATTTTCTATAGAAAGACATGAACATCAACAATATAATGTCTCTTTAAAACAAAAAGAGAAATATAATTTACCTAGTGATATGCTATTTTACACTGGTATTATTCTATGTTAAGCATCTCAAGCTTCTAAATAATGCATACTGGACCAGTTCAAAGCCATATATTATTCTGAGTATAACAAATAATTCATAAATATAATGGATATAGATCTTAACACAAAGTTATCTCACATAGCTTTCTATTATTTAAAACTTATTACTGCTCAGCACACACAAAAATTATTTTCAAAGCCAATTACCAAGAATGAGATTTCAAAATTAAACTTCTCTTGATAAAAATGCTTACTGCATGAAGGAATCACTCTATGTATGAAAATATGTACAAGCATAATGAAGAGACTTTCTTTCGTGTAGATAAAACAATCATTAAATATATAACTTTCATTAGATTAAGTATGTGGATAATAATGATTTAACACACATTTTAATCGTTGCTATTAAACTATGACAGTTCAACACAGGTGCTAATGAATCTACAAGCCAAATGCTGCACTCTTTGAAGGTGTAACTTTTTAAAATTAACTTGAAATTTGCTGCCACTAAGATGAATGCAAAAATTGAATAGGGTTGGGATTTGTGTAGATAAGAATGAAAATTATTTAAACATTTGGATTTGCTAATAACTTGGTTTTAAAAAAATGCTATCTAAAACAACTCATCACTCTAATAAAAATGTGTCTCATGAACTGTCTTTAAAAAAAAACAGAATTATAAGTTGCTGATACTTTTTTTTTAAAAAACATGAACAATCCTTTCAAGTTCAGTCTATTTGAGCTACCATGCAAAAAACAACTAATTGTATGCTTTCCTCCTAAATCTTCCCAAATTCATAATATCTTTGAGACAGAATTTAAAATAAACATTTCCTTACACTCCCTCCCCATTCTTCCTAAGCAATAAATAACATTTTTGCGTAAAATCACTCCATTATTTCTTGGTCCATACAATTTACTTCAGAACTTTATTTAACATCTGGAATACTACAGGTTACTCCTTGATCTCCAAAAGTGAAACCTGTTTAGCAATATATGTTTCAACTTTTTAAAGATATATATTTAAAATTTCAAATCCATCTCATCCACTTAGAGGTGTTGAAATGGCAACTATGGTATCACAAAGGCTTGTTTTTATCATTTTCTTCATTTTCATTAATAGTACCATTCAGCAAGCCATTTGCAAAATTATTTTCCAGCTTGAGATTGAGTGCATTACGTAAAGTTGTCTTCAATCCATTTTTCTGGCCATGACAATGATTTTTAAGCTGAAAATAAAAATTTATTGTAATTTTGGTGTCATATGGAAATGAATGTTGTCATCATACTTAAGGTCAGGCATGTCGGTTTTCCAGTTTTAAATACCCTGGTCACTCAATATAAAAACAGTCCTCTTAATTTTTAAAATTCAGAATCATATTCTATAAATGAAACAAATACACAATTATAAGATCTTATAATAAGCTGAATCCAGTCATCAGTTTATTGCTATGTTTAAAGAAATTTAAGTCTTAGCATAAGTTAAATTAAAACAATTATGTTACATACCAGGTGTTGAAACTCCCTTATTTCATCATCTGTAATAACATATTCTGTGTTGTCCTCCTCAACCCATCCCATAGACAACAGTAATCTGGAAAAATAAATAAAGTTTAAAAATGTTAACTTTTCAAAATGTTATTGTGAAAAGTCAAGTCAGAGATCAAGAACATTCATACAATACATAAAAATACACAAAATATCATTTAATATTGAAATCTTTGTCTCAAGTTACA
This sequence comes from Lymnaea stagnalis, assembly GCA_964033795.1. NCBI lineage: Eukaryota > Metazoa > Mollusca > Gastropoda > Lymnaeidae > Lymnaea > Lymnaea stagnalis. The sequence goes on along the minus strand of CAXITT010000533.1, from coordinate 407,109 downwards.
CATACATTTGTTATTGAATAATCACTGTACCTTTTCTCCTCCTCCTCTCCTGAAAGATTTATGTGATCCACATCATTTATAAGAGTTTCTCCATTGACATTATAATCACCATTCAGTGGTTTTTTAATGTCCCCATTCACTTTGGAAGTACCATTCACAATATGCTTGTTGGATTCATCATTGTTAGGTTCATGGTTCCCATTCATGTGATTGTAATTTGCACTCTCTTCATTCATTGGAGAATCATCAAAATCTTTTAGAGACTGAAATGTAACAGGGATTTTTGTAACCACTTCAATTTAAATTGAAATTTTAAAGGCAGCTAAATTAACCTGAATTAATTCCCTTCATTTTTAACTCCAATACTTAGCAAATTAGTTCTTTGTTATTCTCACCTGTTTTTTTTCAATGGCATTTTGATTAAGGTCCTGGTAACTCTCACCATTTCGCACGTTACTCTCATTACGAAGGGCCCTAAGAAACTCACTTTTCTTATCACCAAGCTTTATAGGCTGAGTAACTATGGCTAAATCTGGAGTTGGGCTCTGTCTTGTTCCCTTAAAAGTTAAAATAACACAATTTAGCAATTTTAAAAACTTCTACAAATCATATCTGTTATTTAACATCCACAACTTTCTGATTAAGATCTAAAAATAGACAAAATTCTGTCACTGACAGGTATGCAAAATAATTAAGTGTAGCATTAAAAGGAAATTGAATGTAGTTCTTCAGAAATATTTTGGAAAGGATACGAGCAAACTTAATGATCCAATGAAAATTGCTTAGTAACCATAACTTAAAGCTACGAACTGTTTCTTCTTTTTTTTTTTTGAGTAACTTTGATATGTATCACTAAAATACTCAAAACGAATAGGAAAAGAAATCCAGAGACCCATTTAAGTATAGAGTAAATTGGACAAGGAATCATATGGTATGAATGTTGGCATTCTGTGAGCGAAGTGAAATGAATATGACCTGGCCTTTCAACACTGAGTACCATTGTGCTACTGTTCAACTTTTTTTTAACCGCCCACACCTTTTTATCATCAAAATATATTTTAAAAAAATAAAAAAATGTTTCTTTCAGTTTAGAATATACTTATACGGTATAAAATTATTTGGGTTCATAGATTTTTTAAAAAAATTGATTGATGACCTACATATTTCTTTATATGCCTTTTAAATTCATTAGTACCCTATTTTCCAATTAGAGGTTGAACTGCTACTAGTGCTAGCTCCACTATCAAAATTATCATTACCATGAGTAATGTAAACAAAACTATCTTCAAAATCACTTTCATAAATAAATAGTTCAAATAAATTAAGGCCTTTGTTTTGAGGGGCCAACATCTGAGTCTTAAAAGTTATTTTAACCATAGACACACACAAAAAAATTCTGAAAATTTCAGCTTAATTCAAAATTTACAACAAACCAATTTGCCCATACGAATTATTTACCCTAGTTACTATAAATATTAAGTAAATCTAATTTGTTAGAGCTATACGACCTAAAAAAAGTGACGCATCTGATTCCCAATTATAATATTAATTTCAGTAGAGACTGAAAATTAGTATCAGCCATAAGACCACGGAAGTGGCCATAAGGACCATTATGACAGTTTGTGGTTTAGCACAACTTTTGTATCCTCTAATTGTGCAAAGGATATAAGGTTACTAGACACTCCCATAGAGTAACAAAAAATTGTACCCATCTGAAGCTATAATAAAATTTTGATTTTGCCTCATCCTAATGTTTTTCTAGCTCAAATCCAGCATAATATGCTAGCACATGACAACACAAGTAATAAGGAGATAGAGTAAATGGCATTTTTAAAGTGTAAAATAAACATAAAATAAAATAATTTATGAAAAGATTATACATTTATTAAGAGCCAGTACAATCAACTCATGAGATAAATGTAAAAAAAGAAAAAGAGATTAAAAAAGCTCAGTTCAAAAAGTTCATCTTAAACTTTACAATTTACCTCTTTGCTGTTTGGCTTGTTAGATGGACTAAGAGGTGATGAATCTCTAATGCTGCCATTCACACGAACTGGTTCACGACCATTCTTTTTCATTTGACCATTCTACAAAACATTCAATAATTAAGGTAAGTGCTTTATGATATCAACAAATCTTATTTCAAAACAACTGGATTTAAGATATAAAGCCAATTTTACAGAATTCCAAAATATAATATATAACACAAAATTATTATGAAACATCTATTATGATCTCTTCAATATAGAAACCATACCTTGCTCGGCACCAAAGCTTTGTAAATTCCTGGTGATGTATTTTTTAACAAATCAGGAGACTCCTCATTTCTGTTAGATTTTGGGGGATTCTCTAAAAAAGCAAAAAAAATAAGAAAGTGCAATACAAGAAAATAAGAGAAGCATTTAATAAAAATTGGTTGACAGCATAACAATTTTTTAGTTGAGAAAAGATTAAAATACTAAACATAAAAAATGCTAAAATATAATAAAGAAAACACCATGTGTGCAAAGAAGCCATTTCTTTTAATCTCTGTCTATCTGCTTTGGACATAGGGTTTAGCAGAGTGTTATTAGTTGGAAGTTGATCTTTGTTTATATTGCACATACTTGTTACAGTAATTCAAAACTCTACCCTGTTGAAACATTTTTTCAGTTATGGAAGTTTTTTTGTTTTTTTAATCTCGTAATCTATGAATAATAAAGAATGGGATTTTCTTTATTGTATTTTAGAGCCAAGTGGGAAACCACACTCTTTCTCAGACCTTTAAATAAAAAACCATCCACATATGGTATTAATATTTGAATTATTTAATTTAAACTTTTTTTAAAAATGAATGTTTTTGGGAAAACAATTTTTAAAGTTATTTTGTTCTTGTACCGTACTAATGTTTACAATTGGTGTTATCACATAAAAAAAAATGTGAAATGAAAAAAGCCACTTTCCCTTAATAATTGTAAATAGCCCCTCTGATCTGCTGTCAGCTCTCCTGGCTCTCGACTTAACATTAATGCCTTTAACCACAAGAAGGCAGATAATACTAACTTTGACGAACACTACACTGCTGCGTCTGAGGAAGCCCTGGCAAAAATTGCACTACTGATGACTCTACACAAATTCTAGGCAAAACAACTATCAATATGAGAACTTTATAATCTTCTTCTCATTGTTACTATTATTTATACTCACTCACATGTTTGCTTCTTCCCTTTCAACCAACCACAATTAGACACAAGCATACATACTTAGACCCATAACTCATGATCACAAGTTCACTCTAAACAAAATGATTCTCATACCTTGACAGCAATCCTATGTTTTTAGAATACATGATCAAGCATTAAATAAAAAGTGAACAACTGTCTTACCCCATACACCTGAACCTGGTTTTGTCTGCTTCACTTCAGGTGTGGTTTCCCCACTTCCTACCAGAGATGGCTTTAAAGAAACATGTTACTTTTGTTACTTTTTAAGCATACTAATACTATACTACGTCATAAGCATACTAATACTATAGTAATGCCATAAGCATACTAATTATAATTAAAATCAATCCAGTGCCTAAAATTATAATTGGTTTTTATTATTTTTAAGGAAAGAAAGAAACCTATATCACGAAAATTGTATTCTTTTCTTACACTTTTAAATACCTATCAAGATATGTAAACATGATATCTGTAATCAGATATACTGTTATAAATATAAAAGACAAATAATTGAAAAAAAGGTTACAGTCCAAAATAATGCCCGGAAACTAGAGAAAATAAAAGTTCACTTACAAAATCATCACTGAAAGGTCTTTCTTTTTCATTTCCTTTATTTTTTCCTTTCCCCTCTTCTTCTCTGACATCTTTATGGTGATCCTTGTCATGATGACTTCGTTTGTGTGGACCCTGGTGGTAGTACTGTGGTTCATATAACTCATAATGGGGACTAAAGTCAGCACCATTCATCTGTGAAATCAGTTGCATAATTCATTAATTTCATAAAGCACATTGTTAAAAAAATTTTGGGAAGCATAATTTAAAAAATCCAAAAAAATAAAAACTGTCACAATAAATTCAAAGAAGTTTAGACCTGTTTACCCTCGAACTCCTAAAATCATACATCGTCTCAAAATCGTACAATTCAGTATCTTAATAGTAAATAAATAAACATACAGTGTATATAATGTATACAATAACTACTCATGTCTAGTGGGATCAAGCTAAGCGTTAAAAAATGCAACGTCTAAAAGTAGATGATACTACAGTATAATAAATACCACAAGCTGTAAAAGGGTGAAAGGAAGATAGAGAATTAAAAATCGTACAGCTGTTTTTTTGCATTCTAAAAATATATTTCAAAGGCCATCTCAGATCCTATAAAATATGTAGAAATCTAATGCTTCTGCATGAAACAGTTGAGAATGCATTCTCTAGTTTTCTATTTTTTCTGCACTCATGGCGGTTCAACTGTTAAAAAAAAAGAAATGTCACAAAATTACGCCATACAGGGCCAAGACAAAAAAAAACGCCAAGATCCATTTATATGAGACGCACACAAGAAAGCTACATTTTCGAACCCCTTCCCATTGTTGCACACATACTTTTTTTTTACGCCCTACCCCCACTTTTTCTATATGAGGTTGCTGTGGCTTGCTCCAAAGGGCGTTGCGAAATATTTATAATTTTTCATAATTTTATTTCCAATATTCCACTATGACGACTTTCGGTCATGGTTCAATCATAACCCACTTGAGTAACTAATTTTTGCAGCTACTAGATAAAGCTTTTTTTTTTTTTTATGTATGCGCAATTTCAAAGTGTACTTGTTAGAATTTAGGGTACTAAGGGGAGAGACTGCAATCAGGTTAACACAATAGGAAGTGAGTAAAACAAAGTATGTGTTTTGTTTTGTTGCGTTCCTTTTTTCAGGTTTAACCTTACTTTGTTTTACTCACTTCCTATTGTTAGAATTTAACACAGGGAGCCAAATTTTAACATAAAAAATTACAACCCACCCCCCTTTTCTCATACACTGTCAGTGCGTACACACTATAAGGATGGCCCTGGATTGACTAAAATTTTCACTAAGGTGACTACGTTAATAATACAGCTAGGGCTCGACTTACAACCTATGCAACTTATGACCATTCGACTTTATGACCAAAATCACTAGCCATAAAAATTAGATTTCAGATTTATTTCTGCCTCAATTATCAGTCAAATGACATTGTCTGCAATCATCGGCGGTCGTTAACTAAGGAAAGGGAGGCCGGTGTCATCTATTTCTAAGAAATAACCCGGCCACACTCAATAACCCTAGGTTCTTTGACTTCCCCAAGCGTGGCTAAAGCTTGTTGATTGGAGAGCTCTTCAGAGTTTGAAAATTTGATCCCCATCTCCCATTGAAAATTATGATTTATAACAATAATAAAAGAAATTTATGATATAATGCAACTTATTTTTATAGCATCACTTAACATTACTGTACACATAACGTACTCAACTTACGACCAAATCGAGTTATGACCGGTCTGTCGGAACTGATCGTGGTCGTAAGTCGAGCACTGGCTGTATTAATATTACTGTTGCAGTGTCTAGCGAGTTCGTTCATTATGAAAACATAAAGCAACAATATGACCATCACCACTTTCATTATGAAAATGTGGGGGTGTTAATTTTATAGACTTGAATATTTAGATACCCCAACCCGGACACACAAGTACTCAAAATCTCCTAAATCATCACCACTCCATTCCCCTTTCAGGACAAACGTTATATAGAATGGATGTAGAATGCTAATGCAAGTTAAAACTAACAACCGAAAATATTCTTTTTACTTAACTCTCAAAAGACAAGAGATTGAAAAATCAGTCATATCTGACAGATGAAATAAACAACCTCTAAATATATATATTAAGATTTACTACTTTGGCATGTTAACTTTGGCAATAAAGAAAAAGCATTTAAACTACTAGTTCTTGAAGAAATCTGGTAGCAACTTGTTCATTCAAGAATTTCCATTTTTCGCTGAGTTACACAATTTACACATGTTTTTGCCACAAGACGGGTTCACTATTACTGCACACTAAAGCATTGTTATGGAGTCTGATTCTGATTATAAGCTTGAAATGTACAATAATACTTCTTTAGAGGGATATTTTTGATGAAGATAGCACTTCAGATGTGTCTGATACAGAGAATTTTGTAAATTATAATAGTATTCAAGGTTTGTTTACTTTTCTCATTCATAATGCACGCATATCGTGAGGCATGATACTTTCTTAGCACTATTATTAGCCTTTTCATTAGTTTTATTTAAGTTTCAGTAGTATACAATTCTTAAATAGATAGCATTATTTATTTGTTTTAATTGAAACTAATTTGTTTTATAAAATTAATTTAATATTATGTTTCAATTAGCAAAATCTAAACAATGCCGTTCAAGGCAATCAGACCTGTTTACTCTTACGATTTTGGCGTACAATGTACGATTTTGAGGTGTATACATAACTATACTTTATATTTATTTTTTTAATATTAAGATAACGTATTGAACGATTTTGTCATGATATTGTATGATTTTAAGAGTTTGAGAGTAAACAAGTCTGGGCTATTATTACATTATAATTATCAGCTGTGTTCCCTTTTCAATGAAAAGTTGAAGTAAAAGTAATTTAGGCAGATTGTTTTATATTTTGAAATCTTTTTTATTAATATTTTAAATGTTTTATTTTAGTTAAACGAATAAATATATTTTTTTTAAAATACTTTGACAGCATCTATGAAGGGCAGATCTCAATCATAGTCAATGCAATGCCTTATGATGACAATGACTGTGGGACTCTAAGTGGATTTCTGAATTTTTGACCAGAGGTACAAAGCATACTGCTTCCTGATGTTAAAACAAGAGAGGATATAAGGAGATTTCAAAAGCAAATAGACTTTTTCAAATTCTATTATGCTACAGATTTGGTTGGTTATTAGTAAACAGTGTGCGCAGGGCAATGGACCGAAAAAACTTTCTGTTTTCAAAAATTGGTATCAGTATAACATCATTGAAGAGGAGTTTTATCTACTAACTCTATTTATTATGAATGCAGGACTTATTCAAGCTCTTAATTTTACAAGAAATGTCCAGGAAATCCTTTTATGATGGACAATCAGCAAGGCCATTATGACTAAGGACATATTGAAGGCTATTTTGAGTTTCCTAAAAGTTTCTGATACTAAAAATAAAGGAGATATGCTGTGCAAACTTGAGAGACTCTTATGTAGCTTATGTATTCCAAGTGTGGATGAACACAGAAAAAAGTCTTACGGACTGCGCTCTTTTGAAGCTATAGCGCCTAAATTCTGGAACAGTTTGCATTAATCTTAAGGCGATTAGAAAATGATAACAAATCATATAAGAAACATTTAAAGACTTTTAAAAAAAAAAAGATTTAAGAATACCAGAGCCTAGTGAGCAAAGTAGCATGGATACCAGCGCTATATAAATATCCAATCAATCAATGCAAAATACAAAGAACTGTATCAGCATCAAGAAAATTTAGCAATTAATGAACAATTTGGGAACACAGGACATCTTTGATGATGAACCCGTTACTGTAAAGCCCGAAATCTTTATGTCATGCGCCGCAACCTGACAATAACAAAAAAATGTAATGTGTGTTACCAAAACAAGGGTAAAATGGTCAGTGCATATGTCACAGGCTTTGTTTTTTATATTTGTAGGTTTTAATAAATAAAGAAATTGTTTTCAAGAATTTTTATGCATGGTCTTGTCGAAGGATTAAATCATTTGACCAATATTTCAGGGGTGCATAAAAAATGTTTATTTATTAAAAATTTCTTAACTCTTATTCTAAAATAATAAAAATAATAATAATAATTTTGTAAGTGATAATTTGCTGCAGTATATGTTTTCCTTTGAAAAAAAAATTTATTTTTAAAAAATATTTTTGACTTCTGGGGCACTATTTCCTTCAATGACATGTCTACAAATAATGATAACTTTTTTATTTATAAGTCTATTCTTTTGAAATTTGAATATGTTTTGTATTATTGAATACATTCTAATAAAATATCAATTTTATTGCTATAACCGGGAACACGTTTTTTGTCCTATCTTGTAAAGCTGTGATGTTATGTATTTGTCAACTTAATTTTTTTTTGTTTTTGACCAAAAATAATAATAAATCAAGTTTAGCAAGGATATTTTGAACAAACAAACTAATTTCAATTAAAGAGCATCCAATTACTTTAATATGATATATAATACTTGTAGGTAGCTACAAAATTAAAGCCATAAGACACATTGAATAATAAGATGTATTCAAGTTCATAAAAAACTGGAAAAAATCTGTGAGAGTTAATATTTTATACTTTTTTTTTCGGAAAAACTAACGGAATGTACAGTATATATTTTCAGCCCGGTCTCTTAAATTCGTAGTCCTGACAGGTCTTGGCATACACTTATAAAAGACATCTCAAAGTCACACATTGTTCGCAAAAATCGTATGAGTAAACAGGTCTGGAAGTTGCAAAAATGTTTTAAAAATGCTGATCTAAATAAGATTTCCCACAATTTATATGGATATAGTAAACAGAACTTAAAATTGCAAAAGTTTTTTTTCTTTTCCTTCTTTAATTTTTTTAGTTTTAATATTAAATGAACAATGTTATCCTGTATCAAATGTTAATACCTGAGGAAATCGTCCTGGGCTGTATTTGGAATCACGGCTACCCTGACGTGCCAGAGAAGGTTGTGAACTGTACTGCATGCCATACTTTTCATAATTATAACTGGGTGAATAGTAACCATACCCATATTGATGATATCCGTAGTAGTCATCATCTACAGAATGGTGGCGATATTTTCCCTGACCTGGAGGGTAGCGTTTTGCTAAAAATAAACCACAAAAATAATATTGAATGATATATTAATCATTCACATAGCAAGCATAGTAAAAAAAAAATTCTGAAATGCCACTTATTCTAAATATCAAAGTACATTATATAGTCATTTCGATCATGTGAAGTCGGAATTATGATTTTTTCTTCTTCAAACCTAGCTATTTGCATATATCAAAATTAATGGATAAAATAATCATAAATAACCATCATTAAGTGTAAACTTAGAATTGAACTTTTAAAAAAAATATCACAGCATTCTGTTTTGGTTTCACCAAGGCGCAATTCTGATCTGTCATCCCCCCCACCCTTTCTAACTTCACTGGGGGCTAGTCGCATAAGTATGGCGTAACTCTCAAAAGGCGAGAGATTGAAAAATCTGTCGCATCTGACAGATGGAAAAAACAACTGCTAAAAATGGAACAACTAAAATATGTTCAAAAGTTAAATTAAAATATGGTACGAAAAAATATGTAATATTTGGCATGATAAATTTATATTTGTTATTAAAGAAAAATTGTTTATACTATTATTTCTTGAGGAAATCTGGTCGCAACTTGTCCATGCATGAATTTTATTTTCGCAGTGTTACACGTTTTGCCTCTGGACTAGTCTACTGTACAATGAAAAGTTGAAGTATAAGTCATTTAGACAGATTGTTTCTATTTTGAAATCTTTTTATTTAGATTATACATTTTGTATTTCAGCTTAACTAATTAATAAATATTTTTAAAAAATATTTTGACACCATCTATGAAGGGCAGATGTCACTGAGTATGATCATGATGACAATTACGGTGGGGCTCTTACTTTAAATTATGGTGACCAAACCATGAACTGGGAAAAAACGGGACACACCCAAGGACGGTATTGGGGGGTATCATCCAGCTAAAGAGGGGTCCGGGGGCCTCCAGCCGAAACTGTTTATTGAAATATGCTCATTTTAAACATTTTGAGACCTAGAAATCGTTTTAAATTTACCTTCACTTTCTTAATTTAATTTAAACTCTGAGGCATATCATAAACAAAAACAATAATTTTACAGTGAATACGTATTAATTTATACATATAAGATCTATGACAGGGACACAGTGTCAGCAGCCCTACACAGCTAGCCAAAATATTACTTGAAGTTATATTATAAATTAGGAAGTTTTAGTGATTTGAAAATGTGTTTGGTTTTAGAAGCGGGACATTTAGGTTTCCTGATATACTTTTTTGGGACACTGGGTACGATCTTGAAAAAAATGGGACAATCCCCCTTTTACGGAATGTTTGGTCACCCTACTCTAAGTGGATTTCTTCATTTAGACCATAGTTACAAAGCACATTACTTCCCGATGTTATTAAACAAGAGAAGATATAAGGATCTTTCAAAAGCAATTAAACCTTTTCAAACTCTATTTTACTATAGATTTGGTTGCATTTATTTGTGTGTACACAATGTGCGCAGGACAAAAAAAAAAAAAAACTTTCTGTTTTCAAAAATTGGTATAACATCATTGAAGAGGAGTTTGTAAAGGAGACATGCTGTGCAAAATAGGGAGACTCTTATGTATCTTAATGAAAAATACAAAGAACTGTATCAGCATCATATAATGTAGCTATTAATGAACAATTTAAGGAACATTGGACATCTTTAATGATGTACCAGTTACTGTAAAGACTGATATTTTACCCCCCAAAAAAGTAAATTGTTTTACCAAATCAAGTTTTAAATGGTCTTAACACGTGTCAGGTGCTTTGTTTGTGTTACATTTTTATGTTTTAATAAAGAAAGAACATTTTTTTCTAGAATTTTACTATTATCTGATCAGTATCCCAGTGATGTAAAAAAATAATTACTTATTAAAATGTGCTTTCTTCTTTACTTTTATTCTAATTTAATACTTACTAATAATTTTTAAAGTGATAATTTGATGCAGTAAGGGTTTTCCTTTGAAAAAAAAATATTTTTTTTTCCCTTGAATGATATGATGTCTAAAACTAATAGCCATAACTTTTAATTTGTTTCTATTTTTGTGAAATTTAAACATGTGTATAAGTATTGAAAAATATGCTAATAAAATATCAATTTTATAGCTAAATTTGAAAACATTATTTTTTCCATCTTTGTAAAGCTGTGATGTAGGAGCCAGAATGATCAATTCATTGATCGTGGGCCCTTAAAATAAAGAAGAAAGATGTAAAGTTTTGGTCGACTTTAAATTTTTTCTCCCGTAAAAATAATAATAAATTAATTTTAGCAAGTTGGTATATTTTGAACAAACACCTAAATTAAAGAGCATGCAATGACCTTTAAAATGATAAATAATACTTGTAGGTAGCTACAAAATTACAGTCATGAGACACTTTGAATAATAAGTTATATTCAAGGTCATTAAAAAAAAATGGCCAATCTTTTCAGAATTAAGATTCGTCCACAGCTGGGGAAAAAAACCCAAGTAACTCTTTTTCAGACATAAAGCATTAATCACATTTGTGCATTTAAATAAAATTAGATAACAAAATATTTGGACAAACTTTTTGCAATGAAAGTATTATAATTAATTAAAATTGACACCATTTTATAGGGAATAACTGGAAATCACCTTAAACATTCACCCAAGCTGAATATCACAATATCTTCAAGTATTCGCATAAGCAAATAAGCAGATATTTAAAATAATTTTTTTAAAGTCATTCAATACCCTTGCATACATAAATGGGTGTCAGGATGGCTGCAAGGTCTAAATAGCATCAATTTCAAAATTGTGGAGCTCAATCCCAGACCTGTTTACCCTCAAACCCCTAAAATCGTACAATCTGGTCTCAAAATCGTACAATACAATATCTCAATAGTAAATAAATAAAACTACAGTAACGCAATAAAGTCTATTATGTAAACCCCCCCCCCTTTCCGTTACATGCAGAAGTTTTTACGACCCCCCCCCCCTCTTTTCCCTCAATTACAATAATAAAAAATTAGCAAAGTCAATTACATATTATGTTACAGTAAACAAAATGTGACACGGGTTTTCACCACTGGTGATTTGTCCAGCCCAGTGGTTCACATAATATATGCTACATCGGACTACATCGCCCTGGGTGCTCGCTGCCCTTGGGCAGGGCCATGAGAATATAACGAAGAGCAACCGCGTGAAAATCGTCTATAGAAAGAAACTTAAACAGTCAATTCAACT
>CAXITT010000533.1:382036-394290 GCA_964033795.1 Lymnaea stagnalis | reverse complement strand
CACACACCCGAACTGTCATTACGAAAATTTGGCGGTGTTGAGTATATAAATTGAAATACTTAGACCGGCTCCATGCACACAATCTCTTAAATCAACACCACTCCTTTTATCTCTGATTGATTGCTAATGAAAAGTCCGACTGTGCAGTTTGCGTCTGATGGACTCTTATTTGAAGAACGCAACTCAGTCAATTTTGTCTGACATTCAAGATAGGATATCAGCGAATAAACTTTCTTTTGCTGAATCTGATGTTAAGTTGAAGTTCCTTCTTCATCATCGGTTTCGCGTGCCTTTCATTTTGTCGATGCCATATCGTAATGCATTGTGCATGCTATACTACGGTAACGAAAACAAAAAGGCTCGCCGATTCCCCTAATGGTAACATTAAAATACCGCAATGTGCACATCCGTCTATGGAGCCCACTTCATATGCCAGGGCTGTTTGGACAACGGGAATCCATATATAACATACTTGGTAGGCAAAATGAAATGTAAAAAAATATTCCTAAACCCCCTCCCCACCTTGTTAACGTAAAGCTATCCAACTACTACGTACACGCAGAGGATGCGCATGGCAGCTTTGATGGGAAAAACTGGGGTGGGGGGTGGGGGGGGGGGGCAGAATGCACCTACATTTATGCATGAATTCTTCAATGATTATCCTGACAGTCTCTTATGGAGCCAACTGTCACCTGAAAATCTGTGAAGGCCTTGAATTCCAATTAGTCCCATTCATAATTATTATTATTAACGCTATAAAATGGGGGTGGGGGGGGGGGGCAGAATGCACCTACATTTATGCATGAATTCTTCAATGATTATCCTGACAGTCTCTTATGGAGCCAACTGTCACCTGAAAATCTGTGAAGGCCATGAATTCCAATTAGTCCCATTATTAATTATTATTATTAACGCTATAAAACATCACCACAGTGTTTCGCAGTTATCCTTTACGCCTACTAATGCTTTGTGTTTTCATAAAGAAATCACTATAGTAGTAATATGGTGACAACACCTCTTTCCGTGCTGTGACGTAATTGTTTCCTACCATCCCCCACCCTCATTACAGGGAAAAAACTGTGCCGTCGCCTACCCAAAAGGCGCTTGACCGTTAACACGCTTTAGTCCAGTGGTGCAGGGCAAACTCATTAGTCAAAAGAACACAAAAAAAAAAACCACCAGCAGGGCGATTAAAATTTGTTTGAGAGCCAAATTCTTTTTCAAGAACCTGCCAAGAACCATGTTTTTGGGAGTCAAAACTGTTTGTGGCCGGCTGACCGAGCAGCACTCAGATCGCTAAAGAGCCGCATGCGGCTCGCGAGTCGCGCTTTGCAGATCACTGTGATAGTCTAACTACTGCAAGCTGTATAAAAACTTTAATTTATAAAAACAAGGGGGGGGGGGGGGTTTGTGGGGGGTGGGGTTCGTGTTTTTTTCCGAAATTCCCCCCCCCCCCCCCNAAAGAAACCCTGGTAGTGAAACCAAACTGTTGTATTAAAATCGTTGAAGGCGTAGAGCCGATTTGCGAGTTATAAAAGTATTTTGTAAATGTCGCTGACTGGATCTTATAAAATACCGGTATGCCAAAATCCAACGCTCCACTGCAGAACAGTTGGATCATCTATTTTATTTTAAAAACCATCTCTATTTTTACAATCGCCGTGGTTCTGAGGAACAAAATAATTATGTAACAAAACTACGTCACACGCTTGGTAGCAGTCAAAGGTGAGTGAAGTTGTCGCTAGGGCGACTAGTTTAAATATTACTGTTGACGCAGCCAGCTAGTTCCCTGTGACTGTGACCACACAAAGCAGCAATACGACAATCACCCTTAATTCAATCAATTCCATCCGCGGTTATTTATTTATATCCTTTGACACTCCCACCAATCCCCTACCCATGCGTGTCTCTTATGCCACAATTTCCGTAATCAACAACCCCACCTCCCCACTCCCCATGAGTGCTTCCGAAATATAATAAGAATGGTCCCAACTTTTTTTTTAAAAAAATAAATAAATACAACCAATCGTTTTTCTAGTTCATATTCACTGCCAGATCTTCATGAGAGAGGGCTAAAACGTCCAAACCCGAAAATTTATTAATTTTTTTAAATCGGGGAAAAATTTTTTCCAACGGGTCTCTGAAAATCTTAGTTTTGGAGGGTCTTGGCGTATAATCGTAAAAGACATCTAAAAATCGTACATTGTACGCCAAAATCGTAAGAGTAAACAGGTCTGCAATCCCCAATCCCCCAGCAAAATAAGTAAACCACCAGAAAATAAAACATCACCCTAGAGTTTTAGACCGTAACATTATGTAACGCATTATAGAAAGAATAAGTTTTAACATGAACATTGTGTAGCTTTGTTGCATATGGAACAATAGTACTTGGCCTGTACCCCGTTGATCCTACGATTTTCATAAAAATTGAGAGTAGTACCATGGTTCCCTGGGCAGGTTGGGGACCACTGGGGAAAATGTAATGAACCAATTAATGATGCATTAGGTTTTATAAATTTAGACCAAGTCACGCTGTGTTGATTGAATTTACATTTAACTGGTTTCTTTCGTTATGGCCATGAGCCGCTGGTAGCGCCAATGTCTGTATCGTAGAAAATAGAGTCAAATAATTACATTATTCCGTTCCTGTTTTGGTTAGAGATTTTAATTTAATGACAGGATGTTTATATTCAAATGACATGCTGTTGGCAGACAGAAGGTTTAAAAGAATGAGCTTTTAATTAATTTTGATTTAATTTCCAATCTAATTACAAAACTGTAAAATTTGTTTACCTTGGCAACAAGTGGCAGGGTTACTAAATGCATACAAGTAATTGGAAGTGTAAATATTATTCAATATCAGTGCGTTTTTCTCATTATTGGATATACTATTTGAAAACCACCAAATAAAAGGCTTTGTTTCGGAAATTTAAAATCAATAGGTAAGTCAGCACATTTATATATGTTTTTTTTCCCTGTTGTAATTACTAATTTAACAATAAATAATTTCCTACCATTACTTAAATTTACAAATTTTTTAGGTCAATCTTGGAGACAATTCAGTTACCTACAAAAAATGTTATTACTCAGAATAATTTTATAATTAAGAAAACTGCAGCTGAATTTGTACATACACCTTCAATGAGAAAATTTGACCTAACTTTAATCCGGCCACAGCCTGATTTTCAATCTGGTAGTTAATCAGTTAAAATAATTATGATTTCAAATTAAAAAATCATCGAACAGAAGCTTTTTAAAGACCTACATACCATCATGAAAATCAAATGAAGTTTGTCTATGTAGACGATTGTAATCAGATCGTGAATGATATGGATCTTCTCTGCGTTGGCGATTTCTTTCGTTTGAATAATTATTTAACTTCTGACTTGCTGTTTTCTGAAGATCCAAAAAAAGTTATAGTTAATGGCAATCCTTCATTACCTGATGTTGCAGGAAGCATAAAACCCCCTTAAAAATTCATTATAACATCAAGAAACATCTTCAATTACATCATATGACACATACAGTATTTAGGGATATATTAAGATAATATATACTTTTTTAAAATAACTTACTGAATAACACTATCAAGCTTAAGCATTGAAATAGGTTTAAATATGCTAATCAAATCAGGTAGGTCAAGATCACAGGGTAAATTTAAAAAAAACAAATGAAATGAGTAAAGTAAATAATGAAAAGAGATCTTGCTACCACCAGTTTTCTTTAACTATTTTTAGTTTTATTTTTAAAAAAAGGTTTCTGAATATCATTTCTCAAAAAGTTAATTCACAGACCTGGACTGCCATAGCACTTTTAAAATCATCAAAATATAAAAAAAGTTCCCTCAAGTTTCACAGAAAATTTGACTAGCCTCCTACCCTTAAATTAAAAAGCAGCATATCATTTCCCTAATTACGTTAAGAAAAAATTGTTGAGAAATAAATCATATAAAGTAATAAAAATAATTCATTCAGCTAAAACTTTAACAGTTTCACTACCGGTATTTCAAATAAGATTCACCAGATACAGGATCAGGATTATTTATAAGAAATTACTTATTATCTTACAGAACTTTTTTGTATTAAGGCATGGGAATGCAGTAAAACACAGGCATAAGTAACTATAATTTTGAATTCTAACTAAATATGATTAAGACCAAGTCACGCTACTTCGGTTCTATGATTATTGATCAGAAACAAAGAGTCACAAAACTGTATTTAAATTTAAGCACACTTTAAGTTCTTGCAGGTGCATTACAAACAGAAATTTCATCCCCGGACAATCACATTACACTTGTTTGTATTATACAAGACTTTTATGTAGCAAAATAAGAAAATACAAAAAAGCAATTTTTTATTTTGTTGTCAAGATTAAAATGAAAGACTATCACCACCTAACAACTGAAAATTACTTTAACCTTACATGGTATAATATGGCTCGTTTTGGTGTCATTTTCGATTAAAACTTATACCCTGATTTTGACAAATAACCGGTGTTGGCCCCACCCCCATCCCAAAAATTCACTCTTACCATCACTTACTACTGGTACTATTTTTGTGAGTGCACAAATATAAGCATTTCTCAAAAACACAAAATATGTTAACCTCAGTTTAAATAACCGTCCTTAAGAAATTCTAAAAATCGTATTACCCTTAATAACTTAAATATCCATCTATTGATGCTTCCATTTTAAAATTTGTCAATTTTTTACTAACTTACTGATGAATCTGTTGTTGGAAACTTAAGCCATGGTGGTGCAAAATCTTGCTTAGGAACATTGCTTTCAGCCATAACTCAAAAAACTGCAATCACATACACATTATTTTCACCTGTGGTGGAAAATTGATGAATTTATAAAATTTAGTTTGATAAATTAAATAATATAAACATCCTGGAAAAAATAATTAAAATTTCAAGAAATGTGAAAAATCCATATTCAACTACTTGAGTGGGTGCATGGCTAAGCTATCAGATGTGAGAAAATCATGAAGACGGTGCGAATACAAAAAATACTTCCGAAGACCACTAAAGTAGGATATACACAAAGTATAGTCATAGAATTGGTTTTAAATAAAAGATAAAGTTCCTAAAAATATCTCATTTAAAGGAATCTGGTAACAGAACTCATAAAAATACAAGTAGTACAAAGGGTTTTTCAAACAGTTTATAATAGCGAAAAAAAAAATAATAATAATAAATTCAATTTTTTAAATAGGATAACATAACTCACCTTCATCCAATCAGTCAGCCGTGTTGACTTTAATGGTAGATCCACTAATCGATATTTTTTTCAGGACAACATAATATGTGAAATAAGACTTGCTAATATGAGATCTAAGGCACTTTGAAGCATAACAATTAACGAAAGTCACTGCAGACAGCACTATACAAATTATTTACACTTAATGATATGATGATTTGCTTATAAATATTTAGAATTGAAATAACATGATAGGCATGATAACTGAGGGATCCTCTCCTTTTGCTTTCTTTCTGCTAAGACATATCCTTGATGATTTGTGACAAGCTTCACTTTCTCAAATAATATGCAAGCTTAGCTTCAGGTTTGCTTTTGGATAAAATTTGTATAGGCATACCTCTAAGAAATCATATTTTTTATTCTAACCTACTATGTGATTTAACACAGGCAAAAAGCCTAAAACGGTATTTTAACTACTGAAGCATCATTATGAAAATTGAGCCCGTCTTAGAACAAAGTATTAACCAAGCAAATCATACAGTAAAATGTGGTCAAATAAACTTTACATGTCTGAATACATAGTTCACTTTTAATCCCATGAAACATTTCCTTAAAAATCAAACTTAATGCATGAGATTATGTGAGCTCAAGTCTTCATTTGTGATCACAAAGAAATCTAGGTAGGTGAGTGCTCGCCAAAATCCACTAAATATTATGAGGCCATTCCAATGAGTACTTGTTTTTTATCTGAAAGAGATTACAATTAAAGACATATTTTTTATTAATTTGTCAGATTCAAATTGGGAAAATTCATTATTTTAAAAATAATTGTAATGGAATAATGGCCTAAGTCTACTTCAAGGCCCTGGCACAAAAATTATTTTTTTTTGCCATGATTCTGTCACCCTATGGTTGAAAATATTTAGTTTGACATTTAGAACAAATAATGGGCATAAACGATAATAAAATACCTTGACATTGTCAGTGGGCTAAAATCTAAATATATCAAATTGAGTTTGTTAATGATTATTATTTTATGTATTTCATAAAGTGACCATAATAAATTTGTGAAACATCTGTAAGTTAAACTTAATTTACTGCTGTTCATAAATCAAACAGGGCATAGGCATAGAGAAAGAAACAAGACTGAGAATTACCAAAACAATCTTGTAAACTTTTGTCAATGCAGCACGCACTGACGGACTAAACTTCTGATCATAAAAACTCCACCCACACCCATTGTCAATATTTTTAAATAACAAAGTCATGATAGTTTGGTAATCTACCACTTGAGCTTCGGACTTCAGTTTTGAAAAAATACTGTTTCTACAGTTTGAAATGCCATTTAAATGCTTGTTGGCCGTTAATTGTATCGTGAAGAGAAAGTGACAGGGTCTTCTGTGGCATACAAAGAGAGAGTGGTCGCTGTTCTCTCGTTGAAGTGCAAAACCTACATGTGCATAGAGAGATACATCCTAAGCCTAAGAGTCTCACATATTGTATCGGGCGCATGGGCGGCTTATGCAAACATAAACCATTTCAGACACGGAATCTTTAATAACACCATTATGATCCAAAAAAATTTTGTTGATCCAAATGATGCTGGTTTCCACACACAGCATGCTGAAAACGCACAAACTGAGAAACTGAAAAGACGGTTACAAACTGAAAAGACGGTTTTCTCTTATTATTTCCATGAGTTCATGCGCCGCAAACGTTTTCATAAATATAATATTTTTTAAAACTTCTTTGTTACCTTGGGGGAGAGCTATGCATAATATCAAGCTCTTTTGTCTTTTCAAATACTAAATTGTTTAAATTTTCTTATTTAAAACTTTTCAAAACTGATTTGAATTTTTATATTTTAAAAATGTTGTCTTGGATTATTTATATTATGTGTTGTCAGTGTTGAAATGAATATGTATATTTTATTAGTATTGTCTTAAAACATTTCCATCGATTTAGATCAATAAAATAATTTTACTTTTTTATCAATAAAACAACTGTTTCAGGAGCACTTCAAACCAGAACGACAGTTTTTTTAAAACCAAAGCTCATGTGGTAGATTACGGCTCAAGTGGTAAATTACAGATAGTTTGACTCTAGCTCTGACTCTGTCTTGTTTTCATTTTTTGATATACCACTCCAGTTTTTTTAATTTTTGTATCGAATTTTTCTAGTTCTAAATTATTAAGGATTTATGCAAGAAATGAACTCACCGTTATTTAAATTTTGGCTTACTACTAATAAATAATAATAATAGTATTAAATTTAATTATTTAATAGTAATAGTAATAGGATGCATAAGTCAAGCCGGGAGTGTTTACTTCAATTAAATATTTTGTTTAGACCTACACAACAAACTACAGAAGTTTCTTTTAAATAATCTTGCTTACTCAATGCATCAATCACTCCCTAATAAACTTGGTAGCACTTTATGAAACTTTATATATATATATATATGATATATATATATGTATATATATATATATATAACACCACGGTATAAACAATTACTAGTCAGGTTTTTAGTAGTAACAGGTCAAGGAGGAACGTCTCTAGTGACTATGACTAGTGCTCGAAATTGAAGTTGTTTTTGTTTTATTTTTAGATCAGTTTTTCATATTATCATAAAACTTTCAGCATAATGCACAATTTACCTCAAATAGAATTGTTTCTCTGCAACAAAAAGAAATCAGAAATTAAGAAATTTTCAACGACAATCCCTTTAATAATTGTTTTTGTTGGAGAAACCGTTTACATGCATGTCACTCAAAACAATGTAAAGAAAGATGGCGCCTCAAAACTCCCAGAATGCAGCATTAAAAAAAAAGTTGGCTGTACTCTCTGTAAACTACTATCTCTTTGTTAACGGCAATTCTTGTTTCTTGTTGTTTTTAATTTATTATAATTATTTTTTAATGTTGTCATTATATATTTTTATGCATAAAAATGCAAAAGAAAATAATGAACAAATATAGAATAGGTTTCATTTCAAATAAAATTTGTTTTCGATTTCAGACTCAATGGGATTTCCCACTTTTCAAGGTCGAAAACAAGTTCAACAGCTATTTTAAGTTCTTCACGAGGCTTGCCAGATTAAAAATCAGTTTGCCCGAGTCTTTCATTTGGCTTTTTTTTTTTTTTTTTTAATAAATTTAAATGATAATAATATTAATTTCCTAAATTCTTTTTTTTTTTTTTTTTTTTTTTTTTTTTTTTTTTTTTTTTTTTTTTTTTTTTTTTTTTTTTTTTTAATTTTAATTTTTTTTTTTTTTTTTTAATAAATTTAAATGATAATAATATCAATTTCCTAAATCATTTCTTTAATCGGGGAATATCTTAGGCCAAAAGTTATTGGATTGACTTTTGCAACTTTTCCAAACTACAACAAATGAAGCTCGGTTTTCTGTTTTGTCCCTTCGTTGTTACTTAGGTGTCGTGCAGATCATAACGGAATAGCGATGCAAAAATAAAAAAAAGAATGATGCTATGGGAAGGATGCTATTGAATAAACATAAATTGTCTACTAGTGTTACAATCATTTTTGAACGCTGTCTAAGGGAAAATATTTTTAGCAGTGCCGAATTCAAACAATGTGGGTCTTGTCCCTGAGTATCCCATCACACTTTCACTGACCACTTATTTAACTTAGCTAAAATCAACATTGCACATTCTGTTCTTTCATGTCAGACACTAGTCACCGTATTTGGGTATGGCTTAAGTGGTTTTAGTTTGAACCTTTCCTATTTTTAATTCTCCTTCTTGAAATTAATAAGAATCGTATCTAGATCTAAGTATTTTCAACTTAACAATTTTATTTTAACCAGTTATTTTCATGTAGGTTAAATTTTTTAAAATAAATTATTTTTTCACATTATACTATTTTTGTAAACATTTAGTGTTCCGTAAAGACCAACTCCTCTTTCTCTTTCTCTTTATCTCTCTGTCTCTCTCTCTCTCTCTCTCTGTCTCTCTCTCTGTCTCTCTCTCTCTCTCTGTCTCTCTCTCTCTCTCTTTCGTTACACACCTTCACATACACACAAACACACACACTCAAAGGAGAGCCCTATCAAAACCCTTTAGATAAATATTAATTTAATCTTTACAAGTTGTCTCAATAAAATCGTTTGAAAAATTCCATAGATTTAGTCTTTCCGTTTATAAATTGCACCCCCACCCCACTTAACCGGCTTAAAACGAACGGGAATAGCAACATTTTCCAAAATTATCATTTAAATTGGGGCCTTATCAAGATCATCCAAATAAATATTCAATGTAGCGTTTTAAATTTGTCTCCTTAATATAGTTTCAAAATACCAGAGATATAGCCTTTTCATTTACTAACATTGGGAACATTTTCCCCAAACTAAATGACACATCCCACGTTACTTTCAGGCAAAAAAGACAACAAAGGTTCCAAACCGAACACTGTGTTTATCTGGATAATAAACTATGCGACATAAACATCAATTTCAAATGGAAGCCTGCATTGAAGCCAGTGCATATTAATATAGCAATATAGCTCATATATATTAGGGTGTGGGAGATTTTTTTTCATTGAGCAGATTTTTTAGTGGCTTCTTGAGTCTTTTTAACACATATTACCTCGTATAAAACGATTTACTTAAATAATATTTTAAATTACATATGTCAAACTCAAGGCCCGTGGGCCAAACCCGGCCCGCCGTACGATTATATCAGGCCCGTGAGGTCTTGACCCGCGCACAATTATATCCAAGGTGTCGTCCATTAATTGCGTCAACACTTTTAAAGCTATTTTTGATCCCCCACCCCTCCCCTTTTTTCAACAACTGTCAAAATTTCAATGACTCCCTATTTAATAATTATGTCAACATTTTATACGCCAACCCCCCNTTACATATGTCAAACTCAAGGCCCGTGGGCCAAACCCGGCCCGCCGTACGATTATATCAGGCCCGTGAGGTCTTGACCCGCGCACAATTATATCCAAGGTGTCGTCCATTAATTGCGTCAACACTTTTAAAGCTATTTTTGATCCCCCACCCCTCCCCTTTTTTCAACAACTGTCAAAATTTCAATGACTCCCTATTTAATAATTATGTCAACATTTTATACCCCAACCCCCCCCCCCCCAAAAAAAAAAAAGAATTATAATATTAATAAATGTATAAATAGATTTTACTTTGTGCTGATCTATTTTGATGACACAAAATTGTAGGAAAAAAAATTTATTGCATTTTTAGCTTGTTAATCAATAAGAAAAACCGTTTTTACACTTTAGTTTTATAATGCAGAATCAATTAGATGGTTGTTTAAGACTAACTATCATTGTTTGTGGTATAAATATGATTATTTTCAGTAAAATTTACAATTATAGCATACATAGTTTCTAGCTGCTATAATCTTTCCAAGGAGTAGCCAAGTTTGCTCTATCGTAACAATGAGCAGCAGGGACACCATTGGAGGAGGGCAGGGGGCCCCTGAATTTGCAGGTTTTATTTAAAATGCTATGTACTGTTGCGCCTCCAGTAATACACAACTTAACAAGCCGACCAAGTATTGGTCCGTCCCCCCCCCCCCCCCCCCGATGGGCATAGTCTCTAGCAGCTGATTAACAATTTTAATCTTGCGGCACTCATATACCAGACAAGTCAACATCCTCCTCATCTAACCATTCAGCACTTAAAATAGAAGCATTGTCGGTGTGAGCAAAAATTGCCAAAAGCTCTATTTATCTCTTTGTAGCTACTCGCATTGGTCGAATCCTTTTTTGTTGAGGATCAGGTGCTAATTTCTTATGCTCAAATTGGCATTATCGGTTCTGTTGAACATGCTTTTTCAACATGACTTGTGATGCAAAATAGATGTTACAGATTTTGCAAATCCGTTCAAGCAGCGATGTTATTATTGTTACTCACTTTACATTCACCTAATTTTCAAAATATCGTATTCCTACTCTATCAATATCATTTATTTTGAATGCACATGACACTTGAACCTTGTCCTTGTTTCATACCTGCAACAGAATCTACAGGTGAAGAGAGGCCACATTTTGACTTCTCTTGCACTAAAAAAGTGTATTTACATTCTGACCAGCCATCTGCAGTGCACAGACACATTAAATAAATCTTATATTGTTAAAAGCCTAAAAATTATATGACTATTTACACTCATTTACATTTATAAATTTTTAAAAATAATTTAATAACCAGTACATTTTTAATTTTAAGATTAAAATTTTAATAGAGAAAACATGATTGTTGACGTCAACTAATCTAAACCCCCCTCCCCCCCCCCTTGTCAACAACTGTCAAAAATTTCTAACCCCCACCCCCCCCCTATTTTGTTGACGCAATTAATGGATGCCCCCTTATTTAGGGCGTAGTTAAACCCAGAGTTATATTTACTTAGATATTAAACTTATAGTTATTATGAAACGGAGTTGAGTTTGTTAATTGATAGTGAGAATAGTACGACGCTTCAACGTATGAAAGAACTGACGAATGTAATCAATCCAAGAAGACGATAGGAGTTGACAATCCCCCCGCCCCCACCGCCCCCCGCCCCCGCCCCCAAAATATGTCACACTTTCAAACAAAAATTGTTTAATAATAATAAATAATTAAAATTTAATTTTAAACACACTTTCCTATGAAACCATCATTTTTATAAAGTGACATCGTCTATCAGAATACATATTAAGTAATAGTCTGTGTGTTCCCTATTATATAGTTTTTACTTCAACGTAGTAAATTTTGATATTGACATCACCAATTAAATATGTAGCGCTGTGCAGTTTTTTATCGATGTAAATTATAAAAAATTATTTCTAAAAAAAAACACTGTTTTTTCTTAATTAAACAACATATTTAGCCAAAAGAAAGATGTATAAAAATTCGGCAAGCGCAACAAAATGGTATATCTTTTAAAAGGCATAACTTTTTTAGAAAAACTGTTTCAGGTAAGGGGACCGCTCCTCTCCACCACCCCCCCCCCCGTTACGTTACAAACTTGGTCATTATTCTTTATAATTTTACACTAGAATATTTAAAAAAAAAAAAAAAAAAAA
>CAXITT010000533.1:329074-380607 GCA_964033795.1 Lymnaea stagnalis | reverse complement strand
AGGCGATCTTTATGAACAAACTAAAGGACCCTTGACGACAAACTAAACGATCTTTAACGACAAACTAAACGATCTTTAACAACAAACTAAACGATCTTTAACAACAAACTAAACGATCTTTAACAACAAACTAAACGATCTTTAAGAACAAACTTAACGATCTTTAACAACAAACTAAACGATTAATAACAAAAAATTAGACGATCTTTAACAACAAACTAATGCGATCTTTATGAACAAACTAAAGGACCCTTGACGACAAACTAAACGATCTTTAACGACAAACTAAACGATCTTTAACAACAAACTAAACGATCTTTAACAACAAACTAAACGATCTTTAACAACAAACTAAACGATCTTTAAGAACAAACTTAACGATCTTTAACAACAAACTAAACGATCTTTAACAACAAACTAAACGATCTTTAACAACAAACTAAACGATCTTTAAGAACAAACCAAACGATCTTTAACAACAAACTAAATGATCTTTTACAACAAACTAAACTATCTTTAACAACAAACTAAACGATCTTTAACAACAAACCAAACGATCTTCAAGAACAAACTAAACGATCTTTAAGAACAAACTAAACGATCTTTAACAACAAACTAAGCTTTCTTTAAGAACAAATTAAGCGATCTTTAAGATTAAACTAAGCGATATTTTAAAACAATCTAAGCGATCTTTAAGAACAAACTAAACGATCTTTAACAGCAAACTAAACGATCTTCAACAACAAACTAAGCGATCTTTAAGAAAAAATTAAGTGATCTTTTAGAACCACATTTTTTAGAGACCCGCTGTCAAAAAAATAATATTTTGCATTAATTTCCCCTCCTCCCCCCCCCCAACCCCCCCAATTTCTGCCAAATTTTCTCCTACCATACAAATTTGAAAAAAAAAAATGTAAATCAATTTAAATTAGTTTTATATTAAAATGGTAAAATCCAAAGTATTCATTAGATCAAGGGTATCAAACTCAAATTATGGGGGGGGGGGGGGGCACAGGAGGTAGTGTCTGAATGAGAGTGGGCCGCATCAAGTAATCCACAAAAAAGCGATTACAACTGTTACAGCTGGTCAACCTTTATAAATAACAAAAAAATCATTAAGGGTTCTCAAGGACTAGGATTCACTTTCATCCACCTACTCACTGTTGCCAGAGAGCTGGCATACAAATATATAGAGACATTAAAAAAAAAAATCAGAATTAGATTAGTCGGTGAGATTCGACTGAAACCGTCGCGGAGAGTCACGTTATATATATGAGAATGGGGGAAACGGGCCGGCGAATTTACACTAAACTTTTCTGTCATGTAGCGGACCGCAAAATATCGTCTTGCGGGTCACAAATGGCTCGCTGGCCGCGAGTTTGAGAACCCTAAATTAGATTTTTATTTATTAATATTTACGATTATCTCATTTTTATAAAAAGAATGTAAATATTTATATTTTCCCACATCATTTTCGATGTAAGCAGAATGTAGGCGGGAAAAAATTTCAAAATATCTTAATATTTCATTTTCGGTTTCGGCTTTGGTTTCGGCCGAAATTCATTTTTAACTTTCGGCTTTTTTTCGGTTTCGGCGGAAAGTCATTTTAAACTTTCGGCCTATTTTCGGCTTCGGCCGAAATCAGAAAATCACTTTCGGTCGGTCTCTAAGGTAAGGTATATTACAATGGTGCGTGTGTTGTTTCACTCGAGCTGGCTCACTAAAATTGACAAAGTTCCGCTGTGGTGAGGACGACACCTGGCGCGCCCCCGCACACGTTGGTACCGGTAGCGCTATTGTGTCACTGTCACGGTACTCATAACACGTTTCCAGACGACGGATCACGGGCTTAACTCACAACCTATCACGGTTAGTGAGCGTAACGGTTGAACGGGCGCCCATACTTTCCCTCACATATCGCTTCATATAATATAAACAGATACAAACTCTGTTAACG
Source organism: Lymnaea stagnalis (assembly GCA_964033795.1). Taxonomy (NCBI): domain Eukaryota; kingdom Metazoa; phylum Mollusca; class Gastropoda; family Lymnaeidae; genus Lymnaea; species Lymnaea stagnalis. The sequence continues at coordinate 378,650 of CAXITT010000533.1, read as the reverse complement.
TGACGTATGATGAGTTGGGAACTAGTACCCCCCACCCCAACACCCCCACCCCCCCTTTACCCAAGGCCTGCTTTTGTAAGTTATCTCGTGTCACGATCCGTGCGCCACTTGTTGCCAGGATTCGATAGCGATTTGGTCTTTGGGAGGAGCCAAGGTAAGGGTGGAGTGGACGAACTTTCAGGGACTCTCGGGCTGCACAGGCGGTGCCCCCCATTTTAAACTCAAACAAGTAGTTGTAGAAAACTTTTGAAAAATACATCCACCTCATTAGCAAATAAAAATGTGTGGCCTGATGAGATCCGTCTCACGCGGTACACGTAACCACCGAAAACGCGTTTCATGAAGTAACTACGCCAACACTCATGTTAATAATTTAATATTAACAAACTTAGTACTCCAAGTGATCTGTTCAAGATATAATTGGTTTTGTGAAACTTATAAATACATTCAGTAACTTATAACTTCCGACCAATCAGGGTATCATTTCATTTATAGTTTAGGCCAAGGCATAATCGCAAAACATAGCATTTGGGGGATATTAAATAGCGATTTGTTTTTATTCTGTTACTTTCATTTGCTTGCGAGATTCTTTCTTTTAAATGTAAAAGGATAAAAATCGAAAACAGTTTGAAAATGTATCATTCAGAGCAATGTACTTATATTTGAGAACCGTTGCTAATTAGGTCCTGTAATTGATGGAACATTAATTGGTTATGGCTCAGCTTGGCTGGGCTTTAGGTTGAACTCGTTTAACTCAAAGATTGCCAACCTAGAAGTGGAGCAAAAGCAAAAGGTATATCAGTTTTCTAACCTTAAAGAAGGGGAAGGGGGGGGGGGGTCAAAGGTCAGAAGTGGGTCTCCGAGTCTTTAAAAAAAACAGGAAAATTTACCCAGTGAGAGTTGTAACTAACAAATGGAAGTGCAACGCAGTGGCGTAGCTTGGGGGGGGGGGGGTTGCGGACCGCACTGGGTGACTCCATCTCAGGGAGTGGCACCAAATTGAAAAATTGCATATTTACAGAGCACACACTGCTCGGTCTAACGGAGCACACACTGCTCGGTCTAACGGAGCACACACTGCTCGGTCTAACAGAGCACACACTGCTCGGTCTAACGGAGCACACACTGCTCGGTTAACAGATTTTCATAAAAGGATAACCGATCACACGTAAATTTTCCACACATGTAACCAATCCAAATGCGCGCTTTATTAAATGTTCAAGGTTGATGATTCAGAAATGAGGTGACCATATAGTTAGGACAGAAAAACACAGCTTTGACCATGATTCAACGCCGATTAACTTTCGTAAGTGACAGCAAGCTATACTTATCTAAATTCTGAGAAATAAAGCTTTCCATTGATACCAAATACAATGAGGCCGGGCGATTCTAAGTACATGAATCGAATCGGTAAAAAAAATAATATTTTAAATTTAAATGACCTTCTACCCATTTTAACAAAATATTTTTTTTACAAAATTCTACAATTATTATTTTTTTTTTAATTTTTCGAAATACATTGTAACCAACAAATATTCAAAAATTAATATTTTCACTGATTCGTCACCTCTTAATACTTGAGTGCGAGTGACAAGTTTTCAGCTTTGCAGACCAGGAAAGGACAATTTCAAATAAAGTTAATTTTATGTAAAAATAACTTTAACTTAGCGTTGTTAAGTTCTTAAATACATTTACGCCCTGTTCTTCAATTAACTTGTTTTTGTTCTGGTCAGTGCTAAGCCAAGTACTAAATTTAACACCGGTTCATTTCATAAATAATATTATATAAATGGCTTCAGTTTGATATGCACTTTTGTTTGTTTAGTCGTATCGTGAATGGTGAGCAGTAAAGTCAAGGACCACAATAAACTACTTCAAGTAATTTAAAGTTATAAAATATATCAAAACAAATAGTAGAATCAAGTTATTTATAAACTCCTTTTAAAAGTACCCCCCCCCCCAACAAAAAACAACAACAAACAAACAAAAACTGCATTTTTTTTTTAAAGTAAAAGAATTAATAACTGATCCGAATTCACTCATTTAAAAGAGCCGCATGTTGCCGCCCACTGCGTTAAGCTGGTGTATGTAAGGTTTAAGGGTGTTAACGTTATTTATTCTTCAACTAAACAACCCATAAAAACATTTAAAAAAATATAAAAAAATATCTTTCTTTTATTTCATGAAATCAGTGCCATCAAATTTCCATCATCCTTCCATTGATAAACAGGAAAAACAGATTTCTGGGGTTGGGAGGGGGAGCTGAAAACGTGAATGAATGTGTTGTCATCGGCAATGGGTCTATGTGCCTAGTTTCAGCTCGATAGGTTGGCGGAAAGTGGGTCAAATAGCTGTCCGAAGATTATTTTGGTTCCTTCCTCCCCTCCCCCCAGCCAGAAACACACAAACAAAAGCGAAGTTGACATTATGAAGGATTTAAACATTTCCGTCGGATACGTAAAAAGCCACCAATCAGTCAGTCACAAGGCGGGATCGTAGTGTACCAACATGCTGTTCTCGGGGTAAAACTAACTTTAGTGTGTGCCTCTCTAGTACCAGATTGAGATGCTTCCACCGGGTTGGTGTCACGTGTCACCCTATTTCCGCTAAGGGAAATCCCATTGTATTATAGCTAGCGAAAAGACAAAATAAAAATCATCACAGCATATTAATTGCTATTAAGTAAATACTCATTAAATGAATGGAGGAAATATAACAACACTCGTACGTTTAATACTTTTTTTAAAAAAACAACACTTAAGATACATTTCTTACAGGAGATCTAACTTTTAAAGAGTAGAGCTCACTAAGGCCAAATTTTGAACCCCTGTCTGTAATCTAATACTCCAGGTTGTAGACTGACGCAGAATACCCCCTCCCCCACCCGAGACTCGCTCACGGGTGATGTGGCCAGGATTTTTCTATCGTGCCTATTGCGGCCATTAACGGAGTTATTGAGAAAACGGTGTTTTCATTTGCTGTGGTTTTTGTGGTGTAGGCCATTGTGGACTTTTGAAACTATATGTACATAAATATTGTTACAAAATACATACATAAATATAGTTGAGTAAAGTTTTAATTTCTAAATTTCTATTATCTCATAATTTACACCTCTTTATGCATCCTCAAAAACTATTGACATTTAAATCACGTCTAATTTTATTTTCCGCTGTTAAATTCTAAGTAGCTCAAATATTTAAATGAAACTGAATGTAAATAAATAATAAAATTTTTACAGAAATAAAATAATGTATGCGCAAAAGGTCACTATTGTAAGAAGTATAATAAACTCTTGAATACACGAAAAGCTAGTGATTTTAAGGTGAAAAAAAACATTGTATAACCTTGGTATCTAAACGAACGAAGATTTATAAACAATTTTACTTGTTACAACTGATGGACACTCGACCTGGACACAGCCAACTCATGATGATGCTGAAGAAGAGGGAGAGTTTTGGGGAAAACGAGCTTTACGAGATGATGAGATCACGCCGAGTTTATCAGGTACAATTTGTCTGAGATCACGTCATGTTATCAGGTACAGTTTGTCTTGGATCGCGTCATGTTATCAGGTATAGTTTGTCTGAGATCACATCATGTTATCAGGTACAGTTTGTCTGAGATCACGTCATGTTATCAGGTACAGTTTGTCTGAGATCACGTCATGTTATCAGGTACAGTTTGTCTGAGATCACGTCATGTTATCAGGTACAGTTTGTCTGAGATCACGTCATGTTATCAGGTACAGTTTGTCTGAGATCACGTCATGTTATCAGGTACAGTTTGTCTGAGATCACGTCATATTATCAGGTATAGTTTGTCTGAGATCATGTCATATTATCAGGTATAGTTTGTCTGAGATCACGTCATGTTATCAGGTATAGTTTGTCTGAGATCACGTCATTTTATGAGGTATAGTTGTCTGAGATCATGTCATATTATCATATATAGTTTGTCTGAGATCACGTCATGTTATCATGTATAATTGTTTGAGGTCCCGTCCTTCATGTCTATGAGCTTATATGTATTAGATCACAGCATTTTTAACACATGAGAAATGTACGTGACCAGAGCTTGTAATATCACGTAAAATAGCGTAAGTACATTAGCTTTCGAATAACTTAGCATAAATAATAAATACCTGGTAATGTTGTAATAAAGCATTCATTTCTATCGTAATCATGTGTATCAAGTTACATTGATCCCACGTGGCCCGATTGTAAGAGATCACGTTATTTTTATGGGCCAACGTTTCAAAATGCACGATGCCTTGTCATTTCTGAGGGCCTTCATTTCAAGCGAACGAAATCACATTATTTCTATGACTACATTTCTATGAGACTACGTTTCAAGCGAACGAGATCACGTCATTTCTATGACTACATTTCTATGAGCCTACGTTTCAAGTGAACGAGATCAAGTAAATTTAAAATCCCTTAGATGTGGCTGTGTTAGCTGAAAGAGGCAAATTTGAATCGACTTGGTGGCAAGCTCTATCTTGCCATTTGTAGCTAGGACTCAGACACTTTTATTGTGGATCTATTACTGTGACCTTTTCCCTGTAAATAATTTCAGCTGTTAAATTGTGTTTAGAAAAAGAAACCCTCCTATTGGGTTAAATTTAAAAATAGCATTTTTTAATTTAAAAAAAAAAAAAAAAGAAAAAAAGAGGACCAAGCACATATTTGTCCCTTTGTTATTCCCGGATTTTTTTTTTTCACGGCTGGCTTATATTTCATTTGTTTTTTCTAAACTTTTTAAAAATATATATATATATCTGGGATCGCACTGTCTGCGACGGGCAAGTATTGAACTACACATAACAGAATTGTGTTTCATTCAGGTGGGGAAACAAAATCTGATGACAGTGAACTCTACTCCACAGGTTCAGACGGAGCTGCGAAAAGAGCTGGAGAGAAACGTGCAGGCTTTAAAACGAGCCGAAAGGCTAAAAGTGGCCGGCATCGTGGCGCAGAGGGAGGCATTTTTACGACGGGTCGAGAGGAGGGAAATGAGCAAACGACATCTTGTCGATGTCAAGTCCGAGCTTGGAAAAATCTTGAGCTTGTCCGTCCCGGGAGACAACTCCGAGGATAAGCCCGAACGTTTTGATAGAGTGTTTCAACGTGAACGGAAACCTGTTGCGTCAAACACAGTCAGTCGGGCGCCAGCACCGAACAATGCGGATGTTGTTGAACGTGGGGAATTGATCAGCTTCCGTGTCGACGCCAGGTGGATGAAGCAGGACGTGCAAAAAATGCAAGGGAAGAGTGTTTCGCCGACTTCGAAAACGTCGTCAGAAACGACAGAGAAAACGGAAGATCGTCAGAGTGGTCAAGGCGGGGGAGTTTATGGCTTCGATGTAATGCAGATTAACTCAAAAAGTGGCAGGCAAAATAGGTTTGAACTTTCGTCAGACGACACGGTCACGAACGAAGACAGCTCAAGGTATAATGCAACAAACAGATTGCACATTAAACACAATCAAAATGTACCGGCGCTGTCTGTGACTTCGGAAGAAGACGACCAGCTGGATAGAAAGGACGGAAATGAATTGTTCTCTGTTAGTGAAGCAAAGAAGGATGCGCACGAAGACCTATTACTGAAACCACACCTTTCTGCCGGAATTGAGCAGCACTCTTCCAGCAATTCTCACACTCAATTGAAAGCCAAACGCAATGGATTGCAACCGTTAAGACTTAACTGTACAGGAGCCCATAAAATTCAATCCAATTCATTATTTTTGTCTCCGCAAGATTGTTTAAAGATCAATAAGGCGCACGCTGAAACAGGAAGCACTGAACACCAAACCATTGGCGGGCATCCACCATCGCCGTCTGGTGATCTGGCAAGGGCGATAACCATGGTATTTATTGAAGAAAATGAAGACGGTGATCTGTCCCCCAAATCGCTGTTCGACTTTGAGGCTTGGCTGGCTTACAACAGAAGGAAGAGAGGCTACTCGAGAATTATGGATGATGCTACACGCAGCACAGGGGACATGGAGGGACACAACGGTGACACCGTCGAGTCACAAGGTGACAAAGGGCGTCTAGGTGGTCACGTGACACTCAAACTTTCAAAGGCGTCACCGCGCAATTCAAGAATACACATGGGGAAGACGTTCCGCGAGAAAAGCAGCGAGTGGTACGTGGCTTTTCTTGAAACCAGACGTATGCAAAATAAAAGCAAAACCTTCAGGGAAAACCCGGAATTGCACCGCAAACGTCACGATTCGGCGATGCCAGAAATCAAGAAATCGGGAAACAGCCCCGGGGTGGGCATCGAGAACCATCGAAACACAACGAGGCGGGTCACTACGGAAACAACGGGTCAAAGGCTGCAGAAGCTGAGAGAGGAGTTACGATTATTGGAAGTTAAAGTTCAAAATTTCTTGTGCTCATAGAACAGACAATCTGGTAACTAATCGTATGTGCGTGTGTGTGTGTGTTTATATATCAGCCTTAAAAAGCTATGTTTTTAGATCAGTTTTACACTACATTATTTGTATGCACTGTATTTATATCTTTTAGCCATTACATGAACACAATAGTTGCATTATTCTAGGTCGTTAATAAAACATTATAAAGATTGAGATTTAGTTTTGACATCATTTTTGGTACCTGATAGCCTTCAAAATTTTGTTCAAATCTAACACCACTTATTTAACAGGTAGAATCTACATATTAAACTGCAGAACGATTCAGAGAATAGCTTTACTCTAAAGATTGTTTAAAAATTAAAATCTATAGCGATCAATTAAACTGGTAATTTGTATACATTATATTGAAGTAGTTTTTCAACCTTTTTTAAAAAAAAAAAAATTACGGCTCTCAGTGCCATTGTATTCTGGGACATTGTTTGAGAATATGTTTTGTTAACTTAAATATGTCAAGGTTTCTCTAGACCTGTGGGTTCTCAAACTTCCTAATGCCGCGACCCTTTAATACAGTTCCTCCTGATGTGGCGACCCCCAGCCAAAAAAATATTTTCGTTCCTACATCACAACGGTGGAGTATATGTGTTTTCCGATGGTCTTAGGCGATCCATGGGAAAGGGTCATTCGACCCACAAAGTGGTCGCGACCCACAGTTTGAGAACCGCTGCTCTGGACTATAGTCTATGAGTCTAGACTAAACTTCCAAGAAGTTCCCGACAAACATTCAAGGGTTAAAAAAATATTTTAAAAATTTGTCTGTTTGGTTCTTTTTTGAAGATTATTATTAATAGATTATTAAAAAAAAAAAAATTAGTTTTAATGCGCAATAAAAAAATCTACTCAAACCCCCAAACTTTTGAGTTTCAGTTTTTGGTATCGAGATTGATGTTGAACGCGAGCTCCGTTTATCAAGTTATACCAAGTGTCGCCCTAGCACTGGTATTCCAATGGAGCACAAAATTACATTTGCCACTCCAATATTTCACCAATGAGAATGGCACTCCAATGCTGCACAAATAATCTTATCTCTCAAGTTGATCTTATTGGAGAACGTGTGCCTTATCATGTAAAGGAAAACCTCTTAAATGAGAAATTCTCAAAGGATTTATGGTAAGTGCTTTCCAAAACAATCTCACTCAAAAAATGTCTCGCGTCTCAAAGGTGGATATTAAAGGGGCGCTTACAAGCTGACTCGCGTTTCTCTGAATTCAGTGGTGGATGTTTGGGGGTACTGTTCAGCTTGACTCACTTTTCTTTGAATTCAGTGTCAGATAACCGGGGGGTGGGGGGGGGTGGGGAAGGTGGGGGTAGAGATTGACAGACTTTCACGGCTAAATCATCAAAGTGTTTTATTCTCCTCCCCCCCACCCTCAATGTAGATTTATTTATTATCAGTTTTATAAAATGTATATATAGTAGCGGCATAGCAGCAGTGAAGTGTTGTATGATTGCAGTGGCATATCAGCAGTGAAGTGTTGTATGATTGCAGTGGCATAACTGCAGTGAAGTGTTGTATGATTGCAGTGGCATATCAGCAGTGAAGTGTTGTTGATTGCAGTGGCATAGCAGCAGTGAAGTGTTGTATGATTGCAGTGGCATAACTGCAGTGAAGTGTTGTATGATTGCAGTGGCATATCAGCAGTGAAGTGTTGTATGATTGCAGTGGCATAGCAGCAGTGAAGTGTTGTATGATTGCAGTGGCATAGCAGCAGTGAAGTGTTGTATGATTGCAGTGGCATAGCAGCAGTGAAGTGTTGTATGATTGCAGTGGATTTATCACCAACACTGTTGTGCCGTTTATGGGGAAAAGAAAGTTGACCATTTTCGTTAGCTTTTTAAACGGCAGTTGGGTGGGGGGGGGGGCGGGGGGTCTATTGTCTGAACAATCCCACTTTGTGATATTTAAGCCCAGTGCAATTGTATTTATATAAAGTAACGATGCATATTTGACAACTATTGGTGTATTAATGTGACGTCATACTTAGCACACTTCCGTGCGTATGAATGCCCCTTTTGTTGTTTTTTTATCTTTAGCTTGAAGATCTCGAGGAATTGTGTTTGAAATGTTGAACATTTAGATATGAGGTACATCTTTTAGGTCTGCCATTCAATGGAGAGGGAAGAGGTGGGTAGAAGGTATGGTCCGACCTGGACGCCATTTTTTTTCTTTCTTTGTGTTGTGTGTGTAGTGTGTGTTTGTGTGTGTGTGTATGTGTGTGTTTGTGTGTGTGTGTGTGTGCGTGTGCGTGGGAGGGTGGCATTTTCGATCCGCTGCATAAACGAGATAGTAAAGACTGTGTTCAATCCGTCTGAGTGAAATACTAAGATTAGTCTCAAAAACGTATTTAGACCAAACTTACTATTTCAAACATACGGGTGGTGACAAGAGATCATAAAAAAGGACGTTTCGGCTACAAGGCATCATCATTAAAACAACAATAAAAAAAAAACCCAAGAAGATAATAAAGTCAGAATTTAGCTTTAAAAAATTGACTTGAAATTATTCAAATAAACGAGTGTTTTATTTATTACCTTGAAGCGTTTCAACTTCTTGAAATTCACAAATAAGCTATTGTATGAAGTAAATAATCTTATTTGTATGTAAATAATGTCAGAGTTAAATCATTTTGAAGTAATTTTTTGTTATTTTTCATCTCATATTGTTATCCATCCATCCCTGTTGCGTACAGTCCATGCATGTAGGGCTTTGGCCTGCTTCACAACATCATTCCGCTCAGACATAGCTGATGCTTTTCTTTTCCATGCTTGGATTCCCACCAGCTGTAGATCCCTCTCAACATCTAAACCTTGGCATGCCTTTGAGCCGTTTTCCTCGGGGATTTTGGTGATGTACCCTCTTCACTCCTCTGTCATTTGGCATTCTCTCTTTATATGGGTCCAGTCCAGCGTAGCCTGCCCTTTTATATTTCTGCTATTACTAGCGTGAGATCCTGATATAGACCATACAATTCCTGTTTGATTCGTACTCTCCATCCATATTTATCAATTTTTGTTCCACATATTTTCCGAAGAACTTTTCTCTCTCATGTGTTTAATAAGTTTTCTGCCATTTTTGTTAGGTCCCAGTTTCATTTGCGATGTTACAACTGGTCTGATGATAGTTTTATAAATAGTTTTCTTTGTTTTTGTAATGGTTTTACTGTTGAGTATTTTCTGACTTCCGGAGTAGGCCCTGTTTCTGGTCGGTATTATTTCTTTTATTTCTATTAATAAGTAATTTCTTTCATTTAGTAAACATCATGGGTATTTCAAGTAATTTACTTTTAAAAAATCTGGTTTATAATTTGAACGGTTTCATCTGTCTGATCTTCTCTGAACATAGTTAATACATATTTTTTCGTTTTTTTTGTTGTTGAGGATATGTAGACCTTACTGTCCTGTGTTCATCTAAGCTTTGATGTCAGGTGCTTATTTAATACTGGATATTATAGTCTCTTACTTCGTCACACATTCACTTACCGTTACCAATACACCCAACACTGAATATCTTGTTGCACGCTATAAGTTTATTATACATGATCACAACAGGAAAGAGTAATGTATGCCGAACTAACAAATCCAATTCGTTAAACACATCAAAGTACTTCCTTAACGATACATCCAGCCGGAATCCTCAACACACAAAACAAGCTACACCGTGAACATCCTACAACGGCCATCAATGCGCTATATCAACAGCAAAACTGACACGTCATGTCCCCCACCCAAATACGTCACAAATACCTCACACAATAGATATAGCTACACATATAATCTCTAGACTAAACATCTTTTCCATACGAAACATAACAACAGTGATTCTCATACCCTTGATATATTATCCCCCCTCTTCCGCTTAGAATCTACTCCCCGAGTAAAATCTTCCATAAATGAAAAGTCAGGGTATGGAGTCACTTTTACCCTATCCCAATGTAATGCAAGTAATAATCTCAAAACGAACAATCCTATTAATATTACACTGTTTACAATCATCATTTAAATTACATACTCTTTACAGCATGTGTTCAATCATCAGGGTATCGTAACTGCAATATCATATCACAACAATGTCAGTTGTAATCAGAGGCGTAGCTAGAATGTTTGGCGCCCGGGGACAAGATTCGCGCCCGGGGACAAGATTCATTTTAAAACGCCCCCTTTTCCTTTTTCAACTCTCAAACTCACTATTTTCATCAATAATATAATATCAAAGCACATTTTGGCGCCCCTAACTAGCTGGTGCCCAGAGACATCTGCACCCCTGCTCCCCTTTCCCTATGCCTCTGGTTATAATAGCAAAGGGATTTACCATTTTTAACATAAAAATCGTAATCTTCACCTCCCAACTCATGGAAAACACTCACCTCCTCAACGAAATCAAACCCTTTGATACGCTTAAAGTTTGAGCACTTCCGGCTCTCATGACATAATAAACAATTGACGTCGAAAACATCATATATAATTGACGACGAAGACATCATAAACAAAATTGACGTCGAAGACATCATAAACAAAATTGACGTCGAAGACATCATAAACAAAATTGACGTCGAAGACATCATAAACAATTGACATCAAAACATCATAAACAATTGACGCCGAAGACATCATAAACAATTGACGTCAAAGACATCATAAACAATTGACATCAAAGACATCATAAACAATTGACGTCAAAGACATCATAAACAGCAACATCTCTCTCCGCTAGCCCCACCTCAGGAAAAAAGCTCACCTTCTCCACGGAAACTACGTGACCACAGTCAAACCCGCCAGCTGCAACCAGATTTTCAGAGTCTGAAATCGACTCAACCATATGACGGTTCTCAAACTTTGATCAACCCGTGTCTCCAACCCCACCAGCTTTAACAATTATTGGAATACGGAACTCGTCCCTCTACGTGAAGTCATTACCAATGACTTCCCCCTTGTTGACTTTAAGTCCCCGTCTTGAAACTGCCCTTGACAAACTCACGACCTCCACTTCTTGATGCCCGTAGTTTGTCCATGTCTTTTCGGAATCTCGTAATAGGTACATATTGTTCTCCCCTTAAAAAACTAGCCTCTACCTCTTGTACCCAATCCAAAGCTCCATCTTCCACAAAATCAAAATCTCCCTCTTGTACAACATCGAAAGTTACATCTTTTACCAAATCAAAATCTCCCTCTTGTACAACATCGAAAGTTAAATCTTTTACCAAATCAAAATCTCCCTCTTGTACAACATCGAAAGTTAAATCTTTTACCAAATCAAAATCTCCCTGAAAAAATTTCAAAGTTTTCATATTCTCAAAAAAAAAGCCACATCTTGTATACCATCATGATTCATATCTTGTACAGTTGTTAACTTCCAGTCCTGCCTGTAGTGATGCGTCTACTAATTCAATAAATGCTTTTGATATGTCCTTACCACTTTTTCCCTAACAGTGCTATGTTATCAGCATATGCAAGATACTGAAGGGGTTGGTTGTAGAGAGTGCCTATTGTTTGTGGGTCTTGGGTTTTCCTCAGAAAGCATGTGTTATTGTTCCTCGGGTGTCAATATATACGTTTCTTATAACTCTCTCTAATGTTAGGTTAAATAGCATACAAGCCAAGGAGTCTCCTTGTCTTATCCCTCTTCTGTTCTGAAATTCCCTTGAATATTCTCCCAGATCCTTGCTTTTTCTTTTTGAGTTGTTCAATATTACATGTATCAGTCTTGTCAGATTGTAGGGTAAGCCAAACTCATGCAGAGTCTCATATAGATATTTTCTTTTGATGCTGTCATAGGCCATTTTATAGTCCAGATAGAGTTGGTGTACTGGGATACTATAATCGTAAAATTTCTCTAATAAGCATCTGTTGTGATTGTCATAGAAATGAATGATGCCCACTCTTCAGTGTTCGGTATAACAACTGACTTTATTTTTTACTTTCTACAACCTTTTTATACTTCTACATAAAAGATCACTCATTCCAGATTTCCACGCATTTACGTTCAAAAACTTTCATGAATAAAAAACAACTCATCACGTCCAGTCATACTGTCACAGTGATGAGGTCTTCTCTGGGGCTATGTGGCTTTTCATAGACTTGATAACCTTTGTAGTGATTAAAGGGTCTGTTCCTCCAAGTGGTGGTTGATAATCTTCATCTTGTCCATTGTCTGAATGTATTATTCCCTCAAGATATTCAGCCCACCTCTTCAGTACGTTTACAATATTCCGTAATTAATTCTCCATCTTGTCTCTCACAAATTTGAAGTCTGGCTTGGTATCCATTCTTTTCGTCTTTTATCTTCATATACATTCCTCTGATATTTCCCTCTCATGATAAGCCTTCTGTTTCTTTTAGTTTAGCTTTTTCCCATTCCTTTTTTAAAATTATTCCTATACATTTTCGAGGCTTTCCCTCTGGTTTCATTGTATATTTGTCTCATCTTTTTGGTTTCCCTTGTATTATGAGCATTCGCGCCTTGTTCCTTTCTTCGACAGCCTCTCTGCAGTCATTATCAAACCACCCTACTCTAATGTTATTTTGCTGAAATCCTCCTTATCTTTTCATCGCGTTTTTATCCAATATCCCACTGTTCATTTATGCTGTTTTCTCTGTTTATTTATTCCTGTGATGCTTATAGTTGCACTTCTACTTCAATTTGGTAAGCTTTTGCGGTTACTGGGTCTTTGGTAAGTTTCTGGTAATCATATCGTTTTTCTCTTTGATTTCGGCCATAGTGAATTATGCTTACTCTTTGCTTATATTTAACACGAACAAGTAGATGGTCAGAGTCTGCATCTGCTCCTAATTAGATTCATACGTCTAGTATGTCTGATCCATGTCTTCGATCGATTAGATCACGGTCAATTTTGTTGTGAGTGATTCCACCTGTTAAGTTTCAAGTAACCTTATGTATATTTTTGTGTGGAAACTTGGTGCTGCTAATTGTCATCCCTTGTCCCGAAGCAAAGTCTATTGTCAATTGATTCTTCGTGTAGAATGTAGACTCTCCTTGCCAATAGTTGGCATAGACAGACACATTTATTTTCTTTCCCTATTCTGGCATTAAAGTCTCCAATCACTATTTTAATATCATGTCGTGGCACCTCTTCATAGATCTTTTCCAATATCACATAAAAATTATTCTTTTATCTGAACTTCTGTATCTTCGGTTGGAGCATGAACATTTATAAATATTTTATTAAAACATTTTTCCTTGCACGCGCAAAGAGCGCAATCTTCCCTTCTCTGGTTTCAAACCTATGACTGCACCGACGGCTTCTGCTCTAAATAGGCTTAGTACGATCCAAGTCGCAATCCAAAAATAATGTCCATATCCAGGCATATGTCCATATCCAGGCATAGGTCCATATCCAGCATAGGTCAATATCCAGGCATAGGTCGATTTCCATTGGAATCAGTCTGGATTTTATTTTGTTGTTTGGCTTTCGTAACGTTTATTTTTTTAATTATTTTTTTTTTGACATGGCCGGAATGTTAGTCCTGCGCGCAACCATCATGGGGTTGGGGGGTGGCTACCCCTTACAGCTCTCTTCGTAGATCCCTTTAATTTGGGGTTTAGGCTCCCTAGCCTTTGTGGATCCCTTTACTCCCTACAAGGCAGTAGGTTCTGATTTTGGTCCGCCCCGGGTATTTTATTTCCGAACTTGCCTCAGAGTGTTACGTTTCATAAATTAACCTGTGGGAGGAACCCCTGCAACTACTTATATACACATCAATTCTTAGCCGATTATTATAAGTAAATGAACCAATTTTTTTTTTTTAAAGGAAGGTGAGGTCAAATGTAAGCCGGATACTACTGTGTAAAGGCTGAGCTATATTTCGGTGAAGCTTTGAATAATTATCAAATCCTTTATTACATTGAAGAATGTGTTAGTTATTTAATAAGTTGTGACCAGCCGTTGTCCAATTAACAGCTAGAATGATTTTCAAGCTCTTCACAATAGGGTTTTCTCTGTGCAGCGATTGGTTTGAAGCAGCGGCTACCATCCTTTTCTTTCTCCCATACCCCTTGATTGGACTTTTCATTTATGAGTCCCCCCCCCCTTTTCCCTTACCCACGCACCAATAAAAAAATTTAAAAAACGGGTGGAAAAAAAAGCAACATTTTCCGTTTTTGCCATTATCAATATAAGTTTTGCTTACCCCCAAGCGGTCCACCACGTACACCCAGGACAAGGGTACGCATACCACCATATCTTGGGAACCACTGGTTTGAAGGAACTAACAATAACAACCACATTATGGAAAGATTAAATTTCCTCATGCCGATTGTAATCTGAAATAGAAGACAGAACTTTTTCTGGCACGGCCGCAAGCGTTTTGACGTAACTTCCGTTTACAAAAGGAAGAAATCGATAAACACCAAAGCCGTAAAAAAACGTTTTAATTTTCAGCGGACCGCGAACATGGAAAGGGAGAGATGTTTTTTTTCTCGCCTTGCTGCTGAAGAACGAAGAGTTTTTAGAAGACGATGGCTCATTCTTCACTGTAAGACCTCACTACTTTTATATCCCTCAACATGAAATCGAATAACCCCAATTTAAAAAAAAAAATATTATCAAAGCCACGGGATAAAATTTGGAGCAACATAAAAATATTTCCTTTTTTTCTTCTTACATTTTTTTTTTAAAAATATTGGCTCGACCAGTACAGGACGTCGGGTCACCATGGCTAATTAAAATGTTTAACGGCGTTTGAATTGTCATGGGGGGGGGAGGAGGGGCGTGGCTAGCAAATATTGCAGCCAGAACAAAGCATGGTGTAATCCCCCTCCTCCCAGAAGATTATTAACATAACCTCGCTATGATTGAAAATTTAAAAAAAAAAAAAAAACAATTATGGGAGTTAACCGCTCCGTCGTAACCATCCCGTCGATGCAAAGCCATTGACAAGGTTTGAAAAGCGTTTGTTTGCAACACACTCAAACAACAAAAAACACAACATAAGAAAAATGGTCTAGAGCCAGAAGTACATTCAGCTTTGTCTGTCCCCGAATACATTCAGTTGTGTCTGTCCTCGAATACATTCAGTATTGTCTGTCCTCGAATACATTCAGCTTTGTCTGTCCCCGAATACATTCAGTTGTGTCTGTCCTCGAATACATTCAGTATTGTCTGTCCTCGAATACATTCAGTTGTGTCTGTCCTCGAATACATTCAGTATTGTCTGTCCTCGAATACATTCAGTTGTGTCTGTCCTCGAATACATTCAGTATTGTCTGTCCTCGAATACATTCAGTATTGTCTGTCCTCGAATACATTCAGTATTGTCTGTCCTCGAATACATTCAGTATTGTCTGTCCTCGAATACATTCAGTATTGTCTGTCCTAGAATACATTCAGTTTTGTTCGTACCTGAATCCTGAATACATTCAGTATTGTCTGTCCTCGAATATATTCAGCTTTGTCTGTCCCTAAATACATTCAGTCTTGTCTGTCCTCGAATAGATTCAGTTTTACTAACTTTAACGTGTCCTGGTTAAATTTTTTAAATAATATCTATGGCTCTGAATGAAGTCCCAAAGCGTCTCTAGTGATTCCAGTGAAGGCTTTGCTACCAACAAGGAACGTTACTCATTTGATCTAACGACATAAGTGGAAAAGAAAACTCGCGTTGTCGTTATTATCTTGGTCTGTCATCGGTGTCCAATGGGTACACAAATGAAACAGTTGTGCTCTAGTGTTTCTCGGTGATTTTTCTTGATAAACAAATGTTTACCCAAATGCAAACAGATAATGGCTACATATCATTTATTTGAAGGTAATTGGAGCGGGGGCATGAACGTAACAATGGAGGGGGAAAAATAAAAATGTATTTATAGTTCCTAATGGAAACAATGAAACAATTCAGTTAATTAGTCAAACGTATGTGAAAATTTTTCTTTAATGAATAGGTTTTAGAAGAAAAAAAAAATAATAATAAGCCTACAGATTTTCTTTGCAACTTCAAAACCTCCCCAACAGCCAAAAGCGTTGAACTTCACAAACACGCAAGGGAACAAAGCGACACAAGCAACCGAAAAGTGCCACTTCTGACTGTAACAAAATCCAATTCTTGGCACTTGAGACTGCTCCACAGGGCAATGTTTTCCACGCACAGCACTTGGTGTCCATTTGCAGGCACGTGAGGTGTTTTCTCAGAGCCGTGATTCAAACTGGTGTTTTATTAGGTGTTTCCCTCCCCTTTGTCTGCGGCTACACTTTTCTCTTCATTTTGTCACTTTGTCTTCAGATCAGAGGACAGAATGCAAAATCAATATCAACATGTCTAAGCTCAATTTATATCGTAGTGTAAACTATTCACAGTGATCCTAAAATTGTCACAAATACATACCTGATGTTATTTGGGACGGGGGGGGGGGGGGGGGAGGGGGTTCATGTGTGACGAGATTGTAGTGGTATTATTTTTGTGACACATTAAAGTGGTATTATTTTTGTGACACATTAAAGTGGTATTACTTTTGTGACCAGGGACATGGGTGGGGTGGGGGTAGCACAACCCGAGTGCCAATACACCTTTTTCACCCGGGTGTAAATTCTTCTTCTTCTTCACACGGTCCAGACTGTGACATATTGGAGTGGCACTACTTCTGTGACAAGTAGTATTGATGATAATTTGGCGGGCAGAAATATTAATGTCTGTTACATGTTTAGTGAGTTTTTAATAATAACACCAAAATTTTCTGAGTACAATGTCAGCCATGGAATCTCAGCAAGTTATTTTTTTTTTTTTTTTAGATCCGGAAAGCTCAATTGCCTAAAATTTAAGCATTTCATTAATATACTAAAGAACTGCATCATTGCCATATATTCAAGTGACAGAATAACGTTTTCAATAACACGAAGACAGTCTTATTTGTAACGGGTCCACCAATGAGCTACCATTGCTAACTCATGTTCGTGGTAGCCTTTCTATAAGTCTACTTCATAGTCAAAGCTATACCATTATAAAACTCACAGTAAATTAGTAAAGTGTATCCAATCTTTATCTGAAAAGGAAATGCAATGGGTCAAACACGGCCATTAATTTTTGCATTATGTTAAGCTCGTTGTTAACACCACGGTAAGGCGTCAGAGCGTCAATGCCAAGCTAGCGCTGAGATAACCAAGAGCTGTTCCCGGGATGAGGCCAGATTCAGTTCCACCCCCCCCCTCACACAAAATATCCCGTAAGGGAAAAATGTAATTTCCGTTTAACTATTATTTTATATAATTCGCATTAAATGGAAAGTAAATAAATCATTTTCTTAGTCTTTCCTGAGCCTCATGGGATTATTTTAAAAAAATTAGTATTTTCAATATTAGTTAACTCGTATGTGCCTGTCACTATAATGATACTATATTTAATCAGGTTTTCATTGGAGCGTATATTTGTGTATATGTCCTTGATAGATCCCCCCCCCCCACTCTTTTCCCAACAGTAACTTTATATTGAACAGTTTGTGGTCAGGATTCCGGTCAAGAAAATGGCCGGTAGTTAACAGCTGATGTTAAAGAATAGCAGTCTAATTAATGCAAATATTATTAAGAAATCCTCCACCCTGCCCCTTTTCCCACTCATTTACACGAATAAACTTTAATTTCCCCAACCTTCGAGCCTGCCTCCATTCATGGGCGCACGCAGAAAACTTTCTAGGGGGGTGCAAAAAATCGATTAACTTCCTGGGAGGGGGGGGGAGCAAAAAACTTTGAGTAATGTTTTAATGTAGTTTTAATTTACTGCAGCGTATTTGTATGGTGAACGAACGGACAGGACATCAGCTTAGTTACTTTCTCTTTATTGTCTCTTTACTTTAATAAATTTTGTGTCTATTTTTGTCTAAAAAATTTTTATCCAATCAATCCAGGGGGGGGGGGCAAGTGCCCCCCTCCCCCCCCCCCCCGGGCCCCCCCCCCCCCCCCCTCCCCCCCCAAACCCCCCCCCTCTTTCCTTTAATAAATTTTTGGTCTTTTTTTGTCTAAAAAATTTTTATCCAATCAAGCCCGGGGGGGGGGGCAAGTGCCCCCCCCCCCCCCCCCCGAGGGCACCCATGCCTCCATTGTCTCCACAAGAACCCTCGCACAACGATTCCTGATAGATTTACAAGTTAAGGAACTGCAGCTAATAATTATCATCGATGGCATGATGCACTAAACAACTTTATACCGTTTAAAACAAGGCAGGGGCTAGCAAAGAAAAACACAACATTTGGTGGTACGCCTACGCTTGCTATTTGAAGTCATCAGTTGCTGCAAGGTGCTCTGTCTTATTCATATTGCTAATCTATATTATCCTTTTGTTTAAGACACGTGCCAATCCCATACATCTCAAAGCATCGAAATTGCATTGTTCCGTGTACGTCAGGAGCAGGCGATGTGAATATTTAAAACTAGAACTGGAATAGATGTAGTCCACAGCTTCATGGCAAAGCTTGATTAGCGTATTAGTAGTGCCATGAATTGTACACCTAGATTACGTATTCCGAGGCAACCCATTGTGGCTCTTTGACAGGATCTAAAACTACCGAATCTGGCTGTTTGATAATAATCATGAGTCATAATAACTATGCAGTGACGTAGCTAAGGCTAGTGTAGTCAGGGCCGGCCAAGATTTTTGCCGCCACCCTTCCACGAAAAGAATCCGCAGTTGACCGAAAATGCCATCTTCGTGTATATATATATATATATAAAGTAAAAAAAAAAATAAAAATAAAAAAGGCCGCCTGCCCTCCTACGCCCCGGTAACCATGTTTCGTAATCTTGTTTGTACCGGTATAGGAATATTTCGAGCTTGGTACATTGCTGTATTACCGTTGCAGCCACAATGGAAAATAAGACCTCTCATTTTTTCCTTAGTTAATTTATGCAATAGAACAATTCTTTTCCCAACCCGACGAGATGGATCTGAATAGAACAGAGTACCTGTCGGGGGATATACAAAAATAATACAATAATATATTTGAGAGAGAGAGAGAGAGAGAGAGAGAGAGAGAGAGAGGGAGAGAGAGAGAGAGAGAGAGAGAGAGAGAGAGAGAGAGAGAGAGGGGGAGAGAGAGAGAGAGAGAGAGAGAGAGAGAGAGAGAGAGAGAGAGAGAGAGAGAGAGAGAGAGAGAAACGAGACCGAGAGAAAAAGAAAGCGTGAGAGATTAAAGAGAGGACCGAGAGCACTGACTAGCCATAAACTAATGGTCCACACACAAGTACAATGGATTGAGAAGTGGCTTATTGGCTATCAACAGTTTTTATAAAACTCGATCGATCTTCTTCTCACATTGACTACTTTATGCTTTGGATTCGATCATTTCTGCCATTGATTATTTGAACTCCCTTTATTTACTGTGACCATTTGGACGATGGTTCAATAGAGAATGGGAAAGGCTTTGGTCTAACATCGTGACCTGGTGCAAGAATCTAATCAAACCCAATTACTCGCGGAGATCAGTCCATTTATTTGCTATGGTTGGGTAAGGATGGGTTAAGTAGTAAACAAACTCAACTGATGGACTTGGGAATGCACAGCGTCTTGGGGCATGTTTAGGTTGCTGTCTGGTGTTTGGACGCTTTGGGGTGGGGTGAGGGGAATATGCCCTGGCGTCCTTTTAAACAATGCCCATGGCCTGTCTTGTACTAGTTAATCGATTTATTCTAATTCTAAGGGCTCAAAAATTGAGTAATGCTGTTTAATTAATCATGACCAACTATGGCACATGTCCTACAACACACTTGGAACTCTAGCCCCTGATTCAGTCCTACCACACACTCGATCTCCAGTTCTAATTTTCAGGGCAAAGGTACGTAGTGTAGACACTGACAGATACAAACTAAATCCACACACAAGAGTTTAAAGGTCCTGTAATTTAATCAACAGCTTATTATTTATACAAATGTTTTTTTTTTAAACATTTCACATACCGGTACAAGACACAAACCAATATTGAAATATTCAAGTTGGAAAAAAATTGGAACATTTATGCACATAGCCACCTGCAAGTGAAAACACGTGATATCCACTATCACCTCTTCTATTCTGATACAAATTAAGATTTCAGCACGAGCACATCCCATGTTCCGAGTCCCGGTCCCCAGGGCAAATATTTGATTCTTTTAAGTCGGGAGGGGTGGGGGGAATGCGCCAAACAGATTTCTCCGCCACAACTTTTTCTCTGGTTCCTGCCCTTCCTAGCTTTCTGAACTTCTCTCTGTCTATTCACCACCGTGGGACGCTTCATTCCTCAGCAGACACGCATATTCTTTCTGTTCCAAGAACACGCACTTAATCATACTGTGAACGATCGTCCTCTTTCTGTGCCCCAAAACAATGGAATTCTCTCCCGTTACTCATCTGCTAAATACCACCATCCCATCATTCATAGCTGCCCTCGAGACCCATCTCTTCTAACTCTACTATACCGACTCGTTCTCACATCTCTCCCCCCCCCCCTGATGAACAACGCTCAATGATGCTGGGTGCTGTCCCTGGCTAGACAGTACTTGGGTATGTGAGGTCAAGCTTTTTACAAATTGTTTTTAAATGTATAATTTTCTGTAATTGCTAATTTTTAGGTGAAGCAGTGAGCCTAGCCCTAGGGTACTGCGCTATATAAAACCACCTTAAAATTTAAACAATAATAATTAATTTTTAAGCACTTGCTTGGTAACTAGTTGTAATGAAGCCTTCAACGCATCGAAATGTGTGGAATATCAAGATATGAGCGAATAAACACGATTCTAGCAGAAAAGAGAACACTGTGACATTATTAACACATAGGAATAGCACAAGAAAACAAATCAGATTGGCAAGTTTATCAAAGCAATTGTTCATATGTACATGAGGAACACACACTTAAATTAATAACATGAGATTTTTAAGGGACCAAACAGAACGCTCCAGAAGATAAAATTCTGCCGTCTCTTGTGTCTGACAAAACATTAGGTGGTGTATGATGACAAAACATTAGGTGGTCTATGATGACAAAACATTAGGTGGTGTATGATGACAAAGTCCAAAGGAAACGTCATACCAGAAAATTATAATATAAAAATGTTTTTAAAATAATTTTCTTCAAAAAAATGTATTTATATTATATTATACGGTCTTTTTAAAAACCTGTATTTTTAAAAAAATAAAACTAAAATGTCCTTGACTTTGTTTTCTCCAAGAGCTTGTGAATTTGAACCATCCACATTTTTATCAGGTAATCTTTCGCTTTTTATACTCATGAATTTACAACTCCAAATTCCTGTCAATCTAAAATACAAATGAGCAGCAATAATTTTCCCTGACACCCTTATCAAACAGTGTAGAATATGGAAGTACTTATATTATAGAGTACAGAGAATCAACTACTAACTTCATACTATGTACGTTCAATTTTCCCCCAATCGACACACAAGCTTATAGTTTCTAAAAAAAATAATAGATGTCATACCTGGAAAGGTCAGTTCTTCAAGATACCATACAACTTCAACTAGCCTATACAGCACTTGCTGATACGAAAAGTAAGGTAGACTATTTGATACATAAATTAAAATGTTCTTCAGAATTATTTTTTTTCATGCTCATAACATAAGTTATATATTCTTAAATCAGTTTAGTAAAGGAAACCCAACATATGCTGACATGGCAATACTCTCTTTTTTTACTTTCAATGTTCAACAACAAAATCTCAAATTCATTTTTTTTAAACTACAACCATCTTCCAACAAGCTTTTTCATGTCTCATTAACATACATTTAAGTGTTGCATTGCCTTGTAGGATTGGAGTTTTTCTCTAATGAAATCATTTCTAGCACTTAAAAATCCTGCAGGAAGGAATAAGACATTTCCATTTCAATTCATGATTCAAATGAACATGTAGAAAGCTCTTTGTAGAATAATCAAGTTTCATAAGTCTGACAGGAGCTTGAATATTTGACACAAGACATCTGATCAGGGTAGGCATGTGAAAGTACACAATCAAATGCTTCACTTTCTGGACTAGAGTCTTCTTCATGTTACACAAGGTATTCAATGAATGGCTGAAGTTTTTTGAAATATTCCTGAGACAGCCTCATGTCCCTGCAAACGATAAGATAAAGATATTCAAAGGTAAGCATATGTAATGATTAGACCCATCAAATATTTAAATGGCCATAAGTTTAAATTTTTTCCTCATGAACTATCACATTTGAATTTACGGGCATGCCACTGAAAAATAGCAGGGGGCCCCAGTAAGGTAATGCCACAGCTCTGGTAATTACTGATACAAATAAAATTGAAGTAATGCATTCATAAAATCCTTTAAGGAAATTTAGATTTGACAATGTGAACAGAAAATTTAAAAAATAATTTTCAATCAACTGTAATGGGAAAGACTGGCTACAATACTTCCTAACCCCTTTTTAAACTGCCATAATTAAACTCTAATTCAGTGGTTCCCAAATTTTATTTCCCAGCAGACCCCTTTTTTGAATCAATTTCTTTAGAGAAGCCCCTTGACAAACTTAGGTCTTAAAATAGTGTTTAGGAGCGGCCGTGTTACTCCTGAGTACAGATTGGGAACCACTGCTCTGTTTAAGGGCTTTATAATAAAGTTGCATCAACTGCAGTAGTTTCCAAATCCACATACTTATTTGATACAATTCTATTAGCTGCATCAAGACATCAAACATTTTCAGGATGAAGCTAAACGAGATGAGAACTGCTTTCATAAAATGATTAACTAATAAAGGGATCATTATTATAAAAACAACATCATACTCTAAGTGCGGTCTGTAAGTATTGACAAGGCGATAAATGGCAGCTTTGTTCACAGAGTGCAACTTGAATCTTAATAAGGCATCTGATGGAGTGTCATGGTTCCCATTAGTTCGTCTAAGAACACTTGTTGTCAGTTTAAAATGCTTCTCCATCACCTGTTGAACATTTTTGAATATCTTAATCATTTTTAAAAAAAAATCTTTCGTCCCAAAATGTTTGTTAAAACAAAATGATTACAAGAAAAATGAACAAGTAGACTGAAGCAGTTACTGAATATCTCAGATATCTGACTTCATTAGTTGAAAATGGCTAAAAAATTTTGATGTGATAAAAAGATAGCTACCTCATGAAGGTCCAACAGAATAGAAAACAAAGTAGGCAGTGCACTTTGCACAACACCATACTTGTCCTCTCTTAGTGACTTGGATGCTACAAGTGAGACAGCTGGAAAGAAAATATTAATAATAAATAACCTCCGAAGCTAATATAAGTCTATATTGGGGAGCAACCAGTTCAGTAAGTAACCCATTCCATGCCAAGAAACCTTTTCTTGATGTGGGGAGACATTTATACAAATTATATCCGATGAGAAAATAGTTTAGGAGCAGCATTCCATTATAATTATAGAGCTCTTGATTGGTTAAAAAAAAAAAAAGTCTCATCTATTCCTCAAAGAACAGAATCTAACTGCTGCATGCCGCCAACCCAAGGATCAGTCCCCAATCTAACTGCTGCATGCCGCCAACCCAAGGGTCAGTCCCCAATCTAACTGCTGCATGCCGCCAACCCAAGGATCAGTCCCCAATCTAACTGCTGCATGCCGCCAACCCAAGGGTCAGTCCCCAATTATATTAGCGAATTAATCAAAAACAACAAAGCAAAAATTAAGTTATTTTATAAAAAGCAATTTTGATTTTTTAAAATTATTTGTCCCAAGTTTTCTTCTTCTGGAAGTTACTTTATCAAAGTCTATTATTTTAGTTAAATTAGTACCTTCAATGGCCCAAATCTGTAACTGACAGGAAGCAAATAAACTTCTACTACTTGTGTCTGGATATTCTGCTAAAATTTGAGAAATCAATGGAAGACTACTAACAGCTGACAGAGACTGGGGAGAAAAATGTCAAGATTCTTGGTTACACTGATACAACATGTCCAGAGACTCACACACGGCTGAAACTAACCAAACCATTGAAAACTGTGGTTGTACTCAGATGCTGATAATCAGTCTTAAGTTTTTAAACATCAATCTCCACAGCATATATTTCTTAAGCGCATAATATATGACAAAGAAATGTCAGTTACATGTAAAATGACAAATGAGAAAATGTGAATATTACCTTCGCTAGAAATGATGAGCTTTTATGTTCCTCTTCTGAACTATTTAACATTTCTGTCAAAAATAAAATATGCACACAATTTATTTATTTTAAACAAAGCATTATGCTAATGAACAATAAGACTTTCATTCTACTAACAGATAGTAGTCTACGTAAATTTTACTTTTGATCCAGTATGGAAGTAAAATAGTCATGAGAAAGGTAAGTGCCGTAACATCTAAAATATGGTTTATACCTGAAGACTCAGTGCCAGTGACTCTATGACTCAAAGAGGATGCCGTATCTCCTGCAAGAAATATGGACATAAATCTTTTTAAACCCTTGTTTGAAGTACAGCCATGCCTTACTTAATTTACGTTTAGTCAGTGCACAGCACTTAGTTCTAAAATATGTTGACGTCACTCAAAGCAAACTTTTGATGTCACTCAAAAATCCTAAACACCTCACATGATTACAGATATGTGTAAAAGATAAATATTGTAAGTGAATAAGAAAATAAGCAAAGCAAAATTAGTGCAGTCAAACATTTTTTAGACCTAACTTAAGAAGGAGGACTTAGGGATGATTTCTGTAATTGCCAGACATGTGGACCAAAGCCAAGAAGCAGTTGTAACTGATACATAAGATTTAAGTTACATTTTAAGTAAATACCCTCTCCTGGAGAAATCTTACCTGTAACTTACTTAAATTACAATAAATATTAAAGCTATTTATCTGAAATGAAGGAGACCTATGTTTGGGCCTACCTGAAAGTGTGTGTGAAAATCCTGAAGACTGGCTAGAACTTTTATGAGCATTTACTGAAACCTTTGACATAATTGTCCCATTTTCTTTCTTAACTAGATCATTCAGTTCTCTAATGACACCAAATGCGACCCCACTGACAGACAACCAGATTCTTGGATGACCACCAGGTTGACTAAGGCTGAGCAGCTCTTGCCGCCTTGTGTGTGAAAATTTTGACAAACAGCTCAAATCAAGAAAAGCCAGGTGCTGAAAATGAATTTAAAAAGTTAAAATGTATAAAAAAAAAAAAAAAAAAAAAAAAAAAAAAAAAAAAAAAAAAAAAAAAAAAAAAAAATAAAAAAAAAAAAAAAAAAAAAAAAAAAAAAAAAAAAAAAAAAAAAAAAAAAAAAAAAAAAAAAAAAAAAAAAAGAAGATCAATAAGATTTTAAGAAAAAATATAAGAAAGTGAAATGAACATTAAGTACTCAGTAAATTGGACATATTTTAATCATATTGCCTTGTCCACAATTATCACAAACCTGTAAGAGAGGGCTTGACATACAAGCCAGAGCTTCAGAAAGAGTTATGTCCTTGTCCTGCTCCAGTACAGCGGCCATAGCAAACTCTGTAGGCTGAAGTTTAAATTAAAAAATAAGGGAAAATCTACATTTAAATTTTTAATCTTGATTGTTATTCCATGTAAAGGAACACTGGATTCATTTCAGAGAGAAAAAAACTGACAATTTGTTTAATATTGTTGTTAAGACAAAATCTCTACCACTACAAAATATGAGATCAAAGTAAATAAATAAGGGAATTAAATAATTAATGTGGTATTTCAAGACCTGCTCACTTCAGTGTAAAAAACTCTGGTCATTGTCCTTGCCAAAGAAGTTGTAAAGACAAGTAAAAAAGTACAAAGGTAGGTTTGCCAGAGGAGGGACAGGTTGAATATGCCTAGCAGGGAATTGATTGGTGGTACCTCGGGGCTGATGAAAAGATAAAACTTCATTAAAATACGTATAAAATAATTGCAACAGAGAAATGTTTAGGAGTCAGCACAAAATAATTTTTTTATATTTATACTTAATAGCTAAACGTCAATGTTCAGCATTGCAAGAAATAATGAATAGTTTCAAATGTTCACATAACAAAATAATTTCCCAAATTAACTTAACATAAAACAGTATTAAAAGAGTAACATTAAACACATCGTTGCATATGATATATATATATATATATATATATATATATATATATATATATATATATATATATATATACTATATAGAAAGAGCACACATGTCAACACCAGACACTTTAACTTAACATAAAACAGTATTAAAAGAGTAACATTAAACACATCGTTGCATATGATATATATATATATATATATATATATATATATATATATATATATATATATATATGTAGATTCCAATCCAATATTTTACATAAATTGTTCTCTTGTTGTATACATACATGATGTTAAATTTACAAAATCATCTGATCATTAAGATTATCTATATTTTTAATTAAATAAACTAACTTTGTGGTTATACCAAATGAGCCACTGATCCAACGTTTGAATAGATTTCCTAAAGTAAAAATATAGAAAAATATTAAATCGCAGAAAATTGATAGCAAATTGGTATTCCAGACATGTTTTTTTAACATATAAGACAGTTAGGCCTACATAACATACCATATTTTAGACGTGATATTTAACTCTTGTTAGACGTTTAAAATTAAAAGAGTTATACAATAAGTAGTTAGCACTTACACCACAACAAACACTCTTGGAAGTTAGAATTAAATGTGTATAAATGTTTCTGGGTATTGTCATATATTTTGGACAAAAATTGGAAATAATAAGTTTGCCCATCAGTTTCAGTAACGGAATTTAAACAGCATCAGTTAAAAAAAAACTTAAGTGATCAAAATTGTAAATTTGATATGTACAATGTACCATTTCTTTTCAATTTTATGCCCCTGCTTTTAATTTAAATCAAACAAAATGTTTGTTTTTCAATAAAAACGAAAAGACCAAAAATTTCTAGCTTATCAACTTACCAAACATAAAATAAAAGATGTAAAAGTATTTAACAACATGGATACTTTGCCAGCAAGTTGCATGCAGAAGAACCATAGATTCATATCTCACTCTAAATGACTTTGATCTCTACAAGGAAATAATAATGTAGTAATTATAATGCATGCAGCAATTATCAATCAATAGAATTCTCTATGTATGAAGGAAAAAATGGTGTAATGGTGATTTTAAGAGAGCGCAAAACAAAATTCCTGATAACTTGATAAAATGAGATTCTTAAAAATACTTAATCGCATTTGATGGGTAATAATTTCTATTGCTTTACGGGAAAAGTTTATGTAGTGTATGAGTATTTAAGCATGGAAATGAAATATAAAGATACAGTACAGCTCAGTGATCTAGTTTAGTAACTATTTCATACTTGCACATGGGGAAAGGAAAGATAATATTGTTGTTGTTGGAAAAACATCCAGTAGCAACAAAAGCCAGCAAAGGTTGCAGCTAACACCAGGAAAACATGAGGTTCATTTAACACCTTGGATTCACTGCAACAAAGACAGAAGAACTAATAAGAAATTATACAAAATAACTTCATTTTTAGTTAAACCAAGGATTCAGCATTTCTTCACGATGACAGGTATCAATATATATTTATTTTTAAAAAATCATGTAATCAGTGAAGGATAAACAAAACAGTAGCTAATTAGGCCTGTTAGTAAAGAGTGAAGAATCTTTACAGACATTCTTTTAAGCTAAGTTGATTAATATTAAAGTTAACTAAAAAATTCCTACTATGTCTCTGTGTTTAAAACTGTGGTTAGCGTGCCGTACTCATCCCCAATGAGCCAAGCTAAGCTCCATCCAGCTACTGCTCCTGTTTCTATACTGGCTACCAAAAGTGGAAGACGAGACCAACGGAAAAGGGCCAAATTTGACGATAAAACTGTTTTATTAACTTCAGCTGCAACTGAAACAGAGATATTACTACCTGTAACATAATTATATTTGATGTCTATTTAGTGTTGAGTAGAAATCACTATTCCATGTGAGAGTAGGAATACAAGTATCTAATTATATGTAGTAAGGAACTATATTAGTGGCCATATTGGAAAGCAGTTAAGATTTTTCTCAATAGTGAAGATATGTAGTGTAGGAGTGACTTGACATATTATTTCTAAAGGGAAATTGATTTATGGTGAACTAATTTTTATTAATATTCTAATCAGCATCATATGTGAATCGAGACAATACATTATTTTATTATCCTGTTAAATATTTCTTTAAAAAAATAAATGACGTCTGAAAATCTTGACTTTGTATTAATTCAGTAGAATGGAGCAAGTGAGAAAATTTGTTAACCTGATCTGATTTCAACTTAGATAAAATCGCTCAGGTCATTCAGACTAGTTACACAAGTATCAGTAGAGGTTACACTACCATATTCTATTGTCTTTTTTATGTTAAAATGAGAATAAAATAATGTCCAGATAAAATAGTTATTATTTTTAAGTACTGGGTACCATAAACCTTTGTATATACATATTTTTAATCACCAAATGTTTTATTTTATAATGTTCAACTACTTTCAATGTAATTTTTAAAAAATGCAAATTAAATAATTCTTATAAAGATTGAGCTATGTTATTTAAACACATCAAAATATACAACAAAAGTAAAAATATGATAATTAACATTCGAGTTCTGATATTAAATTTCAAAGTTTGAGTAGTGCATCCAAAGTAAAAGTGTAGCACTTAAAAAGCTTACCTGAAAAGTGAGGGAGGGTGAACATCGTTAACACCACTAAACAAATGCTATTTATAAGCACAGCAAGCCAGAATCTTGAATTTAAAAAAAATACTGAACTATCTGAAATAAATTGTTCCAAAAAATTTGCTGTTACAAAGAAATGTTAGAGGTACAAAGATCTCTTGGTCTAATTTTAATAATATGTTTATCCTTTACCTATTTGAAAATAAATTTGTATTTTTCTGAAAACTTTTAATGCATTTGAATTAGAAGCACAAAAAAGGAAGATATAAAATTATTAATTTCATACATACCAGAAAACCATTGAAAAGGGTGAATGGCTGAAAATGTTGACAAAAAAATAAAAGCCATCAAAACAACCGGCATGAAAATCACAGACCAGCATATGCTTGCTAATCTTCTCCAAAAGTATACCTGTAGAGAAGCATAATAAAATTTTAGATAATAAATTTCTACACTCCACATTTTAATTGTTAGGCTTGGAATTTCTTTAATGACTGTGTAGTCCTTTTCAACTTATCTTAAATTTTACTGTTTTTAAGGTGGCTGTAAGCATTCTATCACTGAGACACAATTGAAGAGTAAGCAAAAAGGTAAAACTTAGAAAACAACATTACTTAATTTAACAGATAATTTCATTGTCTACTCAATAAAGAACATTATGAGTAGAAGTAGAAGTTGATTAACTTAGTTGGAGGTCTTTCATCTTAATACCAATTGTAAAAGCTCGGCTTTAGTATTCATTGGACCTATGCAGTTAAGACTAAACTAAAGATTAAGAATAGTACAGGCCTAATGAAATTTACACCAAATCATAGTTAATATCAGAGCATCTTTTTTGCTAATCTAACAGGACATAAGAGTAGCCAGAAGTAGAAGTAACAGCTTAATAAAATAATTTATTAATTAAAAATGTTGTTAATATCTTTTTTACGCGCCATTATATGGTTTTGCAAATTTGATCTGTTTTAAGATTTGGCTAGTTAGGTGAAAAATGCATAACAAGGAACGCTTGTTAGGTGAACAATGATTTAGCTAGGTACACTGCGGCGGTGTACGTAGTGCCGGCCATAAAACAAGCATTATATTTACTCAGTGCCTTGCCATTTATCACGTTTGGGAGAGAGCTCTTTTTTTTTATACTAAATGAAGAGTTTGCAATTTAACATGGAGGATGGGCATACACCACATTGGGGGTTAATTAATTTGAAAAGTTGTGGGGTGGGGAGGGGGGGGGCAGACATTTACTGAATTAATCTTTGGCGGGAAATGTATACTTTTAGGTGCCTAACTGTGGCCTAGTGTTATTTTTATGCACGTTATCTGCCTATTATAGTTATATGGCCTAAAAAAAGTCCTTTAGAGACCTGATTTGTAATATATTGTGGAAATTCGATACAACTGTAGAGGCCTACTAAATTGTAAATGAAATGGGGGGGGTTGTGAGAGATTGAAAAAATTATTATATTGAATGTGATCCCGCGGGCTGTGGCGTAAAAATGAACGGGAAGCCATTGCATCAATTTTATTAAGTCTAAGATATAATTAAAATGTGATCCCCTTCTGGGAATTGATCCAAAATATGATATCGACAAGCATCTACTCCACCATAAGACCACACAAGAACATATGCAAGAGGAATATCTAAACCAGGCCAATTGCCAATGGTACATTTTTGGCGCTGTGTACACTGGCCTAAGTCCATGGTTTTGCTAGGTACAATGGTGTGGTGCACACAGCCACTTCGTTGTTTTATTTAAGTTTGGCCATTCTGGGTATTTTGAGTAGAAGAGACGTAAACAATTGCTGCCCTCTACCTCTGGGATACTACAACTTCAACCAGTGTTTCTTTCAGAAATTTTCCCCCGGAGGGGCACTCAGATTTTTTGGTGGGGGGGGGGGGGCAGTGCCAGCAACTCCAGTTGATTTATTGTTGGATATATGTTTGCCCCAGGGGGGGCACGGCGCCCCCCCCCCCCCGAGATATAGCTGAAAGAAACCCTGACTACAACTACTCTTTGGCTAAGTTACTTTTTATTTTATTCTGTTTTTTTCTGTTTGTTAGCCGATGAAGGCTTCCTGTCAATACATTCGTGATTTTGTTATGTTCCTTTTCCAGGTTTTCATATACTTTGTTTTACTTATTTCCTTTTATGTTAACGGAACCTGTTTGCAGTGCTCCCTCCCCCCATTACCACGACCAGGGGCATCACAACACCGTAGCCGTAAGCTCAAGTCAAGCAATCATCAGGCTTGCCTTGCCTTTTTTTGCGGGGCGGGAATTCGTTAATCAACCATTACTATACCTGCTCGATACGCCTCACAAGTAAAATCGGACAGCAGAAGAAGTATTAGAGAAAAAATATATAATACAGCAATTTTCACCTCTGAATGAAACCAATTGTACACCGCCATGGCCATATTGTAAAATCGCGTCCGCTATAATAGCTTGCACATTCACTTGTTTACACTTTAAACTCATGCGCCATGACAATTGTTTTAAAATGCGGAGTTCCGGTTAGGGTTGCCAGATGAAAAATGTATAAAATGTCAAACCAAAGCATAAAAAAAGGAACAACAAAAAATACCCAACTCTTTAAAACAGGCCTGCACAACTCAACATGTAAAGCGGGCCGTACTACTTTATGAAAATCTTGTGAGGACCAAAAGAAAATAGGACAGGTCTTGTGTGGGCCAAAGTAAATAGGGGAAAGCTATTAAGAAAATAATAAGAAGAAAGAATATTTCGTTACGTCGCGGGCCGCAAAGTGGGTACCAGCGGTCCGCATGCGGCCCGCGGGCCGTATGTTGTGCAGGCCTGCTTAAAAAAATAATATATATATATATATATATATATANATATATATATATATATATATATATATATATATATATATATATATACATATATATATATATATATATATGAGAATGAGCTAGAGTAATGAATTAATTGAAATAGATTCGGATTCATAGTGTATTCTATTATTGTACGGAACTCAAATAAATTTAAATGCTCGAAAAATAAAATATATCACCTTTTATTTTAGTATATGTTTAAGTATTATTAAAAGTTACAAATACATTAAAAACAACAATTAAAGAACTGAATTTTGTCTGAATTTGAAAATTATGATTTTTTTATCAATAAATTATGATATCGGAATTATTTTTGTTAAATCATAATTATCACATTTAGTGTATCCGGAAAACCCAACAAACATTTAGGCCCTATTGTTTTTCTTGCGTTGTTGTTTTTGTTTTTTTGGGTTTTTTTTAATAGAGATTTAATCAAAATTAATTTTAATTTAAAGACTCCAAACAATATCGAAGTAAAATGTACGATTGAACTCAAACAAAATGTTGATTAATTTCATAAGAGTTAATTTAATTTTGCAAATCAAGAGCTTTAAGTTTCTATGATTTAAAAACCACGACTGACAAAAACGATAATGATAATATAACTTAACATTTAAAAATACTTTTAATTAGAAAATGCCGTTTAAGTGAATTAGTGCAGAGAAACCCCTTAGGCAAATATCATTAATTAATTTATCACGCATCTAAATAAGTATTTTTTTTTAAAAACATACGAATTTACAATTGGTTCATTTTGATATATATCTAAAGACCCAAAAATATGACAGATTTGAACTTTGGTATAGTATAGATTATAAAGTTCTAATATATAACCACAATATTTTCTTATTAGCGTAATATTTGGCATGAAAACATAATACTAGTTAGAAAACCTTTTGTTCAAGATGTTCCCACTTTTTTGGCCCCTCTGTATATATACATCTATACATATATTTATACACACACGCACACACACACACACATATATATATATATTTGGCATGAAGAATCGATTATTGTTTAATGTTATCAAAAACGGCTGGACACATTCTTCGGTACCTGCATCCAACGATGGGGACATCGTCATCGCTTGCAACTGTGTTGAACATCAAACTCAATGTATTGTGCCCAAAAAGATGGCATTGAGTGTAGAGCGTAGATGCATGTAGAGTGTAAATGCATGTAGAGTGTAAATGCATGTCGAGTGTAGATTATGCAGAGTGTAGATTTATGTAGACTATAGGCATGTAGAGTGTAGATGTATGTAGTGTGTAGATGCATATAGAGTGTGGATGTATGAAAAGTGCAGATTTATGTAGAATGCATAAGTATGTAGAGTGTATTTGTATGCAAAGTGTATATGTATGTAGAGTGTAGAGTTATGTAGAGTGTAGAAGCATGTAGAGTGTAGATGCATGTAGAGTGTAATTGTTGATAATTGTAGCATAGTTTCTAGTTACTATCATCTTCCTAGGGAGTAGCCAGATGTTGTTCTATCGTAACAATGGGCATAGATTTATCATATTCATCTTGCGGAACTGATATACCAGACAAGTCAACATCCTCCTCATCTAACCATTCAGCACTTAAAATAGAATAATTGTCAGTGTGAGAAATAATTGCCATTAGCTCTCTCTGTCTCCTGGCAGCTACTTGCATTGGTCGAATCCTTTTCTGTTGAGGAGCAGGTGGTAATTTCTTATGCATTGTCGGTGATATTGAACTTGCTATTTCAACAAGACTATTGATGCAAAATAGAGGTTACAGATTTTGCAAATCCGTTCAAGCAGAGATGCTACTATTGTTACTCTCTTTACTTTCCCCTAATTCTCAAAATATCGTATTCATACTCTATCAATACCAATTATCTTGACCGCACATGACTCTTGAACCTTGCCCTTGTTTCATACCTGCAACATGACCGCAAACATACCACCCTAGTTATTTGCCACAAATAGAATCTACAGTCGAAGAGAGGCCAACTTTTGACTTCTCTTGCATTAAATAAATGAGCTAACATTCTGACCAGCCATCAGCAGTGCACAGACACACAATAAATAAATCTTATATTGTTAAAAGCCTAAGCACTATATAACTATGTAATAACCAGTCAATTTTTTAAAATAAAAAATTGATAGAGAAAACATGATTGTTAACTTCAACTAATATAAACACCCCCACCCCTTTTCCCCCTTTTCAACAACTGTCAAACATTTCCACCCCTCCCCTATTTTGTTGACATAATTAATGGCCGACCCCTTTGCTGATTTGGTAAGATTTGAAAACTTGAATAATATGCCATATGTTGACTTTTTTTTGGTCCCAACGTTAAATTCATACATCAAATCCCGGTTCTCTATTTCAAATCTACTCCACGTTTCCTCACATGTTCAGGAAATTGAACAAAATTGAGAGCGCCGATAACGTGCATTCAAACGTGACCCGAAGAGATTATCGAACCATTCACAATCGACCTGAGATCAGTTTTAACTGATAGTTGAGCTCAGGGGTTCTAAATTATTTTCGTTTTACGACCGCTCCCAAAGATGTTGAAATGCATATCCACCGTTACCCCGACCATACGATGTAACATTAAAATTCCCGTGCAGAGTTTCGTCTCACGCATCTTCTGCCTTTTTGACTCCTTCATGCACTGCTGTTCGCCTGCTGGAACGTTGTTCGGCAATGATCTCCCAATCGTTGGCTTCCCTCGCGCTTCTTTCGCAGACGTCCATCAATCGCAGCCGTGACCGTCCAATGAGTCAACCCCCTGCTGCCAACTCTCCAATCAGCAGATTCTTTGGAATACGGACTTCCTCCATTGCCCTTACATGGCCTGACCAGCGAAGGCGCTGCTTGCTAAGAACGGAGCATATACTACACATTTTTGCACGTTTCAAGACCTCTGTGCTAGGCACTTTGTCCTGCCATCGAATGCGTAAAATGCGACGTAGACAGTGATGCAGCAACTATAGCTAATTTTGAATATGCGGATGTGTTAAACTAACTGATGGTACAAAACTAAGCATATTTCAGGCACGTATGCTTCGTATCTTCTGCTATATCTTGAGGGCCCACGATCAATTTATTGATCATTCTGGCTCCTATGCATGAGGAGGGGATTTGCAATGTTTCTGTACCTGGTGTTGGTGAGGATATTTCACTGGTTGCAAGGGCTGCTTAGTGAGGGTTGCAAGGGCTGCTTAGTGAGGGTTGCAAGGGCTGCTTAGTGAGGGTGTCATGCACTGGGGGCTGGAAGGCCTGACACGATTGACGCAAATGTGTCAAGTGTTGTCTAAAATTCCGTTAATATAAAGTGTTTATGAAGAAATGCTCAATATTAAATTTTCACGTGTGTAAAATTATTGGGTCTTGATATTCTTGGGTATACTTATGTAACTTTACCCACGCTTTGTTAACGCCATTAGTTGCTAAACATATGTTTATTAGTAAAAAATACTCTAAACATCTCTTTTTCACGACTGTAATATCATTGGATTTAAAGATATCATTTACGTAAAAATGTGCTCACCCTTTTTTCCTACCCCCGATATATGTACCTCAGAGGAGTAATTATTTATCAAATTCATTACTTTATTCTGAAGCGTATTTTGTGCTGCAAGGGGCTAAATGAAAGTATCGACAATCCCCCCCCCCCCACCACCACCACAGATTTTAACAAAAATTAATAAAAATCATCCACAGAATGGTAGCCCCTTACGTACGCAAAACAAGTCCCTGAAATTAATTTAAAGTCCCAGATCCCTTTAACCACACATTGTTGTTTATATATATATATATATATATATATATATATATATATATATAAATATATATATGTGTGTGTGTGTGTGTGTGCGTGTGTGTGTGTGTGTGTGTGTGTGTGTGTATAAATATATGAATAGATGTATATATACAGAGTGGCCAAAAAAGTGGGAACATCTTGTAACAAAAGGTTTTCTAACTGGTATTATGTTTTCATGCCAAATATTACGCTATTATACTGTACAACAATGTGTGGTTAAAGGGATCTGGGACTTTAAATTAATTTCATGGACTTGTTTTTGTTCATCATACCTACACAACCTGAAATTGACCGGGGAGATGGTTTACACTTGTCCAAAAAAAGTGTGACCCACTTTATGGATGCCCCTAAGGTGCCCTCGCATTAGAAAAAGCCCAGCTTCGACCACGGAGACGCTAAAATTGTTTAAAGATTATACAATAAATTGAAATACTTGCAAATGGTAAAAAAAAAAAAATATTTTACAATGCCAGCCAATCCACATTATTAAAAAAAAGAGACACTAATTTTAAAAAGTCGGATCATGTAATATTTTCTTCTAAATAATTAGAACTGCGGAAACTAAATGTTTCCTTAGAGTTATTAAGAATCGACCTAAAAACTGTGACAGCAGCCGAGAAATGGAGCTAATTTTAATTTTTAACATTTGTTTTAAAACACATTTGAATAAAGTATTGACATGTGAATTAGCAGAAATCGATTATCCTTCCTATTTCCACGACCAATACCACCCACCCCACCCCCGCGACTCACACACAAAGCTTATGTCACGTATTTGACGGTCAGATATTCGCCTCGTTAGAAATTGATTACTTATGTAAACACAAAATATGCATCTTATCGTGTGCAAGAGAAGGGAAATTATGTCCTGTAACCAAGGGAGACGATGTTATAGTCAATATGGCGTACCGGTACATTACCGGAAGCGATACAAAATTCATCAATGTCGTCAACATCAGGGGCGCGACTGTTGCCATCCAGAAAAGTTTGAACCCAAGGTCTCATACACATCAATTACTGAAACTTTGGCCTAATTGTGGTGGTTGGGGGGGGGGAGGGCGCTGGCCCAGGGAGTGGCCAGAAGTGATCGTTACTGGAGCCTTTAGTATGCATTTTTCTGAATAAAATATTTCGCAAGGAGAACCAATCTTTGAAATATCCTCCAAGTACCAAGTTCCCTTACAGCTCTGCTGAAGATCGACATTTAGCGCCAGCCAATAATTGTTTTACATTTAATTATTTCAAAAATAATTATCTAGCCATTTACAAAATCTCTTTCCGAGACTGTGTCACTAGTGTTGACGTATACACGTAGCAATGCAAACTACAACGATGATGTAGAGAAAGAATTGCACGAGCTGGGGGGGGGGGTCCACGCAAAGCAATGAATGGATCCGAGAGGAATGATGTGGGGGAGCAGGCCAGGGCCCAACATAGGCTATAGCGCCACTGATGATGATGGTGGTGAGCAATGCCAACTAGTTGAGGACCACTGTCCTTACTTCTAAACATTTTTGTACATTTATCTGGCACGGGGATCTCGAAATGACGCGCATTTGTTTTTTAGAGTTGCCGGGTAGAGCGGCTGTAATGTGATCTAAAAGATACGCTTATTCATCAGTAAATGCTTGGTTAACCGAGTGGAGGTTAGTAAATAAGCGGATTAGCTTTATAGTCGTTGAACACATTGTGGTAGAAATGCGGGTGTAGAAGGTCATTTATGTCGTGACGCCAAACCAGAGGATATTATATGCCAGACTGCTGCAATTTTGACCGTAAGAAGATCACGGAGACTGGGAGTAGCACATGCGCATGTCATCATTTTCAGAAACAAAAAACTTTTTTGTACCTTAGCAGCCAATGTAGACATTGTAGCAACCAGTGTAGACATTGTAGCAACCAGTGTAGACATTGTAGCAACCAGTGTAGACATTGTAGCAACCAGTGTAGACATTGTAGCAACCAGTGTGGACATTGTAGCAACCAGTGTAGACATTGTAGCAGCCAATGTAGACATTGTAGCAACCAGTGTAGACATTGTAGCAACCAGTGTAGACATTGTAGCAACCAGTGTAGACATTGTAGCGACCAGTGTAGACATTGTAGCACCCAGTGTAGACATTGAAGCAGCCAGTGTAGACACTGTAACACCCAGTGTAGACATTGTAGCAGCCAGTGTAGACACTGTAGCAGCCAGTGTAGACATTGTAGCGACCAGTTTATAGACACTGTAGCGACCAGTGTAGGCAGCCGATGTATACAATTTAGCTCCCAGTGTAGCTATTGTAGCAGTCAAAAGAATCACATGCTAGTTTTTTTTTTTTTAAATGTCCTTCTCAATCATAACTGCTTTCTATCGGTCCCAGTGAATGATCAAAGAATTCTTAGGTAAACGTATGCAATAACTTCTGGATATATCCAACAAAGATTACCAAACGGCACGCAAGTTACATTAAAAATAAAGCAGTAACATTGTGTGGTCACCAGGCCAACTTTACCCTTTCATGCGAAGTCTTTGAAGCACGGACCAAAACTATAACAATGGGAAACTGCTAATTTATAAATATAAAATACCAGGGAAAAAAACTCAAAGGAACAAGAGAAAATTAAGTGAGCTAGAGGCGGTCTGGCCATTGATGGTAGTTGTGACAAGGTCAATGTTATATGTCGTCTCGCCACTTTTTATACAGTTTGGTTAAGAGTTATCTTGTGGTGTAGCTTTGGTGTCACTCATGGGCGCCCGCAGAAAACTTTCTAGGGGGGGGGGGGCAAACAAATCGATTAACTTTCCAGGGGGGGGGGGCAAAAAATTGTTAGTAATGTTTTAATTTACTGTAGCGTATTTGTATGGTGAACGAGCGGACAGGACATCAGCTTAGTTACTTTCTCTTTATTTTCTCTTTACTTGAATACATTTTTTGTCTAATTTTGTCTATAAATTAGTTATCCAATCAATAAAGGGGGGGGGAAGTGCCCCCCTTGCCCCCCATGCGGGCGCCCATGGTGTCACTGGTGGGTACATTTTTAAAAAAAAAATTGAAGTCACTGTCTTGACCCCCCCGCCCCCCGGACGCCCCACCCCCACATACTGTCTATTACCTGGGAGTTCAAGCTCACTCTTTGGTATGTTTTTTTTTTCTATTGCTATAGTTCTAGCGTGACACTTGATATAACAGTTAATAACAATGACATACGGTCCAACTGTATTCTCTATCTACATGGCCGATATCAATTTCACAAAAACAGTTTACGCCAAAAGTAGAACAGTCCTTAAACGCCCGCATCTTGAACGCGCATGTACGTACGTCAACTGGGTACTGCTCCAACTGCCACGTAGACTTTGTATTGAAACGGACATGTATCGTGAAGCAAGGTAGGATTAGCTTTGTATTGAAACGGACATGTATCGTGAAGCAAGGTAGGATTAGCTTTGTATTGAAACGGACATGTACCGTGAAGCAAGGTAGGATTAGCTTTGTATTGAAACGGACATGTATCGTGAAGCAAGGTAGGATTAGCTTTGTATTGAAACGGACATGTACCGTGAAGCAAGGTAGGATTAGCTTTGTATTGAAACGGACATGTACCGTGAAGCAAGGTAGGATTAGGCTTGAAAAAAAAAAAAGAAGACAAACTGTTCTTTCAACCCTAAACTAAATCTGTCTTGTGCCACTATATGTATTGACTTCACACGACTTGAACGCAGTAACCCATATATTACTTCACACGACTTGAACGAAGTAACCCATATATTACTTCACACGACTTGAACGCAGTCCCCCATGTATTACTTCACACGACTTGAAAGCAGTCCCCCATGTATTACTTCACACGACTTGAAAGCAGTCCCCCATGTAATACTTCACACGACTTGAACGCAGTAACCCATATATTACTTCACTTGGTTTGAACGCAGTCCCCCACATATTACTCCACTTGGTTTGAACGCAGTCCCTCATATATTACTTCACATGACCGTAACGTAGTCCCCCATATATTACTTCACACGACTTGGACGCAGTAACCCATATATTACTTCACACGGTTTGAACCCAGTCCCCCATATATTACTTCACACGACTTGAACGCAGTAACCCATATATTACTTCACACACACGACTTGAACGCAGTAACCCATATATTACTTCACTTGGTTTGAACACAGGCCCCCATATATTACTCCACTTGGTTTGAACGCAGTCCCCCATATAATACTTCACTTGGTTTGAACGCAGTCCCCCACATATTACTCCACTTGGTTTGAACGCAGTCCCTCATATATTACTTTACATGACCGTAACGTAGTCCCCCATATATTACTTCACACGACTTGAACGCAGTAACCCATATATTACTTCACACGACTTGAACGCAGTAACAATTTATTACTTCACTTGGTTTGAACGCAGTCCCCCATATATTACTTCACTTGGTTTGAACGCTGTCCCCCGAATATTACTTCACATAGTTTGAACGCTGTCCTCCATATATTACTTCACATGACCGTAACGTAGTCACCCATATATTATTCAAAATGAAGTAGGTTGCAGGTTGGGCTTTTGTACCTGGAACTCAGTCTCTCAATGGAGGGCAAATTATTCATAGTTGACCATTAATTTCGATCATGCGTAACTGGTCGTGAATTGGGAATCGAGTTTGAAAAAGGTGGTAAAATAATGCCGAGATGGATTTAATACGACGGCACCACTAAACACGGCTATATATGAAGTTTACAGTTACGACATACGGCACCACGTTATACGTATGTGATGATTACAGTTACGACAGTGGTTCTTAACCTTTTTGGAGGTACCGAACCCCACCAGTTTCATATGTGCATTCACCGAACCTTCTTAATAGGAAAAGTAAAATATGACTTTCTTTTTCTGAATTTTTTTGGACCTCCGCCGAACCCCTGAGCCTGACTCACCGAACCCCTGGGATTCGATCAAACCCAGGTTAAGAACCACTGAGTTACAACATGAAACCGCTCTGGAAGTTCACTGTGTCATATGAAAGGGGGAAAGTCTGGTCGACAAGTGACTGCATCGATAGCGCATCACGCACATGCTCTCCAGAAGGTCCTGCTATTAGCCCTTTTAAAGTCTAAGATGAAGATCCCTAAATGTTGAACATCATCGATTCGTCCGTATGGATATTCGTATAGGATCCAGGTTGGCCAACTCTTGACAGAGCCGTATTTGCGAGCCAAGAGGATGAATTGTTGAACATTTTTGCCCATGGTTTATGAGGATTCATATTTTTTTAAATGCACGTGCACCTGCTGATGGAAGTCAGATTCACCTACTGGTCGACCAGACTTCGCCTTCCGTTGACGGATCACCTTTCCTGTTGGGGGACAAGTCGTAGCTATCGACAGCATAGCCGTGTTCCATGGTGTCGCCTTATTGAATCTGTTTCGGCATTGTACAACAATAAATACCATTTACGCCAAGATACCCTCTTCCAACTGCAACTGCCCAACATATCTTCCTTTTCACTACTATGACTATGTGGCAGTAGGAGCGCTGCAACTTTGACAAAGCATATGCGCGTTCAATATGTGGTAGTTTCAGTACCATTGTGTTTGGCCCATGCTGTGTAGCGAAATATATACATTAAAAAAAAAAAAACAACATCCACGAGATTCTCTGACGATTTACGTCTCTATCACTCTGAGAATCACTCCGCACATTGAACTCGCAGCAACGAACTACCAACGTGAGGACTAGTAACAATGCACTGCAACGACTCTCTACACATGATCTTCTGCAGTCTACACATGATCTTCTGCAGTCTACACACGATCTTCAGCACTCTACAGATGATCTTCTGCACTCTACACATGATCTTCTGCACTCTACACATGATCTCCTGCACTCTACATATGATTTTCTGCACTCTACACATGATCTTCTGCACTCTACACACGATCTTCTGCACTCTACACACGATCTTCTGCACTCTACACACGATCTTCTGCACTCTGCACATGATCTTCTGCACTCTACACACGATCTTCACCACTCTACACATGATCTTCTGCCCTCTAAACATGATCTTCTGCACTCTACACATGATCTTCTGCACTCTACACACGATCTTCACCCCTCTACACATGATCTTCTGCACTCTACACACGATCTTCTGCACTCTACACACGATCTTCTGCACTCTACACACGATCTTCTGCACTCTGCACATGATCTTCTGCACTCTACACACGATCTTCTCCACTCTACACATGATCTTCTGCCCTCTACACATGATCTTCTGCACTCTACACATGATCTTCTGCACTCTACACACGATCTTCACCACTCTACACATGATCTTCTGCCCTCTAAACATGATCTTCTGCACTCTACACATGATCTTCTGCACTCTACACACGATCTTCTGCAGCCTACACACAATCTTCTGCACTCTACTTTGTTCTAAATGCAGTCCCGTGGTCACACGCCATTCATACTTCCTCACAGGATTATGATTCGTGCACATTCGGTAAATTGCACCACAAGAATGCCACCAGCAGGACTCACACATCATAATCATGACCTTTCAGGACCCAAAATGATCATGACCTTTCGAACACATTAACAAATCAGATCACCCCACACATTTCATCACAGATACCTAAGATCACATCCCACTCATTTCATCACCGATACATAAGATCACATCCCACCCACTTCGTCACAGATACCGTTCTCTTAAAGTTCTTAAAGTTAGGACAGAAAGATATAAAAATTATTTTTTCCACAGTCAGTACGAATTTACCAGCGAGCTCTCCTTTACCATATCTAATTGATCATCAATTAAGCCTCATTAATTAAGTCTCGTGAATTAACTCATCATTTTCACTAAAGGAGTTCATTGATGGCAGATTTTCTACGCCAGAGAGATACTGAGGATGTCTTGTGTTTAAATTGTTATAATTATAAAATGTTGTCCTGTTTTAAATATGTATTTATTTATGTGCTTAAGATGAATGTGTCCAATGTAACAAAAACACATTTCCATTTATTTGGATCATTAAAGAATCGTTTCTCATTAGCAGTAGGACGATTAAAAAATTTTTAAGAGCCACATTTCTTTTCAAGAACCTGTCTAGAACTCTATTTTCCGGAGTCAAAACCGATTTGTGGTCGGCTGGCTGAGCCGCACTCAGGTCGCTAAAGAGCCGCGATTTTCCGACCACTGTACTACACCATGCCTCCATCTGTACTGTTTGTAGCATACCATGGTTCCATCTTTACTGTTTGTACTGCATCATGGCTCCATCTGTACTGTTTGTACTACACCATGGCTCCATCTATACTTTTTGTACTACACCATGGCTCCATCTGTACTGTTTGTAACACACCATGGCTCCATCTGTACTGTTTGTACTACACCATGGCTCCATCTGTACTGTTTGTACTACACCATGGCTCCATCTGTACTGTTTGTACTACACCATGGCTCCATCTGTACTGTTTGTACCACACCATTGCTCCATCTGTACTGTTTGTACTACACCATGGCTCCATCTGTACTGTTTGTATTACACCGTGGCTCCATCTGTACTGTTTGTAACACACCATGGCTCCATCTACACGTGCAGCCCAGACAACATGGCTGACGCACACAACTCTCCCAGAACAAACCACTAGGGGGCGTTGGTGTCATAGACTTCAACACAGACACAATGATGTCTTTCAATTACAATGGATTTAGCTGTGAATTTATTGAACAATGGCCGACAGGCTTATAGCTTCTTTGAAAGATCCAAACTACATTTTTTTTTAATATTTATTTACACAGTAACTCCAGCTGTATGGTCATGGAAAGAAAGTGTTGGTGGGTGATCGGTGGTCGTGGATGCGGGCGGGGGGGGGGGCCGCGGTTTGAACGTTATTATCTATAACACGTTTTATTTTGCATTATACAAAGTGAAAATATTAAGACGTGGATCTACTTTCAGTAGAATATGGAAAGAAAGTGTTGGTGGGTGATCGGTGGTCGTGGATGCGGGCGGGGGGGGGGGGCCGGGGTTTGAACGTTATTATCTATAAGACGTTTTGTTTTGCATTATACAAAGTGAATATATTAAGACGTGGATCTACTTTCAGTAGAAAGCATCAATGTGAATATATTAAGACTTGGATCTACTTTCAGTAGAAAGCATCAAAGTGAATACAGATCAGCTAAAGCTTAGCTGTTAAACCACGGAATCGATGATTCCACCAATCTTGATTTTTTTTTCCCATTCGATTCTTACTTGAACATTCTCTCTCTTTCCTTGTGTAACGCGCCTAATCAAAAGCGCCAGCGTGTGTATTATTAAGGAGGTTATTTACTCGACTACTGTATTTAGGGTTGTGTCATTCATTCATTATTACGCCTTTAAAACTAAAATAACAAAGAATGTATGACGTTGAGCTCAGCAAAGCTAGGATCGTCACGTCATTAATTTCATTGAAGTCAATAAAGTAAACCGAATTCATTTATGTAATTTGATATGACGGATTTAAAAAAAAAACAATAATTTAATGTTAGCACTTACTCTAAGCCTTATACATCCAACGGCCCCACTGCTGACCCGGAAGCCGAGTGTTAGCACACCCGAAACATCCCCCGGACCTGCACCAAAATTCAAGGCTCCAAATGTAGTAATGTACTTGTCAATTTTGAGTAATTTTTTTTATGTTAGGAAGATGCATCTCATAATTATAACCATGGGCAGTTTCTATCTTCAAGTAATATTTCATTTGACACGCTGACTGATGAGGCTGAGTAGCTAGAGAAAATAATTGTCTGAACTGAAGGAATGCTAGAATGGTATCTCCACGATGATATAAATTTTTATTAAAATAATATGCCGTATGCTGGTATAAGAAAAATGAACAACTTCTACCAACCATTGAACAACATCTCTGACGCATATAGCATATAGCGTAGAT
This sequence comes from Lymnaea stagnalis, assembly GCA_964033795.1. Taxonomy (NCBI): domain Eukaryota; kingdom Metazoa; phylum Mollusca; class Gastropoda; family Lymnaeidae; genus Lymnaea; species Lymnaea stagnalis. Next base: position 333,994 of record CAXITT010000533.1, on the reverse strand, counting down.
CCGCTCCAAGCTTGATTTTTTTTGTATAAGGGCAGTGATTTTCAGACTGTGGGTCACGACCTGAATTGTAATACCCGGACTTGGAACCATCTGGTATTTTCTAAAAAAAAATACCCAGACCCAGACTGGAGGTAACAAAAAAAAACTCCACCGGCTGAGACCTACTGCTGAGGGCTAAATCTTTGATAAAGTAGTGAGTATTGTCTACGACCATAGAAGGAGAATGCAGGAAGGCCGTATTCCAAAGAAGCTACTGTATGGAGAGTTGGCAAAAGGGACAAGACTTATTGGACGTTTGCAAAAGGAGCATAAGGGACCCCAACATAGACATCAACGAATGGGAGATCAGCGCTGAACAACGTTCCAGCTGGCAAACAGTAGTATATGAAGGAGCCAAAAGGCAGCAGATGCGTGAAACGAAACTTTGTAACAAAAAGAACAATAAGGAAGGCCGAGTCTAACCAGAAGTCAAGGTTTCTAGACGAGAATGCCATTCCAGGATTGACCCAGTGAGCCATTCTTTGAAGTGTACATAGCGACTCCATCGTGTTGCGAAGATGGAAGGGGGCCATACATATTTCAGACAATTTCATCAGCCATTCGGAAAGGGGTAACTATCAGCGACACAATTTGACATTTCGACGCCCAAGGACAGTTTTGACTCCATCGGCCCGCTATATATAGACATACATTAAATCTGGTTGTGGCACACCCTGGGTTATACCTTTGGCTCAAGCGTACTACTAAGCACACAAGTCTGATAGAAGCTTAGTTTTGTACTATCAGTTTTTATAGATTGAGATTAATCCACATCCACTTATTCAGTGTAGCCATCCTTGCTGCTGCTTTTGCAATCCTGATGTTTAATCTCTTGGTCAACGGAGAGAGAACTAGAAATATTGGATCCAATGTTTGTAAAAGGCTTTAAAACTCACAGATTGTGGCCCTCAATAGATATGATTGGCGGAGACGGTGCTTCTTGCATCATGACATTTGTTTTCTGTAGACTCATTAACAGTCCAAAGTCTTTACGTGCGTGTGAACACGATTAACTAGACCCTTTTCTGTGTACGATGTGGCATAGTCAGCGAACAGCAGTGCACGAATTAGTACCTTTTTTACCTTGGTCTTTGCACGAAGGCGGCTGATATTAAACAGCCTACCGTCCGATCTGCTATGGATATGTACACTCCATCTTCACAATCCCCGAAGGCAAATTGAGGGAGCATCGAGAAGAAAATGGAGAAGAGCCTTGGTGCCAGTACACAACATTGTCTGAAATAATACTGGAAGAATAAGGATGGACACAGCTAGGCCCAAAATATTTTTTTCCTAGCATTACGTGAATATGCTAGAGAGGGGTTGGGGGGGGGGGGCTTAGTGTATTACTTTCCCCAGTGCTCCCAATGCCGTTAAGATGGCACGGCCACCCCCCCCCCCCTCTAAATGGCAAGCACTCACACATTGCACTCGAACAACGTTATTTTTTCATTCTTCCGGAAAAAGAGGCAATCATAAAAACATCAACATTTGCCGTCTTGAAAAAGCACTTACCTTGCCAAATCATCGATTAGCGATTTGACTTTTGTGTCCCTGTTAGCTTGGAGTGCTGAAATAACACGGAGAGGACCTTACTCTTTTGAAAACTGTGGGAGTGGGGTCAAAAACTTTAGAGCTTTATACTTGGAGCTTTTGGTTATTTACTGTTACATTAAACAATGAATAGCTTTGTCTTAACGATGAGAAGTAAATACATTAACATTATTTTACACATGAAACAAAAACTAGTTATCTTTTTACTTTTAAAAATATTATTTTTTTTTAAATATTAGAAATCACAATGCATTATAAGCTATTAGAATAAATGAATAAAAGACATTTATTATGAAAAAAGCAGGATTTTTTACAATGGTACATATTAACATAAAGCCACGAGAACGACTTGTAAATTCAGAAGAGGAGATGCGAGTGCATGGCTTTATCGTTTGTTCGTCAACATAATGCTGAAAACTGCAAAGATCACCAAGCTGATATATCGAATTCAATTTGAGAATTATTTTTTTAAAGTATTGTTATTTTAAGTCATTAAAAAAATATGTTTGCATCAATCAATATCGGTATATTGATCTTTATAAAATTTAACACTTAAGCAGGTGTGGCCAACAAAAAAATCTGATTTTTAAATTTTTTAAATTTTTTTTTTGGGGGGGGGTAAAAAAAAATAATATTATATTGTAAGTGCCCTGAACAAAAAAAAAAAAAAAAAAAAATCAGAATTTACTGTCTCCCGACTTCAAAACCATTGAGAACCACTGGTTTAGACCACTTTGGCCATCTGGCACCTAGCGTTCACTTTAGTATACGGTTATTTGAATAAGTTCAAATCTGAATAAATTCAAATCGGGGCAGCAGATTCAATGTCATACTGTTTTATTGACTCCATATTTGTTTTCAAAGTTCACAGCGACCAGATTCTCACGTGCACAAAATGCTCATAGTAGTATTATTATAATGTCTTAAAAGCTTTGAGCTGTTTTACTCAGGGGTTTATCCTCTTCAATCCTCTGTCTTAATCCCCCACACCCAGGGGCGTACGTAGAAGGAAAAAAAAAAGGGGGGGAGGGGGGAGTGCGTTTGCAGCGCTAAGCCCTGGTAGCATTATTTTCTTTATTTGAATGGGCGGCACACTGCACACACCCCAAAAACAAACAAAAAAACATGTAACTGATGAACGATTTGTCGACCTTGGCATTAGACTAGACTAGTAATCTTTTTGATAAAGTTATTAAAAAAAAAAAATCAAGTCGATTAAACAAATGAAATCTCGCTAACGTTGTTGACTTCGATCTCATATCAACGATACATTCGAGATCTTCCTTACGATGGCAAGACTGTGGGACGTAGGAGGTCAAGGCCGTATCGATGCAAACAAGGTCATAGATCGTTCTTGCTTTAGGGGCAAGAAGCATCAATGAACCCACCCCACGGATCACACCGTCCTGAAGCAAGTCAGTGTTTTGTTTGTCATGTCCTAGGCTTTTCTTATGTTATTCTTGTGTTTGGCTCGTCATCTGTTTGGCCTGTCATCTGTTTGGCCTGTCATATGTTTTGCTTGTCGTGTGTTGGGCTTAAAAAGCAAAAAAAATTTTTTTTGACCAAACGTAAAACAATAAAATTAAGTACCAACCGATATTTTCTCTCATTTTATCTAGTATTAAGTTACTAGGGCTTAACCGTGTCCAGTTGTTGTTTTTTTTGCACCGGGTTCGGTTATTTTGAGGAAATACCCGATGGGTCCAAGTGTTACAAAAAAAAAAAGTTACATTCTTATTTTCTATAATTAATGCCGGCCTACAAAATAAGCCTACCGACATTCCCATCTTAACCTGCCGGCTTTACAACAACAGGCCTGCAGACAGTCCTACACCCTACCTGCCGGCATTTAAACAACAGGCCTACTGACAGTCCTACACCCTGCCTGATGGCCTTTAAACAACAGGCCTACTGACAGTCCTAAAGACCGTCCTACACCCTGCCTGCCGGTTTTAAAACAACAGACCTACAGACAGTCCTACAGACAGTCCTACAGCAAGTCCTACACCAAAGCCGTGGCTCTATTTTGATAACAATAATAGTCGCCTCCCCCTAAAGTAGAAATAGACCCAAACGGGGTTCAGACGTCACGCATGAAAACTCGCTGCGTCACTTTTTTTTTTCTTTTTCACTCAGCGCTATTAATATAAAACATGTGGAGTTGGGGGAGGGCCGGTTGTGAAGAGGAAGTAGGACACACCAGAAGCAATATATCTATAATACATATAGTATTATGATGAGGTCAGACACAGTTGAGGCCAGATACAGATTAGATCAGAGTCAAGTGAGGTTAGTGACAGTTGAGATAATAGAAATATGATGTTAGTGACAGTTGAGATAATAGAAATATGATGTTAGTGACAGTTGAGATAATAGAAATATGATGTTAGTGACAGTTGAGATAATATAAAGATGAGATTAGTGACAGTTGAGATAATAGACAGATGAGGTTAGTGACAGTTGAGATAATTGACAGATGAGGTTAGTGACAGTTGAGATAATAGACGGATGAGGTTAGTGACAGTTGAGATATTAGACAGATGAGGTTAGTGACAGTTGAGACAATAGACAGATGATGTTAGTTACAGTTGAGATAATAGACAGATGAGGTTAGTGACAGTTGATGAATATAGACATATGAGGTTAGTGACAGTTGAATAATAGACAGATGAGGTTAGTGAGAGTTGAGATAATTGAGAGATGAGGTTAGTGACAGTTGAATAATAGGCAGATGAGGTTAGTGACAGTTGAATAATAGACATATGAGGTTAGTGACAGTTGAGACAATAGACAGATGAGGTTAGTGACAGTTGAGATGATAGACAGATGAGGTTAGTGACAGTTAAGACAATAGACAGATTAGGAGGGTAAGAGATCCTTTGATGTTTAGAAAGGTCGCTTATTAAGTAAATGAAAATGCCTCAATGCTTCCTTTTTTCTTTTTTACTGTGAACGGTTTGTAAAAAAAAAAAAAGAAATTAAAAAATAAATCAACTTCAGCAAAGTTATATTTAACAGCGTTAAAACTATTTATGAACTATGAGTGATCGGCGCTGTCAGCAATGACGTCATTGACAAACCCCCCTGTTAATCTCGTACCCAACCTTTTCACAGTATTAAATAATCCGTTATCAAACCATTGCACTCTTACTTCCCTCTAATAACTTGTGATAGGATTACGGCCAGGTTGTGGTTTGTCCCCGGGGTTGCCCGGGGACGGGGGGGGGGGGCTGTGAACTAATTGGAACGGCCAGAGTTAAAACTTTAGTTCCCGTGGTTCTTATCTAAAGATATTTTTTTTCTTTTCTCTCTCCCCCCCCCCCCCCC
>CAXITT010000533.1:298253-328816 GCA_964033795.1 Lymnaea stagnalis | reverse complement strand
CCCCCCCCCCCCCCGTTCCTTTGAACTAGCGATACTTGAAACTTCGGTACTGACGAGTCGAGGACAATTATAGCGGTGCTGCCAGCCGTATCGACAGGTTAATTAACTACGATACCGAATACGAGTACAACCCGAGGCGTTAGATTTTTTTTTTTTTTTACCAATCAGATCGATATTCTAAATGTTGTTCGATCGTTTTTTCGATCGATAAATTTTCTATATTGTGTTCTTTGCAAAAGCTTCAGTTTCCTTAAGTTGTCCAATCGAGCCAGGTAGCAGTTCTTTCAGGACCCTAATTCACGGTGGCGGTTGGTTGGAGATTGTTTACATTCGTCTCTTCCAGTGTCCACTCACTTCTGCCCGAGTACAAAACAAAACGTTCTCAGACCAGGAACTTTAGGCTGTCCACACGTGTAAGTTTTTTGATAGATAAAGTTCTCGCTTCACAGATTTAATCATATATATGAACAAAAGTTGTATTTTTTTTTACATAAGTAGTTCTTGCATTTTTCCGATGACGGGATTAGGGTCAATGTGGGAACAATAATGTTTTAACAGAGATCCGAAATAGGTCTCTTGTATCGCTTTTATTTGAGGTCTTATTTTTAACTGGAGTGTGTGTTATATTAGACTATAACTCTTTCCCATTCCTTCTCCCTCTCTTCCACTCTCTCTCTATCCCTCTCTGTCTCACTCTCTTTCTCTCTCTCTGTCTCTCCCTCTCACACTCTCTTTCTCTTTTCTATCTCTGGTTCACCCTCTCTCTCTGTCTCTCTCACTCTCTCTTTCTCTTTCTCTCTCTCTCTCTCATCCTCTCTTTCTCTTTATTTCTCTCTCTCTCACCCTCTTTTTCTTTTTTTATCTCTCTCTTTGTCTCTCTCTCTCTCAAGTTCTATTTCTCTTTCTCTCTCTTTCTCTATCTTTCTCTCTCTCTCTCTCTCTCTCTGCAGCTCTCTCACTCTCTCTGTCTCCCTCTCACTTTCTCTCTCTCTTAGTCTCTCTCTCTCTCTGCCTCTCTCTCTCTCTCTGCCTCTCTCTCTCTCTTACTCTCGATTAATCTTCTCTCTTTTTCTATTTCTTTCTCTCTCGCACTCTGACCTTCTCTCGTTTCGCTCTCTCTTTCTCTTTCTTTCACTCTCTCTCTCTCTCTCTCTCTCTCTCTCTCTCTCTCTCTCTCTCTCCCCACAGTTTGATTGTCTTCTCTATATGTATTAATATGCTTTAACTCTGATGTCTTCTCTCTCTCTCTCTCTCTCTTTCTCTCGCTTACTCTTCTCTCTCTTTCTCTCTCTTTCTCTCTCGCTCTCTCTCCGTCTCTCGTTTCTCTCTCTCTCTCTCTCTCTCTCTCTCTCTCTCTCTCTCTCTCTCTCTCTCTCTCTCTCTCTCTCTCTCTCCCAACAGTATGATAGTCTTTTCAATATGAATTAATATGCCTTAAGACTGATGGCGCCAAAGTGTGACATGTCTCCTCCATCTGGTTTGATATGAGATATGGATATCTGCATCCAGTGCAGCTGGAGTCTAAACCCTGGAGTTGATACTAGGAATTATTTACCACCTCTGAAGCTCTTCTTAATTGCAGTTTCTTTAGGGGGGACAAAGCGGACGGAACGAATGAATCAAATAATTTGGTCTTTGGGGAAGTGGGTGTGTGTTTTGTAGTTGTTGTTTTGTTTTTTTTTTTGGGGGGGGGGTTGAAAAAATACGCTATATTTTGTGTTTAAATATCATTCTATTTAATTTATTAAACTCAGACAAGTGTTTTGTAGCCTCCCTCCCAGTATCTAGCCTCTACACCTGTCTAGGCGGAACAGTCTTGCCACATGTCTATATCTTTGTTAAGTCTTCGGTGCATGAACTAGCAGAAATTATACTATCAAGTGGGTGGGGTGGGGGGGGAGAAGGAATCCATAACATATGTATTACCCTTTTAAGTCCCCAAGACTGTATGCCCCCCACCCCTCATTCAATGCCAGATCTCCCACCTCAACCCCCCACCACCACACACACACACTTTTTTATTCTCACCCCGCACCAAAAGCTTGCTGATAGTATCAGGACTAAGAAATGTTATCAGTCTTGGTGAGATCGAACGAAGCAAGCGGATATGCCCAGTGAAAGCTGGTCCACGCTTGGAACCTTAGGCTGGTTATGAATATTTGATGACGTCGTGCGGCTCGTTTATCAGATGGTGTCGAGCCTGTGTGTCCCTTGGGTAGCTTTATAACGATCTTTTTGAACTGGCGAGATATAACTTAGAATTTATTTTAAAAAAAAAAAATGAAATACATTCTGATCAGCGGCGTGGCCAATAAGGGAACATGGTATAAGTCCTCAACCCCGGTGTGTGGTTGGGGTATGGGACGCCCCGGGGATGGCATTGATTTTTGCCCCCCCCCCCCCACTCATGAATTCAACAAAATATACAAAATGCACACTACATGTAAGGCATATATTAGTATATGCAGTTATGCAGTGGACCAATATTGCGTCTTAGAAAAAGTGCCACCCCCTGGGCGGATCGCTCCATCGACGCCCCTCTTCCTATGCCACTATCTCCACCCTAGAGCCCTAGAGAAAATGTCACAACGTCTAGACAATAAGAATACATGGTATTTGAAGGATAAAAAAAATTGTTAAAAGCTTTCACGCCCCAATGTGGATAATTCCCTTAAGTGAAAAAAAACCACCAAACACCTTTCTAATCCTTTCACAATTCTTTTGCTACCCTCTCGGACACTGCCTCTCAGCTAAGTGCTGTATTTATATATAGATAGATATATTTAAAATTTTATTCTGTTTTTATGTTGCTTGTTCGCTGACGAAGGCTTCCAGCCGACACGTTCGTTGTTGTGTTGCGTTCCTTCTGTCAGGTTTAAACTTACTTTGTTTCACTCATTTCCTAATCCTGTAAGTAATTTCTGTAAGTGCAATATATTACTATCTATATAAGTAGTATATGGTACAATCTATATAAGTAGTTGCTTATAAATAACTGGTTGTCGGTATTTATTTATAAACGTATACGTCATTTATTTACACGTGCTATACGAGAGTAGAGCGCCAAAACTTTAATGTCGTATGGCCCCGCCGAATAATGTCTCAAGTAAACTCGTAGAACGTCGCTGCTTGTAGCCATGGTGTACACGACTTGCACATTGCATCCATGCTCTACCTACACATGTTCCTTGTGATTCAAAAGGTTCACTCGTTTCAATATTTTATCTCTGAAAAAAGCTATTGTAATCCACCAACACGTCTTTATCATGGACTGCTTGTAGAATAAGGGCGTCATTTAAAATTCACATTTTAGCCAGTTCACTTCACGTTACAACGAGAAGCAAGAATTTCAGCAGACAGAAAGGAACACACACAAAAAAAAGAAAAAAGTAAGCTTTGTTTTCACTGCACCAGGACACAGCAACAAGACAACAAAAGAAAACAGAAGTAGTGGCAAAAACTAACAGTGGTGCATGGCCTCTGTCTGGTCGGGGCAGAGCACTCTTAGAAGAAATAAACCCAACATGGGAGAGCACTCTTAGAAATAAAACCCAACATGGGTTATCGACAAGTCAAGATTTTTATGTATATCAATGTTATATTAAGCTAACACACCGCTGGTCTGTCAAGCTATATTCATGTACTTTTCTCGGCCGTGGAGGTCACGGGGTGCCAGAAAGGGCAATAAATTAAGGGATTTTCTTTAGTCCAGTAGATCCAGCCCTTTAAACAGTTGGTGCATGCCTGGCCATGAAACCTTACCGTATATCATGCCAGTTTGGCCTTTCGTTCTGGAAGGAATTATCTTGTCCAACTACTTTACCGTTTGGTTTGATGTATTACAATGACGTGATCCTTGGGGAAATCTTCATGGCGTTTTTTAAAGGCCCATTCCAAAGAAAGGTTTCTTGGACCAAACGAAACCATGTTGCGATGTTGTAGAGTAAGTATGGAGAATTTGGCAATTTTTAGTTGTTTATTTTTGTTGTTGTTGTTGTTGTTTGTTTTTAAAGTTATTTAAAAGAGTTTACGTCATAATAAGCCGGTTAAAAAACAATCTCACAGTGAACTCATCAAATGTGAACTCATAGATAGACAGTTGTCATAGATAGACGGGTGTCATAGATAGACGGGTGTCATAGATAGACAATTGTTATAAATATACAGGTGTCATAGATAGACAGTTTTCATAGATAGATAGGTGTCATAGATAGACAGTTGCCATAGATAGACAGTTGTCATAGATAGACAAATGTCATAGATAGACGGGGGTCATTGATAGACAATTGTTATAAATATACATGTGTCATAGATAGACAGTTTCATAGATAGACAGGTGTCATAGATAGACAGGTGTCATAAATAGACAGTAGTCATAGATAGACAGTTGTCATAGATAGACGGGTGTCATAGATAGAAAGTTGTCATAGATAGACAGGTGTCATAGATAGACACAATACATTTTGTGAATAAATGATGTCTCAAAAACATAAAGGTCTTATTTAACTTATTTAACAAAATCGTTGTGCATTTTTGGAGAGGGAAAAAAACTATCAACGATCGCATTGAAATCAAGACTATCATATAGAACAGTGCATCATATAGAACAGTGCATCATATAGAACAGTGCATCATATAGAACAGTGCATCATATAGAACAGTGCATCATATAGAACAGTGCATCATATAGAACAGTGCATCATATAGAACAGTGCATCATATAGAACAGTGCATCATATAGAACAGTGCATCATATAGAACAGTGCATCATATAGAACAGTGCATCATATAGAACAGTGCATCATATAGAACAGTGCATCATATAGAACAGTGCATCATATAGAACAGTGCAGAATTGTCTGCATCATTCGTTTGATAAACAATAGAAGTAGTTTTCCTGGGCGTTAAATTCACATATATGTTTGTGTCATTGTATGCGTGTTTGAAGGAGTAAGATAGTTACTCAAATCATCTGCTGAAAGCCATGATTTTTTAAAAACAATTTGGTAGAAAGCTTCAAGTAAAGTTAGTGTTTCTGTACGTACATTATAGTACTATCTATATAAGTAGTATATGGTACAATCTATAAAAGTAGCATATAGACTCATATAGTACTATCTAAATAAGTAGTATTTGGTACTATATATATAAGTAGTATATGGTACTATCTATATAAGTATTATGTGGTACTATCTATATAATTACTACTTTGTACTATCTATATAAGTAACATATAGTACTATTTTTATAAGTGCTATTTTTATAAGTGCTATAAGACACTATTTATATAAGTATTATATGGTACTATCTCTATAAAAAGTAGACTTAAGAATGTCAGTAAATAGTCTGTTCTTGATGTTTGGCCAGTCTTCTCCCCCCCCCACCAGCCCCTTCCCATCCATAATGATTCCATTGCGGGTGACCATTGAAATATTGATTGGATCCCAATGGACCACACCCACATCGACCGTTGTGCCTGCTCAATGGCACGTGTAAATGTACGATCGCTCAGTTGAGATGATCCAATTCCTTGGTGTTGTTTGACCACAAAAGGACAACTCACATGGAATGAGGTGAAACATTACAACACGGGTGTCATATGTGGATGTGTTGTGGGACACACGTGGGTATGTGCATAGACACACGTGTGGGTGTGTATAGGACAGTGTTCGGCCAACCGCGGCTCGCGAGCCGCATGCGGCTCTTTAGCGGCCTGAGTCCTGCTCGGCCAGTCGGCCACAAATCGGTTTTGACTCCAGAAAAACATGCTTTTTTGACAGGTTCTTGAAAAGAAATGTTGCTGTCAACATTTTTTTAATCGTCCTGCTGCTGATTTTGGCTCTTGTGACTAATGCGTTTGCCGACGACTGGTATAGGACACAAGCTTGGATTTGCATTATAGACACACGTGTGTGTGTGTGTGGGATACACGTGTCGATGTGCACAGGACACACTTGTGGATGTGTAAAAGACACGCAAACGGATGTGTATAGGATATAAGTGTGGATGTGGCTGGGGGATGGGTGGGGGATGGGTGGGGTATGGCTGGGGGATGGGTGGGGTATGGCTGGGGGATGGGTGGGGGATGGGTGGGGGATGGCTGGGGGATGGGTGATCCCACCAAAAAGGTTATCATTTCCTAATTTATTTCAAATCCATCTGTTATATGCAACATTTAGACGTGAATACAAGTGACTTTATAGGCTCGTACCTTCTACTCTACTGAATCGAACTCAGAGATGCACAACATCCTTGTTTAAATCTGATCTATGGCTCTGTAATGCACAGCTCTGTAACAGTGTTAGTTCACAGATTTAAGAAACAGCTTAATACAGACTGGTGATCTAAACCAGGATTTCGTTCTACACGTACCTCCCTCACCAGGACCCCATGTCATACCTCCCTCAACGGGACCACATGCACCCTCCTCACCAAGATCGCATGCCATGCCTCCCTCACCAGGATCGCATGTCATTCTTCCCCTACAAGAGTAACATGTCATACCTCCCTCACCAGGATCACATGTCATGCCTCCCTCAAGAGGGTAACATGTCAGACCTCCCTCACCAGAGTCACATTGCATACCTCCCTTATCAGGCTCCCATGTCAGTATATAAAAAGTCTTCATATAAAATCCAAAACAGTTATTGATTAATCACTTTATACACAAGGGTTGCCGGAAAAAATTAGGATACACGTCAATAACACTTTTAGAACCACTGGGCAACTGCATTGATCTGTATCGAGTCAGTTTGAAGAAGACTGTTGGGAGTTGAACTGTCGGTTACAAGTGATATGCCTCTTGGCTGTCTCCTTTCAACGACAAGGTTTGCGATTCTTCAACGTTATTTACCACTCGGAGCATAAAGACAAGTGCCTTCCACTGGAGACATAGTACTTGGAGCTGAATGGTAATGACATAACAGCTCCTTTCGGTTGCACGTATGCTTAAGTTTACAACGGCGCATCAGCTTTTTATACGTCTTGTCACTCCCGTTCCTGTTCATTAAAAAGTTGCCTGCTAGGTCTGCTCTAGGGTTTCCATTCATCATTAATTGAATAGAGGACCAGCTGGAAATGGAACTGGAAGTCCATAATGTGGTAACTAGGTGTATGTTCCAATGTGTGTTTTTTCCAATGTGTCTGTTTCAATGTGTGTCTGTTTCAACGTGTGTCTGTTCTAGTATGTCTGTTTCAATATGTTTCTTTTCCAATATGTTTCTTCTCCAATATGTGACTGTTCTAATGTGTGTTTTTATTCCAATATGTGTCTGTTCCAATATGTGTCTTATCCGTTATGTGCCGTTCCAATATGTCTGTTCCGATATGTGTCTGTTCCAATATGTCTACCATTCGACCAATTATCAACAAAACAATTGCGCTTTTATTTTTCAGATGTGTTCCCTGTTAAGAATGTGAGCTGTTCTTCGTGCTCTGCAATGCTGCCCACAAGTGATCCACATCAATGTTGTCGCAGCTAGTCTATTGGATCCTTTAAACACACCTGATTATAATCATCCAATCGTTTAGAAGCTCATTGTACGTGCGCGCGGCAAGCATGCTGCAAACATGGGATTAATTGTGAATGATTCATTGCAGTGAACCATCTATAACCAGGCAAAACAATTCTTCAATACCCGGTACTGTCTATAACATATTGCACGATTTACAGCTTGACTAAGTCTGTCGAAAATCTCATATCTCTCACGTCTTCAACTGTCGAGCTAAGCATCGTTGATTCCAACACGACCAATGTTATCATACCAAGGAGATAAACGCTAGAGCTCTTCTGCAATACAATTTGGGAGAAGGGGAAAAACCAGCTGATTTTCCCCCCTCCAAAATGTCCCAGGCGCTTTCATTACGTAACATCCGTATGCGGATTGAGACGGAAGATCCTTTGTACTATGGACAGAAGAAACTCAAAATGCAAGGCCGGGACCTCGTCAACTTGCCGAAAGCAGTTTTCAAAATAATGGAGCTGGAGGTAAATCGTGGTGTGGGGTGGGGGGGGGGGAGTATGACATAAATGGTCCCTATTGGGCTGGGTGAGCTTTTGTTTCGTATAAGGTATGTTCCGGGAGTAGAGGGATCCGGGGGGTGCGTCTTGGGGAGGGGGGGGCGGGCTCTAGGCTCAGCAACTGATTGTTATGACCTCCCAGGGCTGGGGGTGGGGGGGGGGGTAATGATAAAGAGCGGAATACAAACGTTTTCTGAGAGCAGCAGACGCGATCAGACGATCAGACGGACCCCATTGGTGAAAGAATAACAGATGTGATAAATTATGAGCGAATTTGTCCTGATAGGGAAATATTAACCGGACGTATACATCTGTGAGTGCATTCTGATCAGTAGGCCTAACGTAAGATTTGGGCAGACACTTTCAACCAGGACAGCGGGGTTTGAATGGGGGAAAATGTATAAAATATCCACAAATAAGGAAATACTTTTTTTTATTTAAAAAAAAAAAAGAGAGATAGTTTTGTTTGACGCCACTCTTCACTGTCTTTCATCCTTCTCTCACCTCTTTACTTTCTCTCACCCTCTACTTTTTACTCCTCATCTCTACTTTTTCTGACCTCTCTACTTTCTGCCCCTCCTCTCCGACTGTCTACTTAGTTTACTTTCTATCTCTGTATTTGGGTTTCTCTCCCAGAATCCAGCACAAAATAGACTTCCTGGGAAATTTTCCCATCCCGGGGTCCACTCTTTTAGAGAACAATTTTCTTTATTTAAAAAAAAAAAAAAATTCAGCAAAATCACAGACTTTCCACAAATTGTCACTATAAGTCAGTACCTGTAAAATCTAAGTAACTGCGTTGAATTACTAATCTCAGTCACTCTGGTACTCTATTCGTTTTCAAGTCACGACCACATCTATATAGATATATGCAAAGTGAAGCTACAACGATGTATATATATTTTTAAAGGCTTTTAATAGGGTAAATTCTTGCAAATAAAAGCATTTTACAAGTAGACTTTTCACAGTCGCATTTGAAGACATATTTGAGACCATGATTTAAATTGTAACTCTAACTATAAGGCAGGCCTGCACAACATGCGGCCCGCCTTACAGTTTGAGTTGTGCAGGCCTGCAGAACATGCGGCCCACCTTACAGTTTGAGTTGTGCAGGCCTGCAGAACATGCGGCCCGCCTTACAGTTTGAGTTGTGCAGGCCTGCAGAACATGCGGCCCGCCTTACAGTTTGAGTTGTGCAGGCCTGCAGAACATGCGGCCCGCCTTACAGTTTGAGTTGTGCAGGCCTGCAGAACATGCGGCCCGCCTTACAGTTTGAGTTGTGCAGGCCTGCAGAACATGCGGCCCGCCTTACAGTTTGAGTTGTGCAGGCCTGCAGAACATGCGGCCCGCCTTACAGTTTGAGTTGTGCAGGCCTGCACAACATGCGGCCCGCCTTACAGTTTGAGTTGTGCAGGCCTGCAGAACATGCGGCCCGCCTTACAGTTTGAGTTGTGCTATGAGGCCTGCTATGAGACATCAACTAAAAAAATGAAAACTTGATCGTCGTAATTTCTCTCAGATATTGTTTCAGACGATCAACCCCACAGAAATCCCTTGGCAACTGCATTGGAGGTCACGTTCCATTGGCTCGGAACCTGCGCTCTAACGACTTTTAGATAATGTTATTATTTTTTACTAGCAAAATCAACCCATTAAGACAGATGCATCAATAATCCGTTTTTTCTGCATTTCAAAGTTTCATTTTTTAGTGTAAACAACTCCTTGCGTTTAGAAACATGAGCGTGACACATTAGAAACGAGAATCTGCGACCTGTACAGAAATTTCTCAGGCGGAGGGAGGGGGCTGGGGAGAGAAAGTACCTAGTAACACGTGACCAGCCTATCAATTGCTTTTCATTCATTTATTTAAAAAAAACACAAAAAAAAACTTGAATAGGTTCATTTAGGTTATGGTATATTTTAAATTGAACTAATTTTTCCCAATATTTTCCAGGATGAATCCCGGGATTCAAAGAGTATCCTTTTCCCCGGGGATAAGCATAACCCTGGGAAATGAGAAACGCTACTGTGTATATACTCTCTCACCTCTGTCGTTCGTCAATTCTGTCCATATTTACCATTTGTCAGATGTCTCCTCTCTCCTCCCCCCTTTCTTTTTTTTTCCTCTCTCCCCCTACAACCCCTATTTTGACCACCTGCGTAACCCCTTGTGAGTTACCTGGTAGACCTGCAGTTGACGAGTTTGTTTATTCCAGGTCCTTGACTTGAGTCCCGAGAGAGAGGCGTGTCTCGACTACAAGCTCCAAATATTACCAGCAGAGATAGGGAAACTCCTCAACCTGACCACCCTTATCCTCGACACCAACGAGCTGGTTGAGGTAAACAGGAAGTGACATCATCAAGTTATTATAGGCTTTTTGGTCGATTTTATTTTAAATCGTTAATTTAAAAAAAAAAAAAATTAAAATTACAAAAATAAACAATTTTCCACATTTGGTCTGAAATATTACGTTACTCTGTCTGCTGATTAAATAAAAAGGTGCAAAATAATAGTATATAGTCGAATGAAACAATATTCTTCTATGTCTATAAATACGGCTTGTGCACTTTTCCAAAACATTATCGGCTGTCTGCTATTGGATATTTTACTCTTTACATTTACGAACGTTTCTGTAAGTGTAACCGAGTGGCCGGATTCAAATGCTAGTAAATACGAGCTATTCATGATTATCTTTACAGCGCCCGTGGGCGCCTGCCTGCAGGTAGAAGTTCCAGAACCTCTCGATAGCGTGATCAATCAAATTCGACCAAATAAACTCAGAGAAGAGATTGATCCCCTTGAATAAATACTGCGTCGTAAACAAAATATGAATTCCTCAAAGGGTCACCTCGTTATCGAATACACCGCCATCAATCATGAGTAATCATGACCGCCGGAAACTGATAAGCCAAGAGAAACGGAAATACACCCCCCAACCTAATTTTTTAAAACTTTTGTCCCTTCTTTCTCTACTTTGAAGAGCTGAGGGTTAGCTACGCCTATTTTCCCCTAACGCTACCGGTTGTTGCTACGCGTATAGCAGTAAATACTGATGGAAAATGATAATCGTATCGATAAGCTAATCACAGCTGACAGCTAATAGAATAGTGGAGCTATTTACGACATGATATTATTTGGAAGTAAAATCTTACTTCCATCAACATCATTTGCATAAAAATTGTTCTTGTTGCAATTGCAATCAATGCCCTGAAAAGCACGAACTTTCAAGTAGGGCCGTGCGAAGGGGTGGGCTAAGGGTGAACTCGCCCTGGCCCCCAACAACAGGGGGCGCAAAAAATCATCTACGTTTTTTAAGAATATTTTTAATAACGATACACCTGCCCATAAATGATCCCTCAACAAATCTTTGATTAAACACATCCTCTATTGTGACACACAGAGACATCCCCATATTTAAAGGCTACACATGCGCAATATGTTATATTTTTGTTGTTGTTGAAATAATCCCTCTACATTGAAAGAACTCAAAAGTGAGCGAGAGACAGTTCACTTAACGTTATCAGAGGCAATGTTTACAAATAAAACATGGCATAAAAAAAAGTTATTTGATGTTTTAAGAATTACTCAAAGTTATTAAATTATTATTATTTACAAAACACACAGGATATCAAACTGTTATTGGAACGTATTTAACACAAAGTTTTACTTGCTACTTTAAGGCTTGCATTTTAATGAATAGGCCTATTTTACATTTGATTTCACCAGAGCCCAATTCTTTACCAGAGCCCAATTCTTGGCCCCTTTTATTTATCTATTATATACATTTTATAGGAGTTAAACTTTCTATTGTGTCCGATTTAGGGTCATTCATATAATTTTTTTTTTTGCCCGCATCATCACAAATTTGCCATAAAATTTAGACGCCTTCAAAAAACATCTTCACAAAGTCGTGACCACCCCCCCTCCCCCATTCTACTAGATGTGTGACATCCTTTATGGTTGGTGCCTCAGCCTAAAAATCTTACACTAAGGGTACGATCATGAATTCTCAGAGTTTTTATACACACACGCAAAATGTAAGCTATTCCAGCGGAAAGACTCTAGTGCGCAGATTACATTAGTCATGATTATTTTCAAGAAATATACTTTTTTAAAAAGTGATTTTGGTACAATTTGAATGATTCTGTAAGCCTGGATTCTTGCACACGGGCCCCTAGGTTTGATATCCCCCGCCTAAGCTTGAACAAGAGAATACTTCCAAACCAATGTCGTAATCAAGCCGGACATAGAATGTTCATTCATTACAATTTTGTTTTCTTAAATGTTGTATTCTCAGTATTTTAAGTCATGTTTATTTTATATTTTATTTTACAGCTTAACAAAAATAATTAGTAGGTATGATTATAAATTATTTACATAATTTCTTCAAGAATCTGTAGCTCATTGAATGTTTTAATTGTTTGTTGATATCAATTTGACTCCCAACCCAGGTTCCGGTTGAGATAACGCTTCTAACCAACTTAGAGCGACTCGCCCTGAGCAACAACCACCTGACAGAGCTGCCCAATGGGATCAAGCGGTTGAAAAAACTGACCAGTCTTCACATGGCCAACAATAAGTTTCAGATATTTCCGATGGAACTCTGTGAGATCACGGCCCTTGTGTTTCTGGACGCCAGTGATAACATGATCAAGGTATTCTCCCCTTTTGATAACATGATCAAGGTATTCTCACCCTTTAATAACATGATCAAGGTAGTCTCCCCTTTTGATAACATGATCAAGGTATTCTCCCCTTTTGATAACATGATCAGGGTCTTCTCCCCTTTTGATAACATGATCAAGGTATTATCCCCTTTTTATAACATGATCACGTTATTCTCCACTTTTGTCCAAATATAGAATCCACACTGTGAAGAAAGTGAAGTGTAATCTCTCCCCATCCCAACTGGGATATTTGGGTAGGGCGGGGAGGAGCATTTGCCCCCCCCCCCCAAACACCAAGTGAATTTTCAGGTTTCATTTAAATTGTAATGTACTGTGGCACCCCCAGTAATAAACAACTTTACAAGCCGACCAAGTTTTGGTTTTTTCCCCCCCCCCCCCCCGAAAAAAACCTGAAATGACGCCCCTGATCCCAACCACGTTAAGTAACTTAAGCGCCTCATTTTGAACATGTGAATAATCCGATAAATATCGCTCCGATGAGTGAGCTACCACAAAAGCTCCCACGGTTGACTGAGATCTGGAGAAAGTCACGTTTCTCCTTATATTTTGTAACTCAACAAACCGCTTTTAAAGATTTAACAACAAACAACAAAAAAAACAACAACAACAAGGAATAAGTGTATCCACTAGTGAGTAAATTAATCCAAAACTTAATCTGAATGTTTGGGGATCAATGTATCATACACATTAATGATAAGTGCTAGAGTTGAGCAATCGAAACATGTGGAGTGATATTTACCAATTCAGGTATACCAGCCCAATGCTCACACCCGGCATTTGACCAACATCAGACTTGCGATCCGTATCCGGCATGATGTACGCTTTCATCCGGTGCGCGTAAAGTTTTCAAATCATCATGAGATAAGCTTTATCTGAAATCTAAATGATTTTTTCTTGTTCCATTTCTCATTTTTTTTTTATATCGGTCGATTTTTGAGGCGAGGGGATTGATGACAACAAAATTCGTTCAAATATTTGAGGATATTCAGGTGCTGGTATTTTTAAATTGCGCCTTCATCTTTCTTCAACGTCCGGTTGATAAATCTTCATTTACCTATTCCAGTGAAATGTACTTATGGTACGCAATTTACTAATATA
Organism: Lymnaea stagnalis; assembly: GCA_964033795.1. NCBI lineage: Eukaryota > Metazoa > Mollusca > Gastropoda > Lymnaeidae > Lymnaea > Lymnaea stagnalis. The sequence continues at coordinate 315,009 of CAXITT010000533.1, read as the reverse complement.
CAGTGACCTACTTTGGGTTCCCAACGCCCGGGGAAAGACAAGTTTAAGAATGTCCTAATCCAGTGCTGTTCAACGCACGGCCCACGGGCTGAGTATGGCCTAGCACAGCTTGAGATTTTTTATGATGTTTGTAAAAAAAAATATTTAAAAAAAACATTTTAGGGTGAAAGTATTTTCTAACCCCATTCATTGATTTATTGTTGTTGAGAAATTGCGTGAGAGCAAAGGACAGGTTGAAACATTGGGGGGTGTTTGGGGATGGGGGTGTCACAAAAACAAAGGAGTGGGATGTCTTGACAGGTAGCCGTAAATTATGTTAAGCATATCATTAGAGCTACCCTTTGGGAATCTAGATGGAAAAAAAAATAAATACTATATTCTCCTTATTTCTGTTGCCGGTACAGGGAACGCGCCGCGGGATATCGGGTACAATTACTGACGGCGTTTAAAATTATGAAAAGGAAAACCCAAAGTAACGCGATGTGTAGCTATTCGGGCATTTTAAAAATATCCATGCCCCCACCAACGGGAAAAAGTCTTATGAAACAGATAGGTGAGCACAGCGAGTTGATTGTTGCGCTTTGAGGGGATGATACTAATAGGACGGGAAAGTCTTCAAGGTGTGAGCTGTAGTACTGAAAGTGTGGAAATGGAATGACTACGGCTGGTAGTGTGAACCATTTCTGGTGCCATGCTATTCAAACAGGTGGATTAGGCCAGGTATGGGAGAGTGTGTCCACCCAGTATTGTGACATTAAGGGCAAGTACCTGGTATCCAGAGATCTGAGCAGGAAATGTTAAATGAGTAGAAAGCAGGATGCAAGAGAGGGATCGTGAGAGACAGTAGGAACGATTCTTGAAAGTATTTATTTATAAATAAACATGCGAATACGTGACCAAATAAATTATGGATGACGTCATGTTTCTTCTAATGAATTTTTCCACAACTACGGAATTGTTGCAACAACATTTTGACCATGTTTTGACCGTACACCAGTCAAGCTGGATTCTATGTTATGACTAACATCAATTCTAGAAAACGTCTGGACAGCTGACCATTGTAGTGTTGCGTTTGTTTTAATTGTGGTAAATTATAGATTTGTTTCTTTTTTTGTTTGTTTTTTTACTTTTGCACCGCGCTTCGAGCCTTTGGGGATGAAGCGTGTTTTTGAAATAAACTTTATGATTATTATTATTATTATTAAAAAATTATAAATCTAATAAGGGCGGGTGCTAGTAATAACCGACTCAAATTTAGAACATTGCAAGTACAATTCAAAGCAAATCTGTCATTTAACAGCGCTACAGTCTTATTCGCTTTATTTATATCCTAGATGAGCCGATATTGTTATTATGTATATGATTCTTTATCCACAAAGTAAGAAGTAATAATAATGTGAATAATTTTCTAAAAATTTAAAAAAAAAAAAAATCTTTCTTTCGAGATGAAATGTGGGGGCCTAGCTTCGCGGAAACAGTTTTGGTCCACGTAGTCAAGAAGGTTGGACAGTAATTTCCTAATCCATGGATTGTTTGCAGTCAGTGAGTCCCTTTCATCACTCCAGCATTTAGCCCATTATTCCTTCCTATTAATGAAGAACTTGTATTGTCCATTAAGAAAATAATGATGTGAAAACACAGCGGTTGTGTCGAAATATTGTTTTTAAAGTTATTTGATTTCATTTCATCCTTTTTTTTTTTGCGCCAATGGAATTTGCGCGCATGGGGAAACCACCCCTCTGGACTCCTTATGCTATGCCAGTTGTCGGCAGACTCATTAGGCCAGTGGTCGGCAGACTCATTAGGCCAGTGGTCGGTAGACTCATTAAGGCCAGTGGTCGGAAAACTCATTAGACCAGTTGTCGGCAGACTCATTAGGCCAGTGGTCGGCAGACTCATTAGGCCAGTGGTCGGCAGACTCATTAGGCCAGTGGTCGGCAGACTCATTAGGCCAGTGGTCGGAAGACTCATTAAGGCCAGTGGTCGGCAGACTCATTAGGCCAGTGGTCGGAAGACTCATTAAGGCCAGTGGTCGGCAGACTCATTAGGCCAGTGGTCGGAAGACTCATTAAGGCCAGTGGTCGGCAGACTCATTAGGCCAGTGGTCGGAAGACTCATTAAGGCCAGTGGTCGGCAGACTCATTAGGCCAGTGGTCGGAAGACTCATTAAGGCCAGTGGTCGGCAGACTCATTAGGCCAGTGGTCGGAAGACTCATTAAGGCCAGTGGTCGGCAGACTCATTAGGCCAGTGGTCGGAAGACTCATTAAGGCCAGTGGTCGGCAGACTCATTAGGCCAGTGGTCGGAAGACTCATTAAGGCCAGTGGTCGGCAGACTCATTAGGCCAGTGGTCGGAAGACTCATTAAGGCCAGTGGTCGGAAGACTCATTAAGGCCAGTGGTCGGCAGACTCATTAGGCCAGTCGTCGGCAGACTCATTAAGGCCAGTGGTCGGCAGACTCATTAGGCCAGTTGTCGGCAGACTCATTAGGCTAGTTGTCGGCAGACTCATTACACCAGTGGTCGGCAGACTCATTAGGCCAGTTGTCGGCAGACTCATTAGGCCAGTGGTCGGCAGACTCATTAGGCCAGTGGTCGGAAGACTCATTAAGGCCAGTGGTCGGAAGACTCATTAAGGCCAGTGGTCGGCAGACTCATTAGGCCAGTTGTCGGCAGACTCATTAGGCCAGTTGTCGGCAGACTCATTAAGGCCAGTGGTCGGCAGACTCATTAGGCCAGTTGTCGGCAGACTCATTACACCAGTGGTCGGCAGACTCATTAGGCCAGTGGTCGGAAAACTCATTAGTCAAAAGAGCCAAAAAATCAGCACCAGGACGATTCAAAAAATTTTGAGTGACGAATTTCTTTTCAAGAACCTGTCAAGAGCCATGTTTTTCAGAGTCAAAACCGATTTGTGGCCGACTGGCCAAGAAGCATACAGGTCGCTGAAGAGCAGCATGTGGCTCGCGAGCCACGATTTGCCGACCACTGTGCTATGCCATTGTTCATATCTTCAAAAAAGTAGATATATATTACAAAGATATCTCACTTTAGATTCCATTTTAGAAGTTATATTTGACCTTTGACAAGTGCCAAATATTTAATGATGTAGTTGTACAAAATCGCTCATTTTGTTGGCAAAATAATTGAGAGAGTTTGCTTTTCAAATGTAACTTTGTTACGCCATCATCGCGAACAATAAAAACCAATATATTTAGAGATGTCATGGAGGGTTTGAGACTATCAATATCTGACAAACACCTTGACAGGGGTCGCTTAGTGGCACGCCCCACATATTTCTTTCATCCGTTCACCTTTGACCCCAAAAGGACACTGGGGTGTATAATTAAATATGGATTTGTATTTGAAATAACGAGTGGACATTATGTCCTGACACTGCCCCTGGTGCCGCACATCTAAACCTGATCGTGTTTTAATTGAACTTTATTGAACAACGATTCCGGCTGCTGATCGAACCATTTTGTTGATGCCAACCCTAACATTTTCCTATAGTTCTAAAGCAGAGTTTTTTTTAACGCTAGAATATTTGGGGATGTTTGGTAAGTTTTGTTCCTATAAGATACCTTTACTTACATCCCTCCTACCCACCTACACACACTTCAAATATTTACCAAGAAAGAAGAAAGAAATTCATTAACACGAAACGCCTTGTAAGAGAAGGTATTAAACAGAAACTCGTCCCTCTCCCCCATAGACAGCGACGAGGCCATGACAGGCAATTCAGGCTCATACCAGCAAGAAGCCAGTATAGCAGCTGCTCATTCCTGCCCAAGACAATCAGGGACTGGAACTATCTTTCAAAAGGAACAGTTGAGGCGACAACACTAGACACATTTGTGTCTATTGCCTCAAGCCTTCAAACTCCAAGTGCATAATTTCCTCATCACCACCAGTAACAGAAACATTGCAAATCCCATCTACATGCATAGGAGCCAAAATGATCAATAAATTGATCGTGGGCCCTTAAGATATAGAAGAAGAAGAAGAAGGTAACTCCATGTGGTCATGATAGCTTATCGAATTCCAATATTTAATTTCTAATCCAATCCACTTAAAGTGGTTGAAGAATGAAATGTTTCTTTACCCCACCGTTTGTTCTCACTGAGCGTTGTATTAAGGAAACTCAAGCTCGTCAAATGTTTTCATCTATCTATTTTTTGGGCAGATTCGCTATTGCACCGATTCCGATGAATTGTAGCTTGAATCAGTTTTATGTTTCTTGAAAACATTCAAGCGTTTTTAATCCAGGTTTTAGTCTAAAATTGTGAGGAATAATTACAAGTTCTGCTGATCAGAAATCAAACTCAAGTTTTGTTTTTTTCCAAACTGTGTATCTGAAATGAAACGCATCGAAAGCTTCATGATGAAAAGCAAAACACAGGAATAGCATTACAAAGGTAGCTTCACAACGAAACACGGGCATGGCATTACAGAGGTAGCTTCACAACAAAACACGGGCATGGCATTACAACGGTAGCTTCACAACAAAACACGGGCATCGCATTAAAAATGTAGCTTCACAACAAAACACGGGCATGGAATTACAACGGTAGCTTCACAAAGAAACATGGGCATGGCATTACAGAGGTAGCTACACAAAAAAACACGGGAATAGCATTACAAAGGTAGCTTCACAACAAAACACAGGAATAGCATTACAAAGGTAGCTTCACAACGAAACACGGGCATGGCATTACAGAGGTATTTTCACAACAAAACACGGGCATGGCATTACAACGGTAGCTTCACAACGAAACATGGGCATAGCATTACAAAGGTAGATTCACAACAAAACACAGAAATAGCATTACAAAGGTAGCTTCACAACAAAACACAGAAATACCATTACAAAGGTAGCTTCACGACAAAACGCAGGACTAGCATAACAAAGGTAGCTTCACAACAAAATACTGGCATGGCATTACAAAGGTAGCTTCACAACAAAACACGGGCATGGCATTACAGAGGTAGCTTCACAACAAAACACGGGAATAGCATTACAAAGATAGCTTCACAACAAAACACGGGAATAGCATTACAAAGATAGCTTCACAACAAAACACGGGCATGGAATTACAACGGTAGCTTCACAAAGAAACATGGGCATGGCATTACAGAGGTAGCTACACAAAAAAACACGGGGATAGCATTACAAAGGTAGCTTCACAACAAAACACAGGAATAGCATTACAAAGGTAGTTTCACAAAAAAGCACAGAAATAGCATCACAAAGGTAGCTTCACAACAAAACACTGGCATGGCATTACAAAGATAGCTTCACAACAAAACACGGGCATGGAATTACAGAGGTAGCTTCACAACAATATATAATGCGGGTGTCAAGTAGGAAATCAATCGATCATGTTAGATTAAAGCTAGTATTGATATACTGGGCCGGCGCTGGGGGGGGTGGCGAACTGGGGGGGGGGCGCTCAAGGCCCCGCACGTTGCCGTAGTATATTTATAACATACCTAAGCCTACTAATAGTAACAATATATAATGCGGGTGTCAAGTAGGAAATCAATCGATCATGTTAGATTAAAGCTAGTATTGATATACTGGGCCGGCGCTGGGGGGGGGGGTGGCGAACTGGGGGGGGGGCGCTCAAGGCCCCGCACGTTGCCGTAGTATATTTATAACATACCTAAGCCTACTAATAGTTCCTAATCCAGTCAACACAATATTCGGAGTGATTAGATAGTCAAATGGCCTGAAGGTCAGCCTGGCTCCCACACTATCCCTTTAGATAGGCCCCAGTGCGACTATAACGTTTCTTAATATCCTATCGGCGGAATATATAACGTCAACGGCCCCGCAAATATCAATTTGCCCAAGGCCCCGCACCCTCCTAGTGCCGGCGCTGTTGATACGCATCCCCAACCACGAATGAGTTCATGCCACCCTGATGTGAAACCAACAACGTGTTCATTAGACCAGAAATTTCGATTTCGGTCGATTGGATTTCTAATGAACACTTCTATGAATTTTCTCTTTCAAAAATATGATGATAGGCCACTCTTCCGCTTACTTTCACAATACTCTTTGAAAGAAACAGAGAAATGTAAACTATGATTTTGATTGGTCTGACGTTAAAAAGTATTTAAATTGGGAGAGCTTTAGATCTGGACAGACTAGAGTTGTAAATCACCTCTTGGTGGACAGACTAGATTTGGAAGCCACCTCTTGGTGGACAGACTAGATTTGGAAGCCACCTCTTGGTGGACAGACTAGATTTGGAAGCCACCTCTTGGTGGACAGACTAGATTTGGAAGCCACCTCTTGGTGGACGAGACGAATGAGGTGATTTTAAAAGGGCGGACAGCATCAAGATGGTTGATACTAATTTGTGGGCAAGCCAGAGATTATGGTCTCAGAAAAAGGTGGACTGGCCAAAGACGTTATAGACTCCGATAATAACTAGCCGACAAGCTAGATTTTATGGTATTAGAAAAAGGTGGACTGGCCAAAGACTTTTTAAGACTCCAAAAATAATTGGTGGACACGCTAGTGAAAAACAACAGCCCCTAAAATAATTTTTTCAACAACAAAACAAAAACAACAAAAAAACTGTTGAGGCTGTCTTTGTGACGTGAGGGCAGACATTGACCAATGGTCCGTCTTTATAGGAATGATTTGACCCAGTTTGCGTTTTCTGTCCACTAAGACCTTGGTCAATCACTTTCTGCGAACCTGCTGTTTTGTTACAACAGTCATCACCAACGTTAAACATGCATCAAACGTGTCGCCCGCCTTGCACATGTTCTTTTCTAAAACCAAAACTTTCATGTTTAATTTTCGACGCAGTCTTCATTCAGATTCGTATTACTATTGATTTAGTTTGTTATGCAGAGCTTGTTTACTACACTTTTCCCGTGCGTGAACTTTCTTTGACCCCGCATTAGACTTCTAGCAGACAGTAACGTTTGTTGTGGGCGCGGTTAAAAGTGTCTGATGTATCGTGTTTACTACAGTCTTCAAATTAAACATGGTTAGTATGTCTACTAGTGTCTTGTCGAAGGTTCTCGATTGTATTAGAAAACTAAGGGCGTTTCTAGGCGCGGCGGTAGACCCACATATATAAGGGATTGACAGGCAGAGAGGAACGGAGATGGATAAATATTTTACCTTCACGAGACGTGTATTATTCTTTGTGTACTTTTATGTGCTTATTCGCATTGATCGTTCATCATTATTCACTGGCACATTGTACTAACTGTGTTTACTGTGTACCGGTACAAGATCTACCATACTGTAAGTTGATGATTTGTAATGATATTTCTTTTGTTTTGTAATTGTATTATTACTAAATTAAATCTTATGAATTGTAATTGGTACTGTTTTTGGGTGTCGTACTTTTGTTATTTTATTTCTCTATGGTATCGTCCTTTGTTAGGCACTGTTTGAAAGAGCCATACATTTAAAATAGGAGATTAATTTCTAACAAGAGAAGGTAGTGCGTAACAGGTTATTTCCACAGTTATTTTTTACCGAGATAATTTAAACCATAAACTCCACTCCTGCAAACTTTAAGACCAGCTTATCTATTTTAAAGAGACTATTTTTTTTAATGACAAAGCTTACCCCGGGGGGGGGGGCGGCGACGGATCTGATCATTAGATCCATAACCGATCCGTCGTCTATTCAGACACATCGTGGTCTCACTGGGGTCACTTTTTTTCCACAGTTATTTTTTACCGAGATAATTTAAACCATAAACTCCACTCCTGCAAACTTTAAGACCAGCTTATCTATTTTAAAGAGACTATTTTTTTAATGACAAAGCTTACCCCGGGGGGGGGGGGGCGGCGACGGATCTGATCATTAGATCCATAACCGATCCGTCGTCTATTCAGACACATCGTGGTCTCACTGGGGTCACTTTGACCCATCGTGCCATCAATCAATCCACCTAAAGGTTTGTACACACAGTCGATGTGTGACTCATGATGCTGTCAAATGATGAGGGGGAGACTGGACGTGATGCTTTGACAAACTCTATTTATAGGATATCCCAAAATAACATTAAAAACGGTTTTAAAAATTGAAATTTGAAGTTCGATTAAACTAACGCTAATTGCTTGAAGCGGTGCATTTTACAAGATGTTTGTCGAAAGATATAAGAATTCATTTTTTTTAAATAGATAATAATAGACCTAAATTGTTTTTACTTTAAAAATTTTATTTAAGCACAGTTATTGATTTTTTTTAAAGGTATTGATAATCAACTCCAATTATAGTTAAAGTTTAGTTGATTCTATGGTTTGGTAAGTTCTCCTGTACTTTTGATACGACAATGGTGTCACTTTTTCTGGTGTCAGTGTTCTGGTGTCACTTTTTTGGTGTTACAATCCAGTGAGAAAATTTGAGGTGTGACGTATTTATATATAAACTCGGCTCCTTTATTGTCCCCACTATGTCTGGTGTCGCAATCTATCGTTCGACTCCAGAAGCTCCTCCATTTTTGTTAATTGGTAGTTTAAACAGACCTCATGGGCTCGGGACTATGTGTCGTACTAAAGAGTTCACGTCTTTCTGGCTCCGGGCCTGCTGCCCATGTTAAATTATTCACTTATGTTTGGCCCCGGGACTGTTTCTTGGAATAAAGGGTTCAAGCCTTTCTGGCCACGGGACTGTTGAACTGAACAAAGGATTCAAGCCTGTAGGACCTTGGCCGAACTAATGCATTATTTACATCTTAAACAATGGTAACAGCACCCGAAAGGCTTAACTGGTTGACTTCCTTGTAGTTGGTTGTGGAAAGCGTAAGGCTATAAGATGAAATCGTGAGCATTGACGCCACAATATATGATAACAAAGAAAAAAATGGAAGGCTGGAGTCTTTGCAATACATTAGATCTATAATATACAATAACATTTTATTAAAATTTTACAAAATAGTAATAACAATAGTGTGAATGTGAATACACACAAACAAATGCAGCAAAGAAAAGGCTTATACTTTAGAAAGATGGACAATAAGTTAAAGTTCCATGGTGGCAGTAAGGTCGAAGGAAATACGTGAGACAAAGTAGGGGAAAGTTTTTTGAAAAAGGACGTAACAAAGCAACGAACGTGTCGGCGTGAAGTCTTCTTTAGCCGAAACACAACAGTACAACAAATCTAAACATTAAAAGAAACACTTAGCTGCAATGTAGTATCTGAGGGGACAGCAAGAGGATTGTGGGTAATCTATTGAAGCCTATAAACATGCACACATTTTTTTATTAAAGAAACGGGAAATGTTGTTGTATACCCATTTACTTACATCACGTGTGGAACCTAAGTGTGTTGTGGATCCCAGATAGAGACCCAGCATATGGCCACCTCCAGATTCTGAAATTGATTGAACCAATATGTCCACCCACTTCTTCTACCAAACTTGATTGAATCAATATGTCCACCTCCATCTACTACCAAAATTGATTGAACCAATATGTCCACGCCCATCTACTACCAAAATTGATTGAACCAATATGTCCACGCCCATCTACTACCAAAATTGATTGAACCAATATGTCCACGCCCTCCTACTACCAAAATTTGATTGAACCAATATGTCCACCCCCATCTACTACCAAAATTGATTGAATCAATATGTCCACCCCCATCTACTACCAAAATTGATTAAGCAATATGTCCACCCCCATCTACTACCAAAATTGATTGAACCAATATGTCCACCCCCATCTACTCCTAAAATTTGATTGAACCAATATGTCCACTCCCAGCTTCTACCAAAGAAAATCAGCAAGCTGAAGAACCTTGAAACCCTCCTTCTGTTCATCAACCAACTGACCAAGTTGCCGGACACAATCGTACAGATGACAGAGCTGCGATGCCTGTGGTTGGGCAACAATCAAATCAAAGCCTTGCCCAAAGGATTCGGTTATCTCACAAAGTTGGATTGGAAAGACAGGTGAAGAATAATTGTTCTAAAGTAACGTGCTCACTTCCTTGATATGAATCATTTTAGGCCCCCGTAGTTGACAGCTGCCATTATGGGCTAGGCATGATCTACTGAGCTTATCCTAAAAATAATAATAATAATTTTTTAAGTATTGCCCAAAAACATAATCTTATTTTTTTTTTATGTTAATAGTTTTATGAAACGCTTTCAATATTCACATTTCACGTATGTTTTTGATTCACAGGTACACGTCGTCAACACTGGACGGGAATCCTCTGGTCAACCCGCCCTTCGAGATCTGTCGTCAGGGTCCCGAGGCGATCGAAAAGTACCAGGGCGTGGGTCCCAACGTCGATGCCGAGCATGAGGCGGAGAAAGACGATAAGAGCCGAGGAAAGGGGAGGAACAGGGCGCCATCTGACGCAGCCAGAAGTCTGCAGGGCTCTGAAGGCGGCAGGAGCAGGGGCTCTATAGACGCTACAGCTTACCGCAGAGGCAGGGCGCCCTCTGACGCCAGCAAATCCTTGTCGCCAGATTCTAAAAAGGAAAAGGCGCCAAAATTAGCGGCAGATAAGGAGAAGGGACAGAACTATTTACCGAACATTGCAGGAATGGACCGGAGACGGTCTTCCGTGAAAACGAGTGGCGGGAATGAGGGCACTATTCGAAATGGACAAACAACAGCACCCTCTAGGAAATGATGTATGCGCTACTATACTGCTGCGCATAAAGATATTTACGTCACAAATTAATTATAATCCAATAACAACACCCTTTATATCGACATGTTTAGCTTACATTAGCGCGCTAATCTGCCCCTTCCCTTTTGTTTTCCAAAGCTGTCTAACTGCAGTTGATCCGTCCATCCTTTGAATATTTTTGCTATAGACACAAGGTTAAATATAGCTCACCGCTAAGTTAATTCTGTCCTTAGAGACCATATTATATATGCCTACCATGACACTACTTGCTATGCTTGTTTCATACAATCCACACACAACAACAACAAAAAATAGGAACAAACAAAGCACTTATCTGATTCCGTCTATCAACGCTGAAAAAGGGTCAATTTCTAAAATTAGTAACACTATTTTGTTTAACCAATCGGACTTCAATGTTTCTTTCTTTTTTTTTTTTTTTAATGGTTTCCATTTGTTCATAACAATAAGAACGCGCAATTTTATGACGCCATTGTAAAGTGCTGTTTCACTTAAATTAAATCAAGAAATTCTGACAAAACATACAATTTGATTTGTTATAGACTGCACTTCATTTGAGGCGCAGGATAATATAAACCGTTAATCCTAGTACAATGGATTTGTCGGATACACTACGATTTGAGTTTTCTGAGCCCAAATCGTGGTAAGTAAATTAAAGTAATTGAACTGAAAGCACTGATCACTGAACAATTTTGTTACGGAAATGTTTGTCAAAATTATTGAGTTTTTTGTTTTTTTTCCTATTTAATTTTAATGGAAGAAAGTAATGGCGCAAAGTAGATATCAGAATAACAAATCTATTCGGTTACAGGCCTCCAGTAGTTCATTACAAATTACACACGTACATGTTTGCTTACTTCACAAATTACAATATTACAGGTCAACAATTTACGATTGAGTAATATTTCATTTGTTTTCCAAATAGCTCCACGATATGACAAGTCTAAAAAAAGAAATGCTTCAATAGTTGTATGTTATTAACCCTTGTATTTACCTTTCTTACATGTAAAAAAAAAAAAAAAAAAAGTCTAACCAAAATTGAAATGTATATTTTTTTATTAATGCCCTTGATGTTATACAAACACTATGTGTAAATAAAAGAATATATATTAAGCTTTAATTTTGATTGCACAAAATACAAATTTAAACGTTTCGGCTAATCCCTTCATCCGTGCAACAAAAAATATTAATATTATTAGAAATCAAATTTACATAATATATGTAAATCCTACAATGCCTAAAATGCCTAAAAAATGAAAGAAAATAATAATAATTGGGCAAAAGTCCGAAACGAAAACAAAGATCAGAAGAACGGATAATCAGAGGGGGTAGACATTTTCAGGAACGTTTTAATTTCTTTTTTATCTTATCATAATTAATGTTAAAGCTAAACATACAGGGTGGCCCAGAGAAAGTGAGAAGGTCTCGTAATAAAGGGTTATATAATTGAATTAATATAAAGTTTTGTATATACATTTTCATGAAATTTATTACGCTAATCAGAAAACATGCGCCCCCCCCCCCTCCCCACCACTCTGCCTGCGTCTCAACGACTTTTTGTGAGCCTTGGCGCCTCGTTTATGCTTTTGACAATAAAGCGAAGTCATAATATTTTTGGGCCATCATGTATATTGTTTTATTTACACAAATTGGGTCTCGTTAACCTATGTAAAAGATTGATGTCAGCCCAACTAGTTTTTATAATTTGAAGCTATACAGATGTCTGTACTCAAATCAATAAACAATTAATTTATTCTTTATAAAATTTTACTTGAGGTTAATATTTTGTGGGAAACAGAGTGTTGACTTTATTTGGATGATTAAAAGGAAACGACAGAACAGGAAGGAAAAAAAAAAGAAATAGCTGAATAAGTGAGTGTTTTTGTGGGCCAACATTTTTTAAAGGGGCCGTACATAAAGTGCGCCACGTTATCTTTTACAATTTTTACCCCTCCTTACCTGTCAAACTCTGTCACAAACTTCGACCCCCCCCCCACTCCTCAGTAAGTGACATTTCCAAATTTAATTATTTTTTTTAAAATTAACAACTAATTAAATTAAATATAAAACACACTTAACTATTAAAATCAGACACTACTAAGTGACATCTTCTGTAAGAATACATCCAGCACGACAGAAAGTTAAACATCGCTATCAATTTCAGCTTTTATATGTATGATAAAAAATATACATGTGTGACGCACAGGAAGTTAACCCAACAACGGGCTGCGGAGGGGGCTTTCCACCCCGGGCGTCACTTACATGGAGAGGTCGAATTTCGGCCAACAACAGATATTTTTCTCAAAGAGCNTATAAAATTTTACTTGAGGTTAATATTTTGTGGGAAACAGAGTGTTGACTTTATTTGGATGATTAAAAGGAAACGACAGAACAGGAAGGAAAAAAAAAAAGAAATAGCTGAATAAGTGAGTGTTTTTGTGGGCCAACATTTTTTAAAGGGGCCGTACATAAAGGTCCCCACGTTATCTTTTACAATTTTTACCCCCCCTTACCTGTCAAACTCTGTCACAAACTTCGACCCCCCCCCCCACTCCTCAGTAAGTGACATTTCCAAATTTAATTATTTTTTTTAAAATTAACAACTAATTAAATTAAATATAAAACACACTTAACTATTAAAATCAGACACTACTAAGTGACATCTTCTGTAAGAATACATCCAGCACGACAGAAAGTTAAACATCGCTATCAATTTCAGCTTTTATATGTATGATAAAAAATATACATGTGTGACGCACAGGAAGTTAACCCAACAACGGGCTGCGGAGGGGGCTTTCCACCCCGGGCGTCACTTACATGGAGAGGTCGAATTTCGGCCAACAACAGATATTTTTCTCAAAGAGCTTGACGCCACTGACCATAGCTATGAATCTGTATGACATTAAAAAATGTTTGTAAGAGGGGTTCAAGCCCCCCCCCCCTGCCCCCTCCACAGAGGCTAAAAAAAGAAAAAAGAAGAGGCCCTGAGAACGAATGCAGCTTATACGGACCGAGTGGTCAAATTTTTCATCGACGGTTCATGTTTCCCTAGCAGAAACCTGAGTGGACATGGTGGACTGATTGAATACCCAGGACCGATATCTTCAAAAGAGATTTCAGTGCCCAGTCGGAAAAATAAGAACAAAATTCGATGCAGAGCTGGAGGTAATATTGGTTGCCTTGAAACACGGGGACCGTTGACTGTCGAAAGGGTGGGGTGGAGGCCTTCGCGAACATTGTGGTCTTCACCGACTCACAGCTTACGTTTGAAAGTGTGGGAAAGAGCTCGAGAGAGTCCTAAAGGAATACCGCCATTTCGGAGATAGGGAATGGCATTCATGCAAGTGGGGGCCAAGTCTTCTCCCCGTGGATGCCTTGTCACATTGAGGTGACGCAAAATGAGTCGCACAAAGTCGACCCGACCTACCCATGACTCACATGCGAGTCGAAGCGTGGCTCAAAAAACCATTTTCATGAAGAATGGTTAAATGGCCGGTCGGTTGGAGACAGGGCCCGGAAACTCTACCAAAACATGCCGAGCCCGGCAAGATTGGTGCCTGGGGGAACTGCCCCATGGTCGAACAAAGTCGCGTTACGCAGATGCGAAGTGAACATTGTCCGGTAAATAGCTGCTCCCACAAGCTCGAATCACATAAGGACACCATGTGCCAACTCTGCTACCCGGACGAGGAAACAGTCGTATACACATACTTGCGTAGTGGCAGAGGCGTAGCGATGGGGGGCAGGGGGGACAGATGTCCCCGGGCGCAAGCCAGTTAGGGGCGCCAAAATGTGCTTTTATATTATATTATTGGTAAAAATAATGGGTTTTAGAGTTGAAAAAAAGAAAAGGGGGCGCTTTAAAACGGATCTTGTCCCCGGGCGCCAAACACCCTCGCTACGCCACTGCGTAGTGGCCTGATATAAAAGGTGGGTTGGACTTGAACAATGAAGCCCGTGTTCAACTATTACTTTAAGGCGATGCCCGCTTCTTGGGGCTCGCCTGCCTCTTATTAACTGGTGGCAGTGTCGATGTGTATTTAAGCACAAGACCAACTAACCCCCCCCCCCTTTTCTTCTTTTTTTTTCGAGTTGTGGAAGCCAACCTCCCTGTCTCCCCTGGACCTTGGTCAATTCTGCATGGTGTTTGGTGGGTTGGACTTGAACAATGAAGCCCGTTTTCAACTATTACTTTAAGGCGATGCCCGCTTCTTGGGGCTCGCCTGCCTCTTATTAACTGGTGGCAGTGTCGATGTGTTTTTAAGCACAAGACCAACTAACCCCCCCCCCCTTTTCTTCTTTTTTTTTCGAGTTGTGGAAGCCAACCTCCCTGTCTCCCCTGGACCTTGGTCAATTCTGCATGGTGTTTAATTCGAGACTTAACTTTGAATATTGATGATTTTAAAAAATTAGGTAAAAAATAAATTAATCATTGTTGATTATTCGATAATGATATTGATAAAAAAAATTATTAAAATTTCACCAATAGCTAAATAAATGATTCTTCATATTTTTTCAACAACTCAAATTATCAAATCCAGAAACAATTGAGTATATTTATATATATATTATATATATATATATATATATATATGTGTGTATAGTTCTTCCTCTAAAAAACAAACAAAAAATCAACGACTCATATGGTAGTCGTACTCTGGCTGTGCCAAAATTGTATAAATTTTAAGATTTTATTTTAGAGTTCGATGCCCTGAGAAGCCATTTTTTTTAAAAATCTTTTAATGAACATCTTTTTTCCGTTTCCACAAAAACTTTGCGAACGAAGAAAATCAAAACCTGGCGGATTGGAAGCAATTGCTCCCCCCTCCCCTACACCTCCCCTACACCTTCCGTGTAGACACCCTCGAGTGTACAGATGGTCAAGTGTTTCGGACAGCGTGACTTTTTTTTTTCTCTCTTCAATTTAAAATTACTCTCTAGGATATTTTATTAGGGCTGAGCCGGGTACTGACCCAGAGATGCCAAATATGTGCACACCCGGCACAAACCCTGACCTGGCAAAAAAACAAAAAAAAACGGAATCGGGTCACGGTGTTTTTTAAAAAAAGGAGTTATCTTCTCATTTTCTATAATGTATTCCACCCAATGGGGAGCGATGCAGAAGCAATTCATTTTTTTTTTTTTTTACATTATCGTTCGTACATTTGACCCTGAATTCAACAAATAATAATAGAAAACTGACTGGCGATTAGTGTAAAACTAAATGTAAATTAAATGAAACGGCAAAGCTCTGTAAATAACATTGACAATGTACTTGATGCAAACTGTGTGCAATTATTTGTCTAAGCAAGATGCATATGTTTGGTTACGACCACGGCACTTTCTATTTACAATGAATATTTCATTTCACATTCTCACTGGTTGATGAAACTGAGTCGCCAAAGTGTGTTTGTGTGTGCGGATCATTTCTAAGATCTGTCCCATAATTCCATAGTAGTAATTTTATTTGAACACTCATTTAATAAGAGAAGAAGCTATTGGCTTAACTTAACTGAAGTAAGGCTGGGATGGTATCGCTATGATGATGACGTAAATATTTATTTTAAAAAAAAATAATATGCGTTCGTTGGTATAGGAAAATAAAAAGTGCTACTTCGAGTTTTGGTATGGTTATGGTTTAGGGAAGTGGCTCTCAACCTGTGGGTCACGACACCCTCGGGGGTCGCCCGGCAAAATTTACCCAAAGGATATGCTTACCAAGCCTCCTTTACCGAACCGTCCACGCTTATAAATTAGAGAACCAACACCATTGTATCTACAAGAAAGCTCCTCACTCCCCTCATTTCTCATCACATGTTTCACAATTTCAATTTATAATACTTGTGGTTGTGGGAACCACACTTTGGCAAATGTTATAAAAGGGTCGCGGGACTAAAAAGTTTGAGAAGCGCTGGGTAAGGATCATATTATGGAGCTAGTAGAGTTTTGAAACCTTCAATTTGATGCCTTCGTAATCGCCACTGGCTCATCTGTGCGTGCATTGTTCACATCTCTTCTCAAACGGCTGGAACATTAATTAATTTTATAAAACTAGAAGATGCTTTTCTTTACACACGGACCCCTCCCCCCCCCCCCACCCTTCCGGGTTT
>CAXITT010000533.1:238368-297962 GCA_964033795.1 Lymnaea stagnalis | reverse complement strand
GTATATATTTGTATATATATATATATATATATATATATATATATATATATGTTGTTTGTATACAGCTGTTTTTTGTTTTGTTTTGTTTTTAAATTAAATAAATGTATGTATTTTTTATGTCATGATTACGTTTGCTAATATTTTTATGCGCAGCGGGGTGAGCCCAGCCCTAGGCTGGGGTACTGCGCTATGTGAGACCACTGTAATAATAATAATAATAATAATGAGTAGACGGCAGAGGTTTAGCTTTAAAAAAAAAAAACAAGAACATATTTTGACGCGTTAAGGGGGGAAAACAACGTACCTTGTTTAATTAAATGTGCCGTTAATGATGTGAAATATGCTGGAAATGCATTATCTCAACAACAAAGGGCATGTTTGCTTTGTAACCTTCCGATTTCACAATGTATAATTAGAGGTCTATGAAAAGTATGCCAACATGATATAGGCCCAGTGTGTGTGTTGTTCAAGGGGTGTTACCAGTTGAATCCTTGTGGCTTCAGACACATAGATTTTTAGAAAGTTACCTCCCCTTTCAAAGATTATTGCTCAGCCTTATTCCTAGGTATTCTATTAGGAGACATTAGTATATTTTAATATTCAATGTATTATTTTCTCATACTAAATCATTACCAGTTTTCTCATGTTTATTTTTTTTTCTTTGTTTTAATTTTATAAACTGTTTGGTATTAAAGTAAGGAATAAAGCCAGTTTTACTCTTTGGATAATGAAAAGTAATGTCCCTTCATAGATCTATTTTCTTCCCTTCTAAATAAAAGACTTAAACTATCTCTCTCAAACTTTCTTTTAAGAGAACGTCACGCAAATGAACATGGCATCTGTATCGCAGTGGGAAGTTGTTGGAAAGTCTAAACCTAAAAAGGCCAACCCCGGATCACAGAATCTGTCGAAAACACAGAAAAAACATCTGATTGACAAAATGCCGCGAATCGAAGCTTTTGGTAATTTGCTCATTGTGTATCTTCATATCTGTTGCATGTTGCACAAAACTGACTTATGGTCTCGTTGCATACGTCATCAAAAAAAAAAAAATTAAATTGCCGGTTTCAATCAGTTTGCTTTTAGACGTTAACATATATATATATATATATATATATCGGATTGTAGAACATTAGAGTAATTATTCTTTAATATATTTTTGTTTAATTTAATAGAAGTGAAAATAAAAAATGTTTCCAACTTAATCATTGTTGAAAGTGTGTTACAGTATGTTTTTGTATGCATCTAAATTTCTTTAACTTCAGCACCAGTTAAAGAGGACAAAACAATTTATTCTGCTTTCTTGGAAAAAGAGCAGCAGCAAAATGAAAAAAATTCAGCAAATAAACTGCAAACTAATGGACCTAGTTCTAACAACACCAAGAAGCCCATTGTGCCAAAAAAGAAAAAGTCAGAGCTAGATCACAAAAAACATGACAAGTCGATTCCGCTTGATATTGCTTTCTCCCAGGTACTAAATTCTCAAAATTTTTGCAATCCATAATATCCTGTTTTTTTAAACTATACTTTCATACATTTATAAAAACCTTCCTTCATATTTTTGTTAATGCCATTAGAGACTTTAAAAAAATTTTAATTCTGTTTCTATGAGCTGTTTTAATTCTGTTTTATAGCACAATTGATAAAAGTAAATCTTTTTTAAAAGCAGAAATTTATTCATTGAATAAGAAACAGTAATTTATATTGTTAATAAGGAATGCCCACTAAAATTCATACATGGAAAAAAAACTCTTTAAAGGTTGACCACCGTGAACTAGAAAATATCCTAAGCATGTCTAAAGCAAGGTTTCCAGAAAATCAAGACATCTGGCTAAAGGATTTGGCATCTTGGCTTAATGTGAAGCTAGAAAAAGTTAAAGATGCTGATAATTCCTTCACCTTCAAGGGAAAAACTCCTGGTAAATATTCCTAGAATTTTAACTTAAAAATACCGGTTCCATTATTTTTTTAAAACAAAAATTCTTTGTTGGTTGTGATAACATTTATTTTATTTGATGCTTTCTCATTCTAGGCTATCCGTTTGAAGCACTTCCTCAAAGTTCGCAGAAGGTTTTAAACTCTGTTGTCAAAAAGTTCTCCAACCAGTCACTGGATAACCTCTTCGACTATTGTATTCAGATGATGCTTGATCAGTCAAAAGGTAAAAATTCATCAATGTTGATTTTCATTTTTGTTTAAATTATAAAGCAAAATAATCTAAAGTATGTTAAGTCGTAGTTGTTTTTTAAACAAAACATATAATTGAATTGAGGGTACTTTCATGTTTCAGATTTGTCTACAATGGGATTTCGGATTTTTCTACAACTCCTGGCTCATCACAAACCAGAAATTGTTTTGGGAAAGATGCACCAGGTATGTAATGCAATTATAATATCTTATTTAGAACTTATTTATTTTTTTTTTTTTTTTTTTTTTTCATTGAAAAAATAAAAGCATTATTGCTGATTTTTTACACATTTTTTTAAGCTTAAAATAAAATAAATCCTGGCTCATCACAAACCAGAAATTGTTTTGGGAAAGATGCACCAGGTATGTAATGCAATTATAATATCTTATTTAGAACTTATTTATTTTTTTTTTTTTTTTGCTGTTTCATTGAAAAAATAAAAGCATTATTGCTGACTTTTTACACATTTTTTCAAGCTTAAAATAAAATAAATATGTTTCATGTATTAAATCTATTTAGTTCTATATCAAAATACTTCATCACAAAGTTGTTTTTAAGTGGAAGCAAGTAATTAAAAAAAATTATAATTTAATGTTCACCTTATGTCCATGTTAAAATTTAAAATAATATTCTGTGAATTCAAAATGTAATGTTATATAAAAAATATCAGTGGAATAAAGGTAAAGATTGTGTGATAAAAGTACTCTGTTGATGGAGTGGATTTTAAACAATATGATGCCTCTGAATGACACACAATAAAAATTAGTTTGAAATATATATCAAACAAAAATAAAAGTTTGTGATGCACTCTTTTGGTCTGTTGCTGTTCAGAACCACCTAACTCTTTAACTTTATTATAAAATATTAGTTTTTTTATCATGTAACCTATTTTTTTAAATTGTAGTATTTAGAACTGCTCAAGACTCATCAGAACAGACCTTCTCATTGTTTATCCATCTTGTGGGCTGTCGGACAGTGTGGGATCAAAAACTTGAAAAGTGGACTCAAAGGTACTGATAAAATTTTCAGAAATTCTTTTTAAGAATTAAGTCAAATCAGACATAACCCCGGAGACATCTTCTCAGCAAATTTGTTGCACTGTGAAGCTAAAGGCCCAAGAAAAGCACCCTACATTTATCCAATGTAACAGAGATTAAACAATTTCCTACATCTGTGAGGAGGGATCAGGTGGAATGATAGCAACCTTTCCTATTCCATGGAACTAGAGGGATCTTAGCAGATCTAGAACCACACAGTTCATCACTGGAAATTTGCCAGAGTAACATAATAGGGATAAATCACAAATTCTTGCTAATCATGAATCTTAATATTTAGCATATGTCAATTAAATACTGTCTATTTGATGTTCCATTTTTCTCATAGTATCTTGTGTGAATTTGGTTTTGATCTATTGACATAAATATCACTAATGAATGAAGGCACAGTCAGGCCACAGTCTGTTTACTTGCTTATGCCAAATAGGATTGATTGATTATTTTATTATGATTTTTGAGTCCTGAATATTTTTTTTTATTATGAATCCTGTGTCCTGTTTAAAAAATTCTTCATTTTATTACCTTCCATTATTTTGGTATTTCTTTGTGGACAGTATGGTTAGATCTGATGCTTCCAGCTCTGGAAATTCGTCAAGTGGCTCATTATCCTGTTGAATATTTGGAACAGCTTCTGGGGTAGATTTCTTTTTTTTTTTAAATTTAATATGCTAAACCTTGATCACGTTCTCATCAAAAATGATTATGGACCTAAAAACATAATGTAGGCAGTAATTTTTTAAGTGTAGAAAGAACAAGTATAAATTTATCAAGAAAACTAAAATTGCTTTATTTTAATTTTTAAATTTTATCTAGGCTTCTTTGATAATGTGTGATCTATCCTGGCAAATTGATTTGCTAAATATTTACATTCAGTGGAATTAAATTAAAATATTGTTTGATATCTTATTACATTAACACATTTAGTAGACATTAAACTCATTTCTGAATGTGTATGAAATAATTGTGGTAAATTTCTATTACAGATCCCATAAGAATGTCTCCAATGCATATGGCACTGTTTCTACTCGGGAATATTTTCAAATATTAGACATTGTGTTCAGTCCCAGTTTCAATCTCTCTGGTGATCTTCGCAAGAGGCTGATTGCACTTTATCCTCATATTAAGGTTTGTATCTTTGACTATTTAATATATTACCTCATGTCTTACTATTTGCATGTGTCCAATTAGATGGGAAAATAATATTTACAGTTTGTCATAGAAAACAATACATTCCAAAGAATGTATTTGAAGCATTTAATATTGAGAAATTATTTATTTCAATCTTAATTTTCTAATAGGAATTGGCTTTTGGCGAAACACCATCACAAAGTTTGAGATTGTTTTTTCCTTCATACCTGGCAAGATTCAACTCTTCATTGAACCCAGCCCTCAAATCTGAGGTAAAGACAATAAATCTTTGTTTGATCTGATGACTATTTGAGCTACCGGTACTCATCAGTAACATTTATAGATTTTCAAGCTAAGATAATTTGTAAATGTTAGTAATGCAAATATTATAATTGAAAAAATATTAAAAAATTTATACACCAATGATCTAAATTTATCCCCACAGGGGCAAATAAATTTGTAAGTTATTTATTATGGTTAATTAGTTCGTCTTGCTTAATTTTCAAAAGTTTCAATAAATATTACACATGCTTCATATTTCTTAGCTCTTGGATAGTATGGTGAAATGTCTAACAACTGATAAGCAGTCATTCAGTGTCTGGTGCCAGCTCTACACCAAACATCTGACTTCTTCAGGGTGAGTAGAGCTATTGTATTACTTTATCAAAATGCATTTTCAGGTAGTGGATGAAAATATGAAACTGACATTCCATTGTGATTGTACAAAAATTAAGACACTTCCCTAAAACTTTGCTATTTTATATCTTCAAGATTGCCATAAGATTTAACTCTGTATCAAAATTTTTATGAAAATTTTTGAGTATTAAAAAAACAACTTTTTAAGTCTTATTTTCTTTTAAAAGTAAAAATATATGTTTTGTAAACAACTGTTAAAAAACATATATTTTTTTTTTAAAAAGGCCTTTACAATAATTTGATTCAAAGTACTCCAGAATAAGATATTAGTACAATCATTTTACAAATATTTTACAGACATCTTCTTGAGCACATCAATCATGAATGGTTTCAACTGGCTCCTTTGTTTGACAAGAAGTTATTGAGAGAAACTGTGAGGTCTTTTTCTGTGACAAATGATGAATTGGAAACCCAAGGATGTATTAACAAGGATGGTTTGGGACTGTGTCAAGCTGCTACTAAGGTTTATTATTATTTTCATTAATTAGAGAGTTTAAACAAAACCAGTGGTTCTGTATCATCGGCCAGCTTTCCTGCCCTGCTCTTGCTTGAAGTAATAAATTAATATCATCAAATAGCAAAAACTCAGCTATTTCCCTTCAATGTATTAACAGAATATGAAATTTGGCTTGCCATCTTTCGATTGTAAGTTTGGACTGTGTATCATCACGTTTTTGTTTGTTGGGCATTAATAATCTTTTTTTTTTTTATTGCTGTCACCTTTATGTCATCTGGGCACTGAGGAATGTCTTTTTACATCACATCTATAGGAGCTGACTGGAAAAATGACAAAAAGTAGTTTCCCTTGGGGTCTGTTTATCTTCTTCCTAGTTTCAGTGGTTGCTTCCATTGTGGTTTTTGATATCTGGTCAAGTCCCAATCTTCACTGTAAGTAATTGCCTTAATTATCTGTTACAAGATTCACCAAGCTTCATGCTGGTATATTAAAACTTAGTTAATTTAATGATTTCCTTATGTTATAAACCTGATTATCGTACTGAATTTCAAAATTTAAATGATGCGAGGCTAAGAAACCTTGCTTTATTCATTCCTATGTTGTTTTTTTGCATGGAATGATTTCTTTACCTGTAGCCTCAAGAACCGTGCGCTTCCTTGAACATTATGGGATTCTGACCATTCTTGAACAAGCTTGGGGACGTGTTCATACATTTATAACTATTGCTGCTGAGTAAGTCGAATTTTAACAAATGTATTCAAGTAAAATTTTATTATTATTTTTTAATTTGCCATCCATATAATTTTTAGTATTTTACTTGCATATGCCTCTCTTTTGTCAAGCATTTCATTAATTAAAAATTTCAAAATAAATTTTAAGACTCAAGACCAAGAAAAAATATATTTAATTGTTCTTAACTCATTTGTAAATAGCTTTTAAAACTTAAATTTAAATTATAGCATATATATTTTTAGAAAGATTTATACCAGATAATGTATTTGTAAATATTTTAAACCATCCAACATTCTCTAGTAATTTTATGTCAAAGTCTTATGTAAAGTCTTGCTGCATTTGCTATCACTAATCCATCATAAAATCTGTATATCTATTCATTTTGTAAAAGACTGCAGAAAAGGTTTTTAAAAATTAAAATACATGTTTGTAATGATACAGTTGGCTTAAGATAAACTGCCCAGTGTACTATGCTTATGTGCGTGACACTGTCGGTCCATTCTTGGCCTACATCTGGATTGCAATTAAAGACTTTCTTGTGGCAACTGAGGTGACAACAAGACCTCATAGGGCTTGGGTTGCTGACAAGTCTTTCAGTTTTTACCACTGGGTATGTACTGAACAACTTATCCATTTCTATTTGGTACATGTAGATTTAAATAGTAAGCTTTCAAGTTAATGTCCCATTGTTGAAAATGGTAAGCTGAAATAGATTTTTGTACTGTGCTATAAAGTTATTCCATTGGGCAGTGATTCCTAACCTTTATGACCCTCAGAGCCCTTTTTAGAATCTATTTCAATTACGGTGCCTCTTATACCTATCCTATGTCTTAAAAGTTAATGGTATTTAGTAGTGTTTACTGGGGTAAGGAACGGCCGGCAGCCCCGAGAAGTGCACGCTGACTGAGCCCTTAGGACTCTGTTTGGCATAGGTTGGGAACCACTGCCATTGGGAATACTAAGGTAACATCTTTTATATATGGTAAAAGACCCACATTTTTAACATCTACCTTATTACACAAATTTCCCAGGTTTATGAGTTATCCCCAGAAACTTGGACATGGTGTTATGATGTCTCCATATTGACATGGGATGCAATAAAAGATTATACCTTATGGATCTGGAAACATTCAGTGCATCTGGCACAAGCATCTTGGCATTGGATTACAGAACATCTTTTAGTGTAAGTATTGCTCGATTTTACTGTACTGGAATAGGAATTTGGTAAATTAATTTTTTCCACATTGAAAAGATTTTTTATTTCTTATTTAGCTCATGGCTATTCTTTCAGATGGTCAGTAACATTTCTTGACCAGTCAGATAAGAATTCCTTTCTTTTAAATTGTAAATAGGGACCTTTTCACTAGGCTAAACTAGTTTTAAAATAAAACCGAATAAAACTCAGCTTTTTTTTTTTTTTTAAATCATACTTATTGTAACTTAAACAAATTATACCTTCCACAGTGGTACTCTTTCAAAGGATTCCCTTAAAGCAACAGCTAATTGGAGCATTTCACAGGTGCAAACATCTTTTGAAGTTTTTTGGGCGTGGTGCAATGCAAATGTTTTCACTTTCGTAAAATGATTGAAAACTAGACATTAATAAACCACATTTCCTGTAAATGTTGAAATTGTTGTCATTAAAAATTTCATGTAATGTAACTTATATCTTTTAAATTATGAAAATTTTACAGTAAGGACAGGGCTATTGCTCAGACTTGGGTATAAGACACTGTTGCTGAAGTGCAAGAACTTCTTTATTTTAAAAAGAAATAGCACCAAGTCCATTTGCACACTTACTGTGTAATGATACTCATATATTGATTAAAAAAAAATGTTGTTTTTTTGGGGGGTCATTTTATGCCTCATATTCTTGGACCTCACTTAAAATTAAAACAATATACTTGTATACTATTAAGTTGTCAAGCTGTTGATTCTGCAAAGATTTTTAATTCAGCCATATCAACAAGACCAAATTTTGACAAGAGCTATTCACTTATATTAGTTAACAGTGCATTAAGTTAAAAAATAATGCTCCTCTGTGTTTTTATTTGTTTTCGTCAGCATTTTTCAGATCAGTTATTTCTTTGCTATAAAAGAATCCATATTATTGGTATTTTGATTATGTTTTATTAACTGTTTGTACTATCAAAATTAATTATATCACTAATAATATAAAACATTTGAGAAACACTGCATTGGTGCATTTATCATGGATTGAAAACCATGTAGTAAATGATTAAAGTTAGGCGAGATATTAAAATACTTGATACTATTGTTTTTTTTTTAAATTCTAATAGTATCCACTGCTTTTTGTCATGTATTCAATATCTTTATGATTAAATATAATTTTTAATATTTAGAAATGCTGGTCAAGGTCAACATATGTACAAATTTTTAATTTCTATCAGTAGAATAATCATATTTATAATTAAAAAAAAGGAAAAAGAAATGGGTTTTAAGGTAAGGTAACATGCGTAGAGACTAAAAATACCATAGTTTATTTAAAATGGGCATTTCAGTTCCCATTGATAATTTAAAAATTATATGTTAAAAAATTCAGGTATCAACACAGACTCATAAGTAAGACATTTTAATATTTACTCTTAAGTTTGTGAAAAATCCATCTAAATATGGTAATTTCAATAGTCTCTTTGAATTTATATTCAAAAGGCAAGCCCCTTTGCTCACAACCTATTTCCAGCTATTAGAAGTTACATACCCGATTTCATAAAGTTTTTTATAGTGCTTATGAAATGAAGGAAAGAATTTTCCCTGCTTTCTCTGTCCTCTGTAAACAAATTCTTTTTAACAAAAGATAACCCAAGCTTATTGTTATTGTTACTAAATTTAATCATACATATTAACTGGGGGTGGTTAGCAATCAGTAGTGTACAACTCTTTGAGGTAATTTGAATAACCAAAGCAATTTATTCCATTCCCAATTTTGATGTTCATTGTTATATAATGCTAATATTCCTAGTCACTCTTTTAAGGTAAACAGTTTTGTTTAAACCACACCTAGCACCACACTTTAAGCCAGGGGCGGCCGACGCAGGTTACACGGGCCACGTTGATAGCAAGTTTGCAGGCTGCATAGCAAGTAAATTGTTTGCAGGCTGCATTTCATTACATCTTATAAAATAAATTGTAAAAAATAACACCCACTAAATACTGTGTAAAATTATTTATTCTTATGCACATAATGAAATGGTCAACAACAAAACAGAATAAAAGTTACAACTCAATAGTTAATGTGATGTCATTGCATCTTTACTCTGATCTTTTTAAAATTGATTTTTGTCAATTGAATGATAAATGAATAAGTTGATTTGTGATAATAAATAAGGCTGCAATATTTGACGTGGCGGGCCACGGGTTGGCCACCCCTGCGTTAAACAGCGGTGAGCCTATCATTTCTTCTAAAAAAAATAAAATCACCTGTAATGTTCAATTTGTGATAAATATGCTTATTTAGTTTTTTATCAATCGGGCTGGGTTTATTCTTTATGTACAAATATTTAATCCTTTCTGAACTAGGTAAATGAAATTAAAAGCTGCAATGGCTCCTCTTTTTTGTGATAATATTAATCAGTCTTTTTAAAAAAATGCTTTTTGGGGTAAGGGTCATCACCTTCATTACTAGAGCATTAAGACTCCAAAGCTAAACTATAAATTATGAAGAACTTTTTTCAAGCTTATTAAAGATTTGTAACTAGATCTGTTCCTCTATTAAACTTTACAATTGTGTCATTTATACCCTCCTCAGTCATGATCTTATTGTATTATTGTGATGGTAGAAATGTTTCCATAGGACCAACATATTTTGACAGCATACACACAAATGTCATGTTCCTCTCTATAATAAAACATTGAATTCAAAACATGTTTGTATTTTGTTATTTATTATTATTAGTTCTTTAATTATATTATTCAAATATTTTAACAACTGTAAACAATTCCAACTTTTAAAAAAGAATTGTCCTTTAAATAGTTCTTGAAAGGGGAAGTCAAATCTGAAATTGTGGTATCTTTCATAATGTTCAGTCTACATTTAACACTATATCAGCTTGAATAATAATTAATAATATCTTGATTTTTCTATCAGAATGTCTGTGACACAACTAAACATCAGGATGCTTTGGGCTTACCACCATTAAAAAATAGTGTTAATGTATTGTTGTATAAAATCTCTGACAGCTCCTCCTTGTTTTCATTACGTGCACTGCTCATCACCTCTAGAACTTGTCTGTCGGATTAAGTTATGCACATAATTAAACAAACAAAAAACAAAAGAATTCATGAATTGTAAATACCCGGTATATATGTTATTCAACAGATGGCAAGTGGTATTAAAGTAAAGAAATGATAATTTTTCAATGCTCAAGTGAATTTTATTCTTTTTTTTTTTATATAACTCAATTTACCAAAAGAAAAAGAATGAATAAATTGTAAATACCCGGTACATATGTTATTCAACAGTTGGCAAGTGGTACCAGGTACTAAAGAAATAATAATTTTTCAACGCTCAAGTGAATTTAATTTTTTTTTAATTACACAGTTTTATAATAATAATCACGTTAACAAATAAGGAATACTTACACAAGTGTGCATGGTTCATTTCTTGTTTTCACACAGAATTTAGGATCATATTTCTCTTTCTTTTTGGATTCAAAATGGGTGGTTATAAACTTATATCCAGCATGGGTTGACCTTATTTCACAGTATGGACAATCTGAAAAAATAAATATAGAATTTTATGGCAAGAAAGAGACCAAATCTCAATGTCCAACATATACAGATATAGTTTCCAAAAGACCCTATTAATGTTTACCATACATGAAAGTTAGCGTAACACTGTGATAGTAGGAATAATAATACCATTCATTATTTCACCAATTAAATTCCAGAGACTTAAACCCTCAATGTATGGAATAGAAAATAATGTATAATACACAGAATTCCAGGTTCTGTTTCTAAGAAATTAAAAGTAAAAGAATGATATTATTTGGGTATTTGATTGCACATTGGACTGAACATGTTAGAGCTTTAGAGAATGTCATTGTCATCAAGATATGTGAGCATAAAAATGAATCATGTAATTTATTTAATGAACACAGCTTTTTTAACTATACGGTCAAATGAAAGAGAAATTCTGCTTTTTTTTTTCCACCGAGTTTCAAAGGGGTGTGAAGCTAACTTTGTTTTGTATGTTTATTTAAAGAAATAAAATTATTATTATGAGAAAAAGGATTTAAGTTATAAAAATTAAGTTTTAAATAAATTATCAATTTTTTTTAAACAAAATTTATTTTTTAAAAACACAAGCGAGACGAGTTTACGTCATCCATTTTGTTATCTTCTCGCGACTTGAATTGAGCTAGACATTTCAATAAAAATCATTTTTGACATCCAAAATGAGTGTAGAAAAACCTGAAATTGACTTAGATGAATCCCTAAAAAAATTGACTCTTATGATTGGGATACAGATGAATGTGAAACAACATCGGATGAAGACATGGATGTTTCTTTACCTACACTAGTACAGTTTCAAATCATGTAAGCCTTGGTATCAACATGATAAAGGCTATAACATTAACATTTCTAAATAATCTGAACAACAAAACAAATTGTGCAATTAAACAAAAGGATCCTATTTATGGGACAATTTTATTTTCCAATCGTTTTTTGGCTTTAAAATAAATATATTGTTTTACATGATCATCTTATAAAACGGCTAATTTTACTTTTCATAGTTGTTTTTGTGTTTTGCCTAACTCTAATGAGTAAACAATGGAAGTTATTAATTTATTCTTTTTAAAATATGTTTTTATGGGTTTATTTCATATAGCCTTATATTTAAAATACATTTCTTTCTCTAATCAGTGCGTATAAAAAATGGGCTAATTTCTTTTGAGGCCCACGGATGCTACTTCCAAGCTAAGTGCTATTTCTTATTTTTACTTTTATGCCGTTTTTTTCTGTTGTTTCGTTCACTGACGAAGGCTTTCTGCCGACACGTTCGTTTTTTGTTACGTTTCTTTTTTCAGGTTTAAACCTACTCTGTTTTTCTCATTTTATATTGTGCTTACCTGATTGCAGTCTCTCCCCTTATTACCCTAAATCCAGGTAAGGAATATTGGATATTATAATTGAAGAATATTTTTTGCAAAAAAAATGTCACTTCACTTATCCTAACATTATAAAATAATTTATGTTAATAAAACTGTTAAACTATTGTTATATCTGTGTTAGATCAATAAAATCCTGCTTTTATGTTATGCTAACCTGCAATTTACAAATAAACTATCTTCCAAAGGAAATTTCTTCAATCCCTTTTTCTGTAAAGAGATCAAGTTGAAAATTTGGAAATAAATCAATGCTTATTTCTACCACAAAAGAGCAGAAAAAAAGTACCTCTATACTAACTGGAAGAAAATAACACCTACATAACTCTACATTTGCTTTTCTTTACTTATGTACACTGACTTGAAAAGAAAGAGCATCAGACTGTAATGGTACTTAAGTGTTTGAAATATGATATACAATTCTGTCTAAGTAAAATGATTGTTTATTGTTAGATCATCCCCTAAGCTTAAAAGATTCTTAGACTTTATTTGTTTAGGCCTGATTTTTAGTCAATGAAGCTCTAGCTTTATTATAATTATTTTTCTATTTATTTAATTTTTTTTTAAATTGTAATAATTTTTTTTTTAAATTATTCAAATTAGTTTTTATAATGTATTTAAATGTATTTGCTTTAAATATTGAAAAAATAGGTTTTAAACTTTGTTCACTTATCTAAATTTAACCACAAAAACACTATTTATGCATGTTTCACAAAAATTGAAAAAAAAAAAATCTAATGGTTGTATTTAAAAAAAAATTTTTTTTTATTTTGATATAATATTGCAGAATTAAATTTTCACATATCAAATCATGATTGTTAAAAAAAAAATGTTAAATCATTTTCAAGCACATTTTATCAAATATGATCCCCCATTCATTTCTGAAAAATTAAAAAAAAAACATTTTGGGTTAAATACTTAATTACTCTTTTCATGGTATCCTATTATATGAGATGACCTTTAAAAGAAAAAAAAAACACTGGCTGAGCAGTTAAAATTAACGTTATGTCCCAGATTACCTGTTTCTATCATGAGCCTGTCACTAGGTATTGAACACATAACATCAATATTATCTTGAGTCTTCAGTGAACTAAAACAAAGAATTACTATGTAATATTTCAGTTAAAAACAAAACATTAAAAGCAGATCTATTCGGGGGGGGGTGGGGAGTTCAGTTCCCCCATCCCTTCTTGTAGTTTATATTAATTATTAATATCTAGAAGGCATTTTTTTTTTTTTAAACATTTATTTTGCCCTATAATTATATGTAACTTTTTTCTCTGCCGATGAGCAATTGTCAAAACAATAAATGGAATTTTTTTTAAATTACACCTTTTATAAATATAATTATTTCAGGAGGTCAAAAATAACTAAATTTACTCACCATCCATTTATCCCTATATAGAAATCCAAGTCTAAAATTGATGCAGCTTCATCTTTGGTACCCGTAAAAGAATGTACCTGACACAGAAAAATTTAGTTTAACATTAATGAATAAATTAGATAAGTTGTTACTGTTTAATTGGGATCACTTTTTTTAAAATTATATTTCAAAATAACATAAATATTGTTCCACTCCACCTAAAACAAAATTTAGAAAATTGTGTTTCCTATTGTTGTTGACATAAATTCATTTCATTTTTTAAATAGTCTATCATTCAAATGGATGTACAAATGAGAAGAAAAAAATTTCTTACCACTCCACCTGGTATGCTGTCCCTATGTTTTGAGAGGATGGACAAAAACTCTGGGTGGGCTGCTCGACAGTGGAAAAAAACAGGCAACTTTGTGCCTGTGATTAAATTCATCTGTTTTTCAAAATACCTTTTGGAGAAATGGAAACAGTGTAACCAACTGGCTAAAAAAAAAAACAGAATGGATCTAGAGCTCCATCATAATTCTCACATTTGCCTCAAGAGCACACAAGTAAGCAGTCTAGATAGACTGATTGAGGCTAAATTTGTCAAACAGAACTACATGGATTGTTCTCTACCGTTTAGCTGCAGTCTATCTTGCTGCAATTGTCTGAAGTTATCTATCTGAAGTTATAGGTGTTGTATTGAAAAGTGGTTGCAAGCTGCTTAAATGCTATTAGTGAGATAAATAATAAAAAAAATTGTGAGTTAATGTATGTGTTAAACGCTGGCAGCATGTAAGTGTGGATACCTACTTCATTTGTGCTTCTTTGGGAGCAAAGTTTAGTCTGTCAAAGTCTGAAAGAAAGAAAAAATTAGAATCTAAAATATGAGTTTGTTTTAAAAAACTAACTGGGAAATTATCACTTACAATAGTTCAATAAACAAATTTCATTCACATTTCAGAAATGTAAAAGAAACGGGTAAACAACCAGACAGTATAGTTACAGATAAATGGTCAAAGTTTTAGTTCAAAGAAAAAGTGGTCCTTCTTTTACTTCCAAAAATAAAACTGCAGGTTTCATTACAATACCTAAAGTTTTCATTAAACCACCAAGGCTTTACCTAGTCCCATCTCTCCAACGGCTACTACTTTATCCTTGTTGTTATTCGCCAAGTTAATAAGTTCTTGTAAGTAAGCATCAGGATCCTGGCCATCGTTTTCAAATTCAAGAGATCTTGTAGGATGACATCCAACTGTGCAGAAAAGACTATCTGTAAATAAGTATTAAATTCAGTGTCAAAATGTATATCACATCTTTGTTATGAGCCCTTCATCAATTTTATTTTTCTTCCTAGCAATTCAGCTTCTGTTATACAAATCTGAAACCAATAACAGTAGTGGGGCTTACAAGCTAATATATAATATTAATATATGTTTAAAGTATATAATTGAATTCCAGAATTTAAGGCAATTACTAGTCAAATTGTCTAGCCAAAGTTGGCTGACCTCTTCTGAATATGTGGTTGAGTTTTCTTTTTACTCAGGGTAAAACCTCTCCATCAAGAAAAGCCACCTTACTAAAGATTTCATTCCACCCATTTTGTTCTCAAACAGTATACTCTAGTTGAGAAGAACATTTTATTCTTTTTCATTTTAACTTTCATTTTCTATTTGTCATTTGTTGTTGGCTGAAGTAGGCTTTTCTGCTGTGTCATTTTGTTTATCAAGTTTTCACTACTGTGTGTTTCTCATTTACATTTCATCCAGCAATTTACCCAGAGAAAAAGCTGAACCGCTAACACTTGCTATAGAAAAGTTACCATTGCAAATGTGTTTATAAATTATCCATTAATTTCTTCTTACCGTCCAGTTTTGTCAGATTTAAAGCAGTTTGTGAATCTTTTAAAGACCCTCCAGTGATAATAATCTGTGAACAAAAATTTTAAAGGAAATACCAGTAATTAGTATCAAATTAATTGAAAATTTAGCTCTTATTTTTTTTAATTTGCAGTTAAATATTGAATAGAACTTTTTTTTATAGATAAAGTATATAAAAATTCTTGAAAAAGGAAATTTTTTAGGTATAAATTTAAATAAATATATTTGTACTGTTTTGAAATTTTATAGGAGTGGCGCACTGAATAATAGTTTAATTGGTAAATAAAATGTAAATTTAATGACAATAATTAGATATCATGAAGGCAAACGTAACATTTTATTATGACAAGGTCCTAAAGATATTTCTATTTTATCTTTTCTAGGCCTAAATATTTACTCACCTTTTGTACTCCATGTTCTTTAGCTCTGTTGACAACATGAATGAGGTCATCTGAAATTTTTATAAGAAACCTGAAGAGGGCTGTTAGCGTCTGACAAACTTACACCAATACTCAAACTTTCATCTCTGTTAATGCATTCAATGTGTAGAAGGAAAATTAATATTTTTTATCAGGGAGTAGACTTATGGATCCATTTTTGTTTTAGATCCTCCTCAATTTTTTGCCACTGTAGGCATGGAACTTTTTGTAAGTTATGGTGTTGATAAATATCATAAATATTAATTTGATGAAAAATAAAATTTAGCAGCAACATCAGTTCCTATCAGTTCTTTCTTTTTTCTTATTGATTTCAACTAGCATAGAAACTACTCAGAAATATATAATACCTTCATGAACTTTCTTGCCATGGTAACTACCGTGATAAACTGAATCTGAAAATACAAATAAATAAAGTTGCATTTTCTATGGGTTGTTAGAAAATTAAAAATTTATGCTATGAAAACTTTTCTAACTAATGATGTGAAACATTCATTACTGGTAAATTATTTTAATAAATAATTTTAAGAATTTATTACTTTAATAGTGACATGAGTTTGGCTTTTTTGTTTTGTTTAAGCTAATAAACTATATCTTTTCATGCAACCAGACTTTCTTGGAGTTTTAATATTTGAGAAAATACCAAAATTAAAATTTTAATGCCTATCGGAACTAGACCAGACATTTCACGAAAAATTCTATATTGAATCTACAACACTAAAATAATTTAATTTAATAAATTGTAAGCAACTAATGACTAGATTGATATTATTACCAGATAAATTGGCTCCAATGTCTATTTCATTTCATAGTCATCAAGAGAATTTTAGAGCATGTTAAGAGAAAAAAAGAGAAATACTTAAAATACATACATAATATTATAAAATTAAAATATAAACAGTGCCTGATATCGACCTGCAGAGGCTTCTTGACATTCAAAATTTTCCCTCCCCTCAATGGTGTTATAAAGGGGGTGTGAGAAGGAGGGAACCGGTCCTGTCTACTTTTTAGAGTTTATATATAAGCCAAACATTATATAAATCCATGTGTAATGGGGATGGGTGGATCCCTTTTTCGATTTCACCCTCAAGCAGCATTTAGTCAAGATACGCAACTGCTCCCCCCTTCGCAAATTAGCCATTTACTTCACTTTGAGGTCAAGTCAACATATTGTTAAATATAGTGACTGAGAAATGAAAAGTCATTTTGTTTGACATATTTGGTTGATTATTGGCTTTCAACATTAGATGACAAAGTACTTTTTATTCTACTCATCCCTGCAATCAAAATTCTGTA
Source organism: Lymnaea stagnalis (assembly GCA_964033795.1). Taxonomy (NCBI): domain Eukaryota; kingdom Metazoa; phylum Mollusca; class Gastropoda; family Lymnaeidae; genus Lymnaea; species Lymnaea stagnalis. The sequence goes on along the minus strand of CAXITT010000533.1, from coordinate 280,608 downwards.
TTTGATAATTACAGTTTTAGAAAAAGTTTACGACTTGTGTCATATACTCTACTTTTTCGTTTCTCCCCTTAATTCTATATTCTATAAATTTTTATGTATGGAAATGCCCATAATTCGAGTCCAAGATCAAATCAAGTTCCCACCCTGCAAAAAAATTGGATCCCTTGTGGCTCTTTGTGTTAACCTGGCACTGAATACAAATAATGTATGGTAACTAAAAAGATACAACTTCAAATGGCAATAACTATCAATATTTAATAAATTTTAAAAATGAAAATAAATACTAATTTTTAATAGGGCTCTAGTATTTTTAATTTGACATTCTGTACATAGGCCCACAGCTTCCACTCATGGTGCATTAAAGATAATATCATTCTATTAGTCATTAAAATTTTATATGATCAATGGTTTACTTGTTTTGATTATTAATGATTTATTATATAGTACAAAATTGTTTATTGCCAGATTGAAGTTTAAATCAGTAGGCTTAAACTTAAACAGAAAAAGCATAGCTGTAAAAAAAAAAAATTGCTAGCCTATTATTTAAAAAAATTTTAAAAAAAGAAGAAAAAAAAAAGAAGGGAAGCAAATCTCTTTCTATCTTTACCTAACATGACTTTCTCATTTAAAATGTTCTATTTATTTCCCAAATACTTTTCTATGATTTAAACTTTTAAAAAATTCTCATGACATAAGATCATGTCTTTGCTTTGGACTTGAATGGTACAAATATCTGTTATAATATAGAGCTTCATGCGTGACGTCTGAACTCTGGTAATAGGTTGATTTTTTTTACTTTAAGGGGAGGCAACTATTATTCTGAGTTATTGTTCCATGTTCCTCTACTGTCACACAGCAAGCTTCAAGAGTAACCTCTGAACTCTGGTAAATAGGTTGATTTTTTACTTTAGAAAGGAATTTTTCTTTTTTAAATGTCACTGTTTTTTCACATCTTTTTTCTGGGGCTGCACACCACACAGAACTGAGTCATGGGATGTCCTTTCACTGCAGGCAAGTGTGCGCATGCGAGTCTTTTCTGTAGCCTGGTACAGGAAGGTATTGCTATTTTCATTTTACTGCGACTGTTTTTTCATAAGTCTTTGTTATAAAAAAAATGACAGTACCTACTCTGTCTATGGTTTTTGTACAACGTCATCTCTATTCCGGAATACAGCAACTGCCTGTTCATATCAGTGGGTTGTTTCTTGACACAAAAAAGTTGATGAGGGTAATGCACTCTCACTACACCATAGGGCAGTAGATTTTGTTGCATATTATAATTATAGAAATGAGAAGTTAACTTTTTGTAACACTTGTACACACAGGGTATTTTCTCAAAAACCAACAAACTGCACCCAGTTAAGTCCTAGTACCAAATGATAGAACTAGAAAAGATGCAAATAAAAGTAGTAAGTAGAAAAGAGTTAATTATTGTTAACTAGAGCTTAACAGGGTAGAGTTTTTTTTACACCAGGTCCAAGTATTTGGAGAAATAGGCCTACAGACAGTCCTACACCCTACCTGCCAGCCTTTAAACAATAGACCTACCGAGAGTCCTACACCCTACCTGCCAACCTTAAAACAATAGGCCTACAGATAGTCCTACATCCTACCTGCCAGTCTTTAAACAATAGGCCTACTTACAGTCCTACACCCTACCTGCCAGTCTTTACACAATAGGCCTATAGACAGTCCTACACCATACCCATGGCTTGTTATCGCTTAATATAATTGTCACCATCCTTAAAATAAATAATTTTACTCCACATCAAACATGACAGCCTCTTTTTTCATGCACTACTATTAATATAAAATATGTGAAGTTGGGTGGAGGGCGGTTTCAAAAAGGAAGCAGGACACACCAGAAGCAAAATATATATATATATATATACCAGGGCTTAACCAGGTGCAGTTTTTTTCACACTGGGTCCAGGTATTTTGAGAAAATACCAGGTGTGTCCAAGTGTTATAAAAAAAAAAGAGTTCATTTCTCATTTCCTATAATATATGCCCGCCTTTACTTTAAACAAAAGGTCTACAGACAATCCTACAACCTACCTGCTGACCTTTAAAGAATAGTCTTACAGTCGGTTCCACTTAATACCTGTGGCTTTTTATTGATTAATATAATAGCCACCTACCCTAATGAAAAAATATTTACCTGAGTGCACACATCAGGCATGACAGCCTTTTTTGTCACTCATTACTATTAATATAAAACATGTGTTGTTGGGGGGAGGGCAGTTTTGAAAAGGAAGCAAGACACACCAGAACCAAAATATATATAAGAGATTTTGAAAATGATTTTAACTGAAAGTGTTCTTAACTTAAGTAAGTACAATTTGATCTTTTTTATTGGTTTCTATGGAATACGACTATACGTTGGGTAAGCTTTAAATTCATTATCATGTATGTGTACTGTTAAATCATGGTGACCAAGGTGCACCAAAAAATTAATTTAAAAATTTTTGGGGGGGGGGGGGGGTGTTAAAAATTGCATGCAAGGACCAGGCACCAACATTATGAGGGCATCAAATCTGATATTATCAATATCAGTGAATGTGAACTAAGCAGTTGCTTCCAATCGGGAGTGACTCCAGTCCTCAGGTATAGTATAGAGAACAACATTTCACTCGAAACTGAAATAATCTAATTTTATTTTGGTTATAATTCTTAAAAACATAAGTATAAGATTAAGTAATTAAGTATAAGTATAAGTAAGGCATGACTTCTCGTCTCTGCCATGACCCACACACCGAGAATTTTCCCCATGTGCCAAAGGTCTAGGAGGGGGGGGGGGTGAGTGAGTTGGCTTCCACCACTCAGACCCCCCTGATGGACTGATCATTTCAAATCTAAGACAAACTATGCATAATTCCCGTAACTTGTAATTATAGTTTTATTACCAATTAATTTAAGACCTAGATTGCCGGTACTTGCCATTTTTAGTAAACAAGTAAATATTTTCATTATTGCCAGATTTTTCGCACACGTATAAAACAAGCGAAATTTTGTACTTGTAATAGAAAACATTTATTTTGTTTCTTTCCGCTTAAAATTAAATAAATTACTAATTTTTTAACCAATTAAACACAGCCTACTTTTTCCCCGTATATAAGAACTTAGCTTCTTTTTTTATACCTCATAATAATACGATTTTGTGGAATGTGTTAGTAGGCCTACACCTTAAATTTCACTGTGCTCACACAAAAAACACAAGAGTTATAATTAACCTATGACATCCAACATGCACTCCTCGTCAGAACTCGTACACAGTTGTTAGCTTTTACAAATTCACAGACTTGTTAAATTTGAGTAGGCCTATTCTGGAATTGTCATGTTCATTACTACATTAAAAGCAAGATGTATTTAGTGTTTTCATATTTAAATTTAGGCCCATGATTCTATGATTCTAATTAGCATTTATAATTTAGATCAATTTAGGCCTAGCGATTTTACGACGTATTAAATAGTTAAATTCGTCATTTATCATCATTGTTGGTTTTATTAGGATTATGTGCTAACGAAAGTAATAATATTTAACACATGGTATTGATAATGAATTTTTTTTTTTTAATTTATTTATTATAGGCTAATATTGTGAGTAGTTTAAGATCCGGTTTTTAGACTTAAAGCTCCTCACAGAGTGAAATCAAGGAGACATTTGGCATACAGATGAATTGACCATGAACTCTGTAGGCCTACTTTCAACATGGCTACGTCTTTCGAGAATTCAAACTTATTGTTCGCAATCTTCTTTACATATATTGTAATTAAAGCAACAATTTCCCTTACACTCGGGCACCCAGCACAAGATGTTAAAACAATGAAATTCAACATCCACTTTACCCATGCTGATGAAAATGGCATTGTTTTGTTGTCAGAGGGTGCCAGCGAAAATTTCATATTAGGGCTTATAGAACTAGAAAGTTCAGCCCACAACTTGGAAAATACCGATTGCTTCACAGACAGTGAGCACGTAGTAGCTCGACGAGCAGGGAAGATGTTGTTTAAGATCGAGCTCAATGGACGAGTGGACAGGGAAAACCAAACTGAATTTGTGGTGAGCATTTATTGCAGCTACGGCCACACACACAGGACCAAGGCGGAAACTTTTACTGTTCGTGTTCTCGACGCAAACGACAATCCTCCCGTTTTTTACCCTTCCGTTTACAGCGTGAACATAACCGAGGGAGTGGACGTTGGTCACTTGGTCGTTCGAGTGGAAGCACACGATGTAGACCTTGGTAGAAATGCTAAGTTTAAGTATTCCCTCTCGGGATTTGCGGAAAGTAACGATAGTTCTTTTGCTTTTAAAATAGACCCAGATAACGGGGACATTGTCACCAATATGGACATTGACCGAGAAGACGTGGCTGTGCATACATTGATGGTGTTGGCCACCGACCAAGGTGTCCCACCAATGACTGGCACTGCTCGCGTTGTCATTACAATAACTGACGTCAACGACAACGCACCGGTGATCCAAACAAAAGAGTTACACGTGCGAGAAAATAAACCAGCCCAGTCTGTCGTAGGAACACTACGGGCAGTTGATGGCGACACGGGGGAAAATGCGGAAATTATTTTCATCAAAGTGAACATGAGCGAAAATGTGCCGACGAATCCATTCTTACTGAACGTCAACGGCCAAGTCTTGACTGCAGATCGGCTTGACAGGGAGAAAAGATCCCAGTATTCGTTGGTAGTCGCCGTCAAGGACAAGGGCTCTCCACAGCACAGCAGTACATCAACAATAACGATAACCGTGGATGACGCTAACGATAACGCACCAGAGGTCACCAGCCCTTGTCTTTCGTATAGTGAAGATTTTATAATGGGTGAAAGCGATTGTTGTCCTGGAGACGTGAACGCCAACGGTTCTGTGGTCATCGACATGTACTGCCCTCAAAATGACACAATTATTTATCAGGTGGTAGCCGTAGACGAGGACATTGAGGAGAACGCCGCTCTGGTATACAGTTTAGAGTCTGTTGACAATGGCCGCCACCGTCCCAGTGACGAGCTTTTGTTCAAAATAAACGAGAGTACCGGCGTTGTCTCTTTGCGTCGCTGCGCCTATCGAGGTGAAGATCTCGTGCATACGCTCCGTGTGCGCGTGTCTGACTCGGGTCTCCCAAGGAAATCAGCTGTCTGTTTTCTAAACGTGACACTTGACATTGATCCGTTAAAACTTCCTTACTTCAAGAACGCCATGAACACTGGAGACTCTAGATTTTCATTAATGGAAGTCGTCTTGTTGTTGTTTTTTACATGTTATTTCCTTCATATTTTGAATAATGATATACATAATGTTCCTAAATAATTGGTCATAATCCGGATACGTTATAGTGTGTTAGGATCCATTGGTTAAAACAAGCACACTGTGTTTTTAAAAATCAACATTATGATTGATTTGAAAATAAATATTTAAAAATGTCAAATTGGCCATTTTTCAATAAGCTATGTGTGTGTAGGTGGATCAATGGGAAAACAAAATGAAAGGGTTTTCAAAACAAGAGGACATAGGCGTTAAGGAACCCACGGTTTTGCGGCTTTTAAAATGATACAACATATTTATTTTTTTTAAACGAGGATTCAGAAATTTCTTGTTAACTATCAACTCAGTTCCACTTCTATTTAGACGCCGAAAGGCTCATTGACTCAAAATGCTAAGCGAGAAAAAAATATGTTGTCTTTATTCCTAATTGATTGAAATTGAAAAACAACGATAATCATTTTTTTTTTAAAGTAATAAAATAGATTTGTTTTTAACCATGACACGCCATTTCTATCATAGTTCTTTAACTTTAAGCAATTCAGATCCTTTCGTGTAGGCAAGTGGTTCTCAACCTTCCTAATGCCACGACCCTTTAATATAGTTCCTCATGTTGTGGTGACCCTTAATCTTACAATTATTTTTTGCTACCCGGAACTCATAAATATGTGTTTTCCGATGGTCTTAGGCGACCCTTGTGTGAGGGTCGTTCGAAACTCAAAGGGGTCGCGACCCACAGGTTGAGAACCGCTGTTGTAGGCCCACATTGCATGTGTCTTGGGTCAACTATCTGATTTTTTTTATATAAGTAAGCCCAGTTTTGCGTACGTGGCGGCGGAACTGTCTAGAAAGTTCCTAGTCAAGTCCACATATTCCAATAACTTGCCTCCAACAAACTGGAAATAAATTCACATACAAATGAGTACATGAATGTGATGGTCCCTGTCATTTTTCATAACTTGTATTGTAAATTATAATACTAAATTATAATACTAAATGTGATATTATATTTATTAAAATAAACTTAATAAATCAAATAATGAAGCTCTCTAAAAGTCATCCTTAACGTCATGGTCTTCTAACGTCATGGTCATCCACAGATTTCTTATGATGAAATGTTTTATATTCACTAACAACATGAGATTTCACGCGATGTCTATGCATGCTAATATAGACTTACATTCAGTATTAATTGTGTTTATAGGTTCTGTTCGTTTCTTTTAAAATTATAAAGACCTTGAATACAATATGTTAACTTACGTAGTTTTTCAAAGCTGATTATTTTGTTTGGGCATGTTAAATAAAAAAAAATAACAGAGAGATCACAAGACATGAAAGAGTTCAACAAAGTATTGTGGTCAGGTATGAAATATCTTGGTGCTAAAGTAGGCCTATTTTTAGGCTATTTAAAGAATATCTTGAAATGTCTTATACATTAAACTTTTATAGCTGAACCTGGTGTTGTTATTTATACATACGGATTATATTATCATATTATAGCCATCCTTCAGTCTTTACGAGACGATGGATTAGCTATTGATACTCCATCAATTGGCTTACGGAGCCGATCCTGGAATGGCAGTCTAGACTGCACTTCTCGCAGTAGAGAACCTTGACGCTCTGCTTAAATTTGGCCTTCCGTAAATCTCATTTTGTAGCATCCGGTTTGTTATGCGCATCTTCTGCTTATATTTGACTCATTGATACACTGCTAGAACGGTTCTCTACGACGATCTCCTATTCATTGATTTCTATGCTGGCTTCCCTCATGCTCCTTTCGCAAATATCGTTAAATCGCGGCGGCCCCTTCTGCCAACTCTCCATACATCAGACCCTTTGGAATATGGCCTTCCTCTATTCTCCTAACATGGCCTAACCAGCGAAGGCTCCTCTTGCAAAGTGCGGAGAACATACGACACATTTTGGCACATTCCATAGCCTTTTGTGTCAGGCACCTTTTAAATAATATTATCATATTAATGTTGTACAGTCTCCATTTAGTGGGCTATTTCAAGGGATTACAGCTAAGAACGAATTATTGATGCGAAATATATTTATTAATAATATCCATCTAATCTGTGACCTTTTCTTATACTTATCTGGCTTAGCCGAATGTACTGCATACATTTGAAGTCATTGAAATTTAGCTAAGTCCCTTATTTAAACAAGCCAAAAAATATAAATGGTCACATTTTCTGTCAACCCCCCCCCCCCACAAACAAAAAAACCAACAAAAACAACAAAAACAAATTCTTTATATGTATATTTTATTTTTGAAGTTATGGGCATGCATGCCAACCTGTAAGTGTAAGGTTTTCACTTACTTTATACAGTTTTTATATATTTGTCGAGGTTTACAGGCTCTACAGGCTTTTGTGGGGGTTGTCAGCGGATTTGGAAGATACCTATTTTTGCACAAGACACACGTTCAAAGTTGGTGGTGCAATAAGCTCAATGGTGTACAACGGGGAGCCTAAATCTCAACAGTGTACAACGGGGAGCCTAAATCTCAACAGTGTACAACGGGGAGCCTAAATCTCAATGGTGTACAACGGGGAGCCTAAATCTCAATGGTGTACAACGGGGAGCCTAAATCTCAACAGTGTACAACGGGGAGCCTAAATCTCAACAGTGTACAACGGGGAGCCTAAATCTCAACAGTGTACAACGGGGAGCCTAAATCTCAACAGTGTACAACGGGGAGCCTAAATCTCAAATGTAGAAACTGCTCGGTGTTTTTGATAGCGCTGATTAAGACTTAGACAGCGACGGTATTGCCGTAGTGACTACACAGCGTATTGCCGTAGTGACTACTTTGAGAAGAAATTAGCCAACACATTTTAAATTGACTTAACATGGCTATCAATGACTAGCATTAGTAATTATCCTGCTATTTATCCTTACGGCATGGCTTAATTTAACGCAGCGGTTCTCAACCTGTGGTTCACGACCCCCTTGGGGGCCGAACAACCCCCTCCCAGGGGCCGCCAAACATACAATCGGAAAATAAATATACTCTACAGTTATGAAGTAGCATCTAAAATAATTTTGTGGTTGGGGGTCGCCAAACTTGAGGAACTGTAAGGGTCGCGGCACTAGAAAGGTTGAGAACCACTGATTTAACGTGTTGATTGTTTTGAAAACTATAGCAGGTGTAATCTTCTTCGTTATACGTTAGTTTAAACAGAAATTAGGTTGAATTCTAGGCTATGTTATTTAATTTTTAAAAATTGTTTTTTTTTTACTTCAGATGGAAACTTCCAATTAACATATATCCACATAGCGCATAAAGTTTAAAAAAAAAACCAAAAAAACTTCTATCCTTATGTTATTTTCTTCTAGTACAGTAGCGTTCGGGGGAAAATGAGATTATACGTTGACGGTAAACTAACCTCAATACCTTTGTCAAGGCTGAATCGACGAAATGATATTGCTTTAATTTACATATATGAATCTGTATAACTAAAGCTAGTATAAGTAGCCGAAGAGCTATGTCTAATTAATAATCACATCTAAATTGCTATCTAATTTGTTATCATTTTACCCCCTCCCCCTTGTCAACAATTGTCTAACATTTCCGACCCCCCCCCTTTATTTTGTTGACATAATTAATGGACACCCCTTAAATTTAAAAAAAAAAACATTGACAAGACTATACTACCACTAATCCATACTGCAGGGGAAGGGTGGGGAAAGAGCTTTAATCCCTCTTCATGGCAAAGGCTATCAACACAATTTTAAAATTAAAGAGTTGACCAATATTAAGTTAATACGCGTAAATGGTCTTAAAACAACCCACAACTTATTAACCTTTATTGTACAAACTCAGCGTTAATGATAATTTTATAAACTTTATGGAAGAAAAATGCGAATAATTTTTGTGAGGTTTTGTTATTTTGCTAAAAGGTGGGCTAGCCTTGAACCTCTGTTCTAAGCATCATCGATGACTACTTGATAATTTCTTTACTGTTCCTTGTTTTTCTTCAAGTATTGTGTCACTTAAGATTGTTTGATTTCTTTTATGATTTGCATATTTTCAAATATGTTCTATTACTATTCCCATTTTAAATAACACTATGTTTACAAAAGCCGCACACACACGTGGTTGATCAGACCATTTTCAAAATTAAATTCATTGAATCGTTCGATGATTCGGTTGTGTCCTGGTTCTCTATTTTATACCTCATTACAATTTTGTCTACTCAAAGAAGCTTGCTACACACTTAGGAATTTGGGGCCATCTATACATTGATAAGTTATAGCCCATTTCTTACAAGCAAACAACTATTTTACCGCTTTATTCTTCTATTTTGGTAAGCGGGCTATTTTGAGGTCCCTGGGCTCCATAACGCCATAACCAATGATTATGATTCAATCTCAATCATGTATTTTTTATTCTGGCTATCATCCGCTATGGATTTTACTGGGAATTTATTATAATGTTAACATACCAGGGCTTAACCAGATGTATTTTTTTACACCTTGTCCAGGTATTTTTGAGGTTTTAAAAAAAAAAAAAAAAAAAGAGTCAACTTCTCATTTTCTATATATTTCTTAATATGCAAAATCATATACTGCCATATGCCTATGTCATAGTGAGTGCATTGCATTTGTCAGCCGTTTGTGTTTAAAAATAAGCCATTGAAAGGACAGGCAGTTGCCATATCTCGGAATAGAGATGCCGTAGTACAAAAAACTTCAACAGAGAAGATACTGTAGTTCATTTTATAACAAAGACTTACGTAATGGTACGAAACAACAGTTATGTATTAATTATGTAACTAGCAAAACCTCCTGAAAGGAAAAGACTTACAGGTGCACACATGCCCAAAGTGAAAAGTTGGCCCATGACTCAGTTCTGTGTGGTGTGCCCCAGAACAAAGATGGTGCACCTATAAATGACATCACACTATTTGAAATACGAACACCCCCCCCCCCCCCCCCCCCCCCCATTGTGTGGCTTTAATCTATGGATGGCCCCTATTCCTACATTTCCTAAGCATATCTTAAACTGCTCTTAATGCAAATAAATTTTAGGGCTTTATTAATGTTAAATAGGGCTAATGGTTGATTTTTATAAAATTATAATTTATTTATTTTTTAATGTGTTTTTCAGCTAAACTCTAAAATATCTTATGGCTCAAATCATTGAATCTAATGCCTACCTCAAGTTGGAAGATGGGACTGTTTTTCCTGGAATATGCTTTGGGGCTCCAAGGAGTGTAGCTGGAGAAGTTGGTATGGTTACATTTCTTCTAAAGGATATAAAATAATAATTACAAATATCTCAGTTATATTTTAAAGGTTACCTAACTGAACTAATTTTGTTTGTTTTTTTAATTTAAAGTATTCCAGACTGGGATGGTTGGCTATCCTGAATCCTTGACAGATCCTTCATACCATAGACAAATATTGGTTTTGACCTACCCACTTATTGGGAATTATGGCATTGGAGGGGATGAAACTGATGAATTTGGATTGCTGCATTGGTTTGAGTCTTACAAAATTCATGCTGCTGCTTTAATCATTGGAGATTTGACAGAGGAATATAGTCACTGGGGGGCAAAGAAATCACTTTCTGAATGGATGAAGGAGCAAAACATACCAGGAATCTATGGTAATATAAAATAATGAAATAAACATTTAGGAAACAAAACGTTAAAAAAAGCAGGTAAAAAATCAGTTATAAATAATTATAACAGCCATTATTAATAATGCTAATAAACGAAGAACATAACGGTTGAACATTTCATTTTTGTTCTTGATTCATAAATGATACAAAATAAAAATTCTCAGGTTTTTCAATTTACTATGGTATCAATGAAGTCCCATGTGTCACAATACACTTAAAGATTATTATTAAGCATAAAAGAGATAGCGTTTATGTTATGAAATAAATTTTTAATATGCGATTTGCTGCAGAAATTTGAAACAATAATTCATTTATATGTTGAAATGCATTACACAAACTAACTTGTCATTCCCAGGCAATGCATAACATTAAAAAATCAGTTAAGTTTTAAACACAGTTCAGTTTCAGTAATAATTCAACTTTACTGTGATGTCTTCATATCATCATTACAAAAATTTCATATGATTATAAATAATAAAAATAAATCTAATTTATGTTGCACTTGGCCCTAATAGATAATTTTTGGGATCTGAAGACTCTTCATTAAAAAAAACGACAACATTGATTTGGAATGAACAACGTATAGTATTAAACAAATTAAATTCATGCACAATGTTTGTGACAACAGTGGATCAGTTATGGAGTTGCTTTAACCAGGTAGTTAATGAGTAAAGCTGCATATTTTATCACTCTTTACTTAAAGATTAAAATATCCAAATCAGTGGAAAATAATGCCTATGGGAATTTCAATGAATCTTAACATCCATTATTACTTCCAAAATATTAAAATGGTTAACCCAAAATGGTTAAATAAAAACTACTAATTGATGATTATTCAGCTTCTAGATGAGCGCAATTAATAGATACATGATTTTTTTTAGGCCATTCCAATGAGAATGTTGCTTTTTAAAACTTATTTAAATTTTCTTTTGACAGGGATTGATACGCGTGCTTTGACAAAGAAAATCAGAGAAAGAGGAACAATGCTTGGAAAGGTATAATTAAAACTAATAAAATGAATCAGAACAACAAATCAGAGCCATAAAATAGCCGAAAAGAGCAGAGAGCCAAACTTCTGCCAGCTCATATTGTGTTCTTTTTAATGTGAATCTATTTTAGATGATAATTTTGTTTATTAACTCTTTTCTTTATTTTCTTTTAGGTCATTGTTAATCAAGATGATGAAAGTGTTCCCTTTTTAGATCCAGATACATTGAACCTGGTTGCAGAGGTATCTTCTAAGGTAAGCAGTGAGGTGGCGGAGAGGTAAAATTCTACTTAATCATTGTCACCTGATACTGATAAGTATTAAGACCACAACAAATAAAACATAAGAAGGTTTAAATGTAGAATTTACAAAAGTTAAACTTGTATACCATTACCAATATTTTTAAAGTGGGGCTTTGAAAAGAATTAGCATTGCATTGCTTTCAGTATATTATTTTTTTAGATTTGTTCTTTTTTTTCTAAAGCTATTGTGTTAAATATATGTTATTTATAATCTTTGAAAGTTACATTGTTTTAAAATAATTTTGAATGAAAAAAAAAAAGAGTTTTCTTTTAGAGTTACTTTTGATATCTGTTTGCTTTGAGCAGACAGTCACTACATACAATCCAAGTGGTGATGTAAAGATTGTTGCCATTGATTGCGGCATGAAGTATAACCAGATTCGATGTTTGTGTCGAAGAGGAGCAGCTGTGACTGTTGTCCCGTGGGATTATCCAATTAAACCTCAAGGTTAGTAAATAAAAACAATCTCATGTTTTTACCATAATTATTAAAATACAGTATAAAATGAGTAAAACAGAGAAGGGTTAAACCTGAAAAAAGAAACGTAAAAAAACAACGAATGTGTCGGCAGAAAGCCTTTGTCAGCGAACGAAACAGAAAAAACGGTATAAAAGTAAAAATAAGAAATAGCACTTAGCTTGGAAGTAGTATCCGTGGGCCGCAAAAGAAATGGGACAGAAAGTAAGTGAGTGAGGGATTAAATAGGGAAGAGCGAAAGAAAAGAGGAGAAAAAAGTCCACTGCGATAGGTCAGGACGAGGAGGGGCGGAGCTAGGGTCAAGCTGTGAAAACGGACATAAAATTCATCCCAGCTAGCGTCAATGTGGCATAAGTAAGGATAAGCCTGTGTTCCAAATTCACTCGGCTGGTTGTGTTCGTGCTAGCCACGAGCCCACTTATTGAAAAGTCCTTCTTGCCCTGGTGGTCGCTATTATTGAATTGTTTGGAGACGGGACACTGTTTATCTTGTGTAATGTTACGGAGGTGTTCTGTACACCTGTCAGAGAGACGGCGTCTAGTCTCCCCATGTACGTCATTTGACAGCGGGTGCAGGCAATGGCGTAGACAACGTTGCGGCTAGTACAAAGGAAGCCGATGCGTATCTGAAAACTGCCCTTAGGGAAACGTATGTGTTGAGTCTGAACGACAAAAGGGCAAATGTTGCAATGGCTGCATCCACATGGCCTTGTCCCAAAGTGAGAGGGGGCAGCGTTTATACGACTGCAGACCTGTTTACCCTTACGATTTTGGCGTACAATGTACGATTTTGAGGTGTACACATTATATACACTGTGTGTCTTTTTACTATTAAGATCATGTATTGAACGATTTTGTGATGATATTGTACGATTTTAAGAGTTTGGGGGTAAACAGGTCTGCGACTGCGCACAGAAGGTCTCTAAGATTTTTAGCCCGTCTGAAAACGAGAGGCGGGGGAAGAGAAAATTTCTTGTGTGTAGGTGTCTGCGAGTAATATAGTGCGGTGTTTAAAAGGAAAACACATTTAGCTATCAGATTATGAGGGTGATAAGTGAAAATAAGTGTAGTCCTGTCAGCATTGTCGCTCGGACGTGGCCTGAAGGCATCAGCATGGGTAATATACTTAACCATTTGGAGGGCTGATGAGAGTACTGTCTCCGGGTAAGACCTACACCGGAAAAAGTCTATCATTTCAAGTGCTTTGTCCCAAAAGTCCTCCTCCGACCGACAAAGTCGACGAAAACGAGGTAATTGAGAAAAAGGAATAGTCTTTACAGGGTTTAGGGTGGGATGAAGATTAGAGTAGATAGCTGTGGCTGTCAGTGGGCTTAAAGTAAGCAGAGGTGTGTAAGCTGTCTTTGAGAGGAGTGACTGAGATGTCCAAAAAGTTGACAGAGGTCTCAGAGATAACAGATGTGAATTTAATGGAGGTGTGAGTGGAGCCTACAAAGTTAATGAACAGGTCAAGTCCACTCCTCTCAATAGTGGTGACCCCTATACCATCATCTATTTACCTCTTGTAGAATTCAGGGAGGCGCCCAGTATAGCTGCTTTCGACCATGTGTTCGAAATGCCCCATGAACAGGCATGCATAGCTGGGTCCCATTTTAGTCCCCATAGCAACACCACTGATTTGGTCGAAGAATTGGCCACCAAACTCAAACGAATTGAGGGTGAGGACTAGTTCCGCCAATCTGAGGAGGGTGTTGGTGGGTATAGATGGGTGGGGTTTAGTCTCGAGAAAGAATTTGAGGGCTAAGAGACCGTCAGTGTGGGGGATGGAAGTGTATAGAGAGCATACATCAAGGAGAAATAGATGATGTTTCTTTTCAGGAGGGATTATAATAGAATCGAAAGTTAGTAAAGCATGGTTGGTTCCTTAATGTAAGTGGTATGTGAAGCTGCAATGGGTTGAAAAACTCCATCAAGGAATTCGAGATATGTTTTCGGTGGGGCAAGAGCATGCTGAGACAATGGGTCTGCCTGGGTTACCATACTTGTGAATTTTGGGAAGTAGGTAGAAGCATGGCTTACCAAGGTCACTATCGAAGATGTGTAAGGCAGAGGTCGATTTGGGGAGTGCCGATTGTGCAATCATTTTCTTGACAGTCTCTTTCACCATGTCGTTATGTTTGGTGATAGGGTTGTTGGTCCTCGGTTGGTAGAACTGGCAGATGACAAGGAAATAGTGTTTGTCTCTTCCTTTCAGTGCTGTTACTTTTGGCGCATGGCTGTATTTGCAAATATTTAGATTTATCTCTCAGTTTATAATTATTATATGTTATTATTTTTACTTTTTTTTCCTTCAGATTTTGATGGCATATTTGTGAGCAATGGCCCAGGTGATCCTACCATGTGTGGTGCAACCATCAACACAATCCGGTCAATAGTAAAAGATGCACATTCTATCCCTTTGTTTGGGATCTGCTTAGGACACCAGCTTTTGTCATTAGCCATTGGGGCCAAGACCTACAAAATGAAGTAAGATCACAGGAGTTTTAAAAAATAAGGAGATTCCATCGTTTTAACTTATTATACCAGGCATTCATTAACTTGATAAATTATTCTATTAATAATGATAGTAAGTATTTAAAGTATACTGTTCCACTTTAGCTATTTTGGCTAAATCAAAGTAACTAGCTCTGTTGTTAGCTGTGACCTAATGGGAGTCAGTTACAGAGATGATGAATGTTTATTTTTTCCAGTCATAAAGTTTGCAGATTCTCCACCCACCACCTATCTTCCAACATTTATCTACTTTCTTTGCACAACTAGGAAAAAAAGTGGAATCAAACAAAAACCTGACAGACATGAGCATTGCTCAATTTCCTCATAGTGCTGATGGTTTATATTAATAGAAAGCATTATTGATACGGTAACTAAAAATAGTCCACATTGCCTGTACCTTAGTCAATTTTGACTCACACTGTTTTTTGAAAACCATATATCATATGTATATAATCTTATTAGTGACTGGCAATGTCTAAGTACAGCTTTACTATAACACCTTGATCATATAATAAGTAGGAGAAACCCACATTTTTAATAAAGTCTTCACTCTGCAAAACTACATTACAGAAGAAAAAAAACTTGCACACCCAAAAATGAAGAGGCAGAAGTAGAATGCCCTTCTGAAAGAAATCACTTACAGTCTGGCTTTTGCTAACGACGAGCATAAATGTAAAGAAGAGTTAAGCATGCTAAACAATAAAATGTATAATTTTGGGTTTATATGTTCAATTTAAATTTAAAAAAAAAAAATTGAAACATGGATTTGACTAGGAAATAAGAAGAGCAAGGGTGTTGAGATGATAAATTTATCAGATTTTGGAGGAAAATTGAAGACCCTGGTGGGTGTGTCCAAATTTTTGAAGGGTAAAAAAACAATTTTTTTTTTTTTTTTAAATTTGGGTCACATTTCGCATTTAGCTTTAAATTTAAACTTGTGTAACATTTGCTTTATATATAATATAATTCAAAGGACTGTTGTTTCCCTGCTACGGGAATTAAAAATTGCTTTGATTTAGTTACATAGCTGAAGAATTACCTTTCATGTCAATTTTTTCATTCTATTCAAGTACATGATAACACACTTGATATCTTACATATGTCTACCTTTAAAAAACATACAAATGCCCTTAATACTTACTTTCATCTAAAATAGATATGGCAACAGAGGTCACAACCAGCCTTGCATATATGAGGATACAATTCGATGTTTCATCACAAGTCAGAACCACGGCTTTGCTGTAGACACAACCACACTGCCTGATGGATGGCTGCCTCTCTTCACCAATGCTAATGATAAAACAAATGAAGGCATCATACATGAGCACCTTCCTTTCTTCAGTGTCCAGTTCCACCCAGAAAATAAGCCAGGGCCTCAGGACTTAGAGGATTTGTTTACAGTGTTTTTAGACCATGTTCGCTCATACAAGTTTGGACAAAACAGGTTTGTCATAGTAATGTACCTTTGCAGGCTGTGATGAACTGACTTTGATGATAAGGGTTGTAGGAACCACTCTCGTATGAGTGGCACATCTGCTCGTGTCTAGGGGTATTTTATATCAATTTCAAGCACTAAGGGACATAATTACTGTATTCATTTATGCCTAACTATCAAAGACTTCATAACACAATTCAGTAAATGAAATGAACTTATTTATTTTACAAGTGTTCTAATATAATATATGATAGTCAAGGATATGAAAAACAACTTTTATATAATTTAATCTAGGTTCTAATTTATTATGTAATATTAATATGGCTTCCCGTATAGCCTAACTCTCATCATTAGAGTCGCTTTGCTTTGTATTACAATCGTATGCGATCAGACCTTTCAGACTTAACTTATCAATCAATGATTGTTCTGTTGATTGGACTTGATCAATCAGAAATGAGAATCACTTCAATGTGGAAGTGGGTTCTCTGTTCCTTTCCTTCCTGGCTTCTCAGGGCTCAGTGCTTCTCAGAGCATTCACCTAAGTAGATGACAGAGCAGTACTTTGTGGAGTATCTCTGATGATCTGGTTAGATCATTAAATAGCGAGATCACTTCAATGTGGAAGTGGATTCTCAGATCCTTTCCTTCGTGGTGTTTCGGGGCTCAGTGAAAGTGGATGTTACAGCAGTACGTTATAGAGATCCCTAATGTGTTGTGATGTTGTATGTGAGGACTTCCCATCGATGCATCTGTCGTGGGAGTAGAGTCCTATCTGGGCTGAGCTCTTCATATCCGGCCTCAGGGAACAGATCCTCAATCCAGCTGCTAAGGTACGGTGATTGTACTACGGCAATACAGCGATCTAGTAACCAGGTTATATTTGAACGATGATAAAAGAAAAGAAGGGAGCAACTTTTCTAATGTTCTCTAGCTAACAGATCCCTTTCCAACGACTTCAGATTGAGGCATCGAAGGGGATAAAATAGAAACATTACAATGTTAATATCCATTGAGGAAAGCCTTGTTTGTCTTCACCATAGTCGGCGCAAGCATGGGTGGCTAGCGTCGACGCATGGCAAAAGATTCTTTTCAAACATGATTATACAATGAATCATAAGTATAAATAATGGATTTAATATAACTTATCCAAATAACTATAATGGATAACGTAATGGATAACAACTATCCAGTTGCTACATCACCATCCATGAGATGGGATGAATTCTACATAAGTAAATCTCAAAATGGCCATCACATGTCCTAGTTAGGAGGCACGTGTCGAACATTGAGAAAATATAAAGTACAAATGAATTAACTAAATTCATTCTAATCAGAAGGATTTTAGATTAATGTTTAACCAAACTATATACATGGTAATACGATGCATTCAAATGAAAGCAATGAAATAGAAATGTTCATTCAACTAATTAGGTGCTAGAAAAGCTGGCTTCAAGGGGCACTAATAAGTTGACTGTGCTAACTTACGGCTTCAAGGGGCACCAATAAGTTGACTGTGCTAACTTAGACTTCAAGGTGCACTAATAAGTTGACTGTGCCAACTTAAACTTCAAGGTGCATCAATAAGTTGACTGTTCTAACTTAGACTTCAAGGTGCACTAATAAGTTGACTGTGCCAACTTAAACTTCAAGGTGCATCAATAAGTTGACTGTGCTAACTTAGACTTCAAGGTGCTCTAATAAGTTGACTGCTGTAACTGAGACTTCAAGGTGCACTAATAAGTTGTCTGTGCTTACTTAGACTTCAAGGTGCACTAATAAGTTGATTGTGCTAACACTTAGACCTTAGACTCAAAAGGGGGGGGGGGTGTTCTAAGAAGGTCATTGGTGTATGTACATTGAACTTTTTCGTCACAGCAGCCAAATGTAATACATACTATTAAATTAATAAAAATTCAGGTGTGCATCAATGACATTTGTTGATTTATGTATTTAATTCTCTTGAATTCTTGCAAATAAAATATTTAACATAGCCAAGACATCTTTTTATAAATCTGTGTCATCACCAGCCCAACAATTAAGGAAAGGATACGCACACATATCAGAACTGAAGGGATATCTATGGTTCCTCTTGAGCAGCCAAAGCCCAAGAAAGTTCTCATCCTGGGATCAGGTGGACTCTCCATTGGTCAGGCAGGAGAGTTTGATTATTCAGGTTCACAGGTTAGTAGCCAACATTTTATGTTTTGATCAAATGTACTGTTCAAAACTGTAAAGTGTGTTTAAATTATGTAAAAATGATAATATAAAATTATATTTCCATGTGATCTATTTTCACATAAATTACAAAATTAAATTTTCAAGAAAAGAAAATAAGCTATGTTTTATCTGTGTGGTCTGAGAGAATATCTTTTTAGCTATTATCTCCATTAATGTTACAGAAATATTTTCATATCTGAAATTTTGCCAAGTTCAAATATTTAAGATACCACATTTGTCTAATATGGGCATTTATTTTTAGGCCATCAAAGCTCTAAAGGAAGAGAATATCAGTATTGTGCTAATCAATCCAAACATTGCCACAGTTCAAACATCAAGAGGGCTCGCAGATAAAGTTTATTTCCTACCGATAACCCCTGAATACGTCACACAGGTAAGTTTCATATCTTGGCAGAAAATTTTCTCATATAATTTGTGTCTAAGCATAAAATAGATATGGAAGTGACATACATGTAAAGAATGGCTTGGTATAAAGGACCATAGTGGACACATTTTTGAAATGGCTTTTTACATGTTTAAAGTAGCTTTATCATTTTAATTAAAGGTCATAACAGCTGAGCGTCCTGATGGAGTGCTCCTCACTTTTGGTGGACAAACGGCTCTGAATTGTGGAGTCACACTCACTGAGACAGGAGTCTTTGATAAATATAATGTCAAGGTGCTGGGAACGCAAGTCTCCTCAATTTTGTGGACAGAAGACAGGAAAATGTTTGCAGACAAAATGGCAGAGATTAATGAATTTGTGGCCCCCAGTGAAGCTGCTTACACACCAGAGCAGGTTGGTTGACACTGTTGTGTTGGTCTCTTTTTTTTTTCTTCTAGCTTTGTGCTCTAGCTAATTGTAGTAATCTAAAACCACTTTTATATATTTCCTTTTCATGAGTTGAATAATTTTGAAATTTTTCATTTTCTCAACAAAGCCATTATGTTAAAGATTTTAATGATGATTGTTTAGTTATTTGCTCTTTTCTAGGCAGAACAAGCCGCCGAAAGACTTGGATATCCTGTAATGATTCGAGCTGCCTTCGCACTAGGTGGGTTGGGTTCAGGGTTTGCAGAGAACAAAGAAGAACTGGCCGTTCTTGTGACTGCTGCATTTGCCCACACATCTCAAGTGTTGGTGGATAAGTCATTAAAAGGGTGGAAGGAGGTGGAGTATGAGGTTGTTCGAGATGCTTACGACAACTGTATTACTGTGAGTATATCATGTTGGTTGATGGGGTACGTTTGGTCCTGTTGTTGTATCCTGCTTGCTTTATTGTCATTAACCATTCTGATTCCTGATTCATAGGAGTTAGTTGCTGCTGGTCAATTAGCAGAAAAATTAATTGGGGCTTGTAAATTTAGCAGTGTAGTTGGTTAAAAATTATAGCATGTTCAGTTTTGTAAAAGTGCAATTTAACTCCAGGTCTGCAACATGGAAAATGTTGACCCTCTTGGTATTCATACTGGAGAGAGCATTGTTGTGGCCCCCAGCCAGACACTGACAGATACTGAATACAACATGCTCAGGTCGACAGCGATCAAAGTTATCAGACACCTGGGTATTGTTGGAGAATGCAACATACAGTATGCACTTAACCCACTTTCACAGCAAGTATGTATACATTGTATATGAAGTCATAATGTTTTAATCAACCATGTTAAATTTTGGTACTTACCATAGGCTCACTTACAGTTTTCTTCAGGTTAATTTAGACCAGAGACCAACCTTCGGTTTCGGCGCGAGTGTGGCCATTTTATAACTTTCGGCCGAAAGAGAAAAGTTAACTTTCGGTTTATTTTTGGTTTCGGCCGAAATTGAATTAGACGACGGCCGAAAGTGACTGAGGTTTTCGCTCAACTTCCAGAAGTCAGACTGTTTGTCTGTCTCTAGGGCGACAATCTGATATTCATTAGTGATCGACGTCTTGCTGCTATTGTATGTTATATATGACTAGTACTCGGCAAAAGCGATATTTAACAGCAAACTAAGTGACATTTAAGAACAAACTAATCGATCTTTAAAAACAAAAAAAGCGATCTTTATGAACAAATTAAGCGATCTTTGAGAATAAACAAAACAATATTTAACAACAAACTAAGGGACATTTAAGAACAACCTAAACAATCTTTAAGAACAAACTAAGCGATCTTTAAGAACAAACTAAATGATCTTTAAGAACAAAACAAATGATCTTTAATAGTAAACTAAATGATTTATAAGAATAAACTAAGGGATCTTTAACAGAAAACTAAATGTTCTTTAGGAACAAACTAAAAGATCTTTAAGAACAAGCTAAATGATCCTAAAGAAAAAAGCTATTGATTTTTAAGAACAAACTAATCAATCTTAAGGAACAAAATAATTTATCTTTAAGAACAAACTAAGCGATCTTTAAGAACAAACTAAATGATCTTTAATAACAAACTAATAGATCTATAAAAACAGACTAAATGATCTTTAAGAACAAACTAAATGATCTTTTTAAAAATCTAAGCGATATTTAACAACAAATCAAGGATATCTAAGAACAAACTAAACAATCTTTAAGAGCAAACTAAAAGATCTTTAAACAAAAACTAAGCAATCTCTAAGAACAAACTAAGCGATCTTTAAAAACAAACTAAACGATTTTTAACAACAAACTTGGTGCTCTTTATTAAGAAACTAACTGATCTTTAAAAACAAATAAAGCGATAATTTTAAAAAAAAGATATTTAACAACAAACTAAGCAATCTTTAAGAACAACCTAACGGTTCATTAACAACAAACTAAACGATCTTCAAGAACAAAGTAAATGATCTTTAAGAACAAACTAAATGATCTTTAAGAACAATCTAAACGATCTTTAAGAACAAATAAAGCGATCTTTATGAAAAAATTAATCGATATTTGAGAACCATGATCAGAACAACAATTTTAAGAGATCCGGTTAAAAAAAAAAAAAAAAAAAAAGAACAAATAAAGCGATCTTTAAGAAAAAATTAATCGATCTTTGAGAACCAAGATCAGAACAACAATTTTAAGAGATCCGGTTAAAAAAAAAAAAAAAAAAATTGCACCTAATGGGGGTGAGGGAGGTTGGTCTCCAACCGAAATAATTATGTCAGCAGCACGGAAAGACAAGTGTGTTTTTACTAGGTTAAATATTAATACAGTGATATCTTGCAAGCTATTAATGAAAACACAAAGCATTAGTATTACGAAAACGGCGAAACATTGTGGTGATATTTTTATAGCCTTAATAACATATATTTAGATGGCAATTGGCTCTATTAGAGCCAAAATTTGAGCCACAATAATTATTGTAGGTATATGTTCTAGGTTGTAATTATATTATAAAAGCAAAGGGCACTCAAGAGTCTATTTTGCATTAATTTTGTCCCCCGCCTCCCCCCTATTTTTGCCAAATTTTCTCCTACCATACTAATTTTAAAAAATTGTAAAGCAATTTAAATTACTTTTATATTAAAATGGTAAAATCCAAAGTATTCATTAGATCAAGGGTCTCAAACTCAAATCATCAGATTACAAATTCATTAAAGTTCAATCTGCTCAACCTTTATAAAAAACAAATAAAAACATTAAGGGTTCTCAAGAACTAGGATTCATTTTCTTCCACCTATACACTGTTGCCAGAGACCTGGCAGCGCTTCTTTTTACACAGCTGAGCAACTTTGGCTTGAGCTTTGCAGACATGCAAAATATGGGATACACCTGGAAACAACTGGAAAGGAAAGCATAGGACTGTGATGAATGGAGAATTCTTGTGGATGGCCTATGCCCCAGACTGGGTAAAAAGGCATAAGAAGAAGATTTTGAAAGTGACAAAGCTGACAGGCTCGGAATTTCCCTCACTTGTAAAAACAAACGGAAATTTTAATATGGATCCTTTGATAATGTATTGATACGATTTACACAATTATGGTTGTCCATTACCCGCCAATTTACTTTTAAAAAAGCCATGTTGGTCTCATAAAAAGCTAGAAAATGAAAACTTTTATTCCGATTTTGTAAAAGAATGTAAATATTGATAATTTCCCCCATCATTTTCGATGTATGCAGAATGCATGCGGGAACGAATTTCAAAATATCTAAATATTTGAACTTCGGTTTTGGACGAAAGTCATTTTTAAACTTTCGACCTATTTTCGGTTTCGGCCGAAATCAGAAAATCACTTTCGGTGGGTCTCTAATTTAGACTTTAAATAGTGATAATCATCCATCCGTCCCCGTGACACTACAGCCCATGTATGGCTTTGTTCTGCCTCACTACTTCCTTCCACTCAAAACAAACTATTTCTTTAGGGAACCTTACCCTAAAATTAAGGCAGCTACCTAGAGAGCTGTAAGGCCCAGATGGTTGTTTGCAGTGCTAACAACCCGGCCATGTATTTAAAAAAAATGTTACGAAAGCAAATCAACAGAATAAATGTTTATAATCAGCTGCATATAAATGAGTAGATATCTAACCAGTCTGAGAGCTTTATCACATCTAACACACTCATTCTAATTTTTTAATTTAAAAAAAATTGTGTTGTTAATTGGGCTTGTTGTCTAGGTTCAGGGTAAGTACATGGATAAAAAGGAGTACTGTGTAGAAATTATGCATACAAAACTCATCTTTTAATTGGCATCACAGCGTTTCACCTTCTCTCCTTTTTCAATTGTCATTTGAATAACACTTTACCTTTTTCACACCAGTATTACATTATAGAGGTGAATGCTAGATTGTCAAGGTCATCTGCACTGGCCAGCAAGGCTACTGGCTACCCATTGGCCTATGTTGCTGCTAAATTGTCTTTAGGATACCCTCTGCCCCTGCTGAAGAATTCTGTGACTGGGTCTACAACAGCATGCTTTGAGCCAAGTTTAGATTATTGTGTTGTTAAGATTCCAAGATGGGACCTGAGGAAATTCTCTAGAGTTTCTACTAAGGTAAGATTACTGTGCTCACTTTTTTAAAATCACATAAAAACTGTGATATTTTTATTTATGGATATACTATTTACATTATTATTATTTTTCTGTTCAGTTATATACAATTCTACTTAATTATTATTTTATTTGTGTGGGGGTGTTTTTTTTTTCTGTGTGGCTTAATGTCGTAATTTTATTTAACTACATTTGATTACATAAAGAAATCAAGTTTCAAATTTAATAAGTATCACTTAAGTTATTAATAAAAATCTGTCAAAATATGTAAACCTTACAATGAGAGATGATGGTGCATTATATTACAATTCACATGAACTGTGGATTAGTTCATTTTATCTTGGTTGTATCTGGAACATTTTTTAATTCTTTGTTTAATACTATGAAATGTTGTATACCAACAAAGTAGTTGTCTAATGGTTTATTATTGACATTTCTAGGCGTGTAACACTATCACTATCTTCTCTAGATTGGAAGCTCCATGAAAAGTGTGGGTGAAGTCATGGCTATTGGTCGAAATTTCGAGGAGGCATTCCAGAAAGCTTTAAGAATGGTGGATGAAAGTGTTAGAGGGTTTGACCCCAGCACTCATAAAGTTTGTGAAGGTGTAAGTTTTTTTTCTAAAATAAATGAATGAAAAACATACTTAGGTGACTATTGAATTATTAGAAATAGCCACCATCTACTCTACTTATTGTTTATCGCTGAAATGTCTGTCAAATTCCAAAGGCCTCTGTTAGATGTTTTTTTAAGGATATCATTCTTGTAGCTTGTATAACCGAAAAACAAAATTGTGCTAACTGAAAATGTTTTATTGCTCTATTTAAACTTAAGAATAATCTTAACTTTTTGCTTGAATTGGACTATCTTGGAATAGATAGTTTCAGTGCAAGTTAGAACTTTGTATACTTTGTATTGTTTTTTTTTTTTTTAATATTTTTTTTTAAAAACTTAAGTTACGTGATAAACAAATTTAAAATGTCTCGTTTGATACAATATTTATTATTTAAATTGTTTTCACAACAGGAGCTTCAGCATCCAACTGATAAGAGAATCTTTGTTCTGGCCGCAGCCTTAAAACAAGACATGTCCATTGATAAACTCTATGAACTGACTCGTATTGATTGCTGGTTTCTGCACAAATTCAAGAACATCATTAACAAATATAATGAACTGGAGGCTTACAAAGGAAAGGTGAATAAAAAGCATATTTTAGTGAATACAAATTAGTTTTTTTTTGCCAAAACTTAACATCTTCAAAATTAACAAACTATAAGAGTTTCTAGAGCAAAAATTTTTCATGGTCTTTCTTTGTTTCAGGCCTATAATGTTCCTAGAAATTTACTTCTCTCTGCCAAGCAGCTTGGATTCAGTGACCAGCAAATTGCCCAGGTTGTTTTTAGGTAAGTTGTGTGCTAAGTCAAGGATGGATGATCTGTGTTGTTTAGTTGGGCACACAAGGGATTTGTTTATGCCAATGAGGTTTATTGTTATGGACCTTGATCAAGGAAAGAACATTGCCTCTACCTGTATAGTACTCATCAATAATATTTTCCATTTACATATAGACTTATAGTGATCGACTTTATCTGAATGCTTAGACAATTGATGCATATTTAGATTTTAACAAGAAATATCACAATGTTCCAGTAATACTTTGTACCAGTCTCTTGAAAAATTCTGAAACAGCAAAACTGAAACTAATGATCTGTGTCTTAACATTGTCATCCTTGCAGCACAGAGCTGGTGATACGCAAGTGCCGTTATGATCTTGGAGTCATACCATGGGTACGGCAGATTGATACTGTTGCTGCTGAGTGGCCTGCCAGTACCAACTACTTGTACCTGACCTATGGTGGAAGTGAGCACGACATTGACTTTCCAGGCAAACATGTCATGGTGCTTGGATCGGGTGTGTACAGGATTGGTTCAAGTGTAGAGTTTGACTGGTGTGCTGTTAACTGTATCAGAACTTTGAGGGAGGTGAGTTGGAAAATCTTCAATTACAATAAAACTTGGATTTGAATGTCTTCTTTTAATATCTGAAATTTTTTTTTTAACGATGTATTAATAAAAATATTGATAACTTTAAAAGAAAATTTAATTAATTTCAAATTATTGCAAATTTACAAGAACACTTTTTCACACTCCGTGATGGAAAAAGAAAGCCCTTAATAATAAAGCCTCAGCGTTTTTTAGGTTTTGTTTATTGACCCTTTTTTCCTTTCTGGCCCTTACCCCTCAGTTGCGTTATGGCCTAATCTGCCATAATCAACGATTTTCAATGTTACAAAGGGTTACAAATAGCTTATTTATAAACTGGAAGTGTCAAGCTTTTGTTTTGTTGGGTTTGGTGGGTGTGACAAACCTGTTTACTCTTAAGATTTTGACATACAATGTACGATTTTGAGGTGTATACCTTATATATACTGCATGTTTTTTTTTATTAAGAGAATGGATTAAACGATTTTTTATGATATTGTACGATTTTAAGAGTTTTAGGGTAAACAGGTCTGGTGTGAGCTTGTTTTTTATTTACTAGTTACAATTTTTTTTTTTTAAATAGTTTTTTGTTGTTAGCAGATCCTCAGCCTAATTGGCATTTGCCCTTCTAGACCACTTCAAACTGTACTTATGATGACTGTTAGTGTCGACAGTAATGAATTAAATGTAGAAATGTTTGCAGAAGTAGATAATTTAGATAAAAGTTATGTTGATATTGAATTAGTTTGAAAGATCTGAAATTGAAGAATTTTAGGTTGAGATTGAATTTGATAATTTTTAATAATTTTTAAAGTCAGCAACTAATGGTCAAAATGGAGTCATTTCTCTTTGCTTGGTACTGAAGGTAATTTCTTAATGGGCGCTACAATACTGAAAGGGTTAAATAAGTTAAGCAACTAATATAGTGTCGAAATACTTGGGGGTACCCCTTACAACACTGCCTTGTAAACTTGTTAGCCTTATGTTCTACATACTGCTCAACACACAACCACTGTTAAAAATTTAGATATATAAAGATATATAAATGGTTGTTTAAATTTAAATTTGATTATTCTCCTAATCCTGATGCATAGCAACATGTTATAATTCAACTATTGGTTAATCCAAGATATTCCAAACTTTGATGGATTAATATTTCTTGGTAGACTAAACTTCATCTTTCTAGGATTAGTTGAATCTAGAATTGGGGCAAATAAATGTGGTAAACAGTAAACTATCTAACAACTCCTCACATCAAGTGCAATCATATGTTTTAGAAAGAGATTTTAACTTTATTTCTCAGTTGGGCCACAAGACTATAATGGTTAACTACAACCCAGAGACAGTAAGCACCGATTATGACATGTGTGACAGGCTGTACTTTGATGAAATATCATTTGAGGTAAGTTTATTATTACAAATAGTTTATACCTTCATTATGACTTTGATAGCTATAAATTAAAAATTTTCTGCTCAACTGGACAAGTTAATAAAAAAAAAAGTAACCTGAACCTCCACAAGAAAGAAAATTCACAAAAATAATGTTGACAAAAATTAATTTTAAGTGAAATTTTTCTGCATTAATTATGTGTTTTTTCCAGTAGAACCAGTGTATCCTTTTTTTTTTTTTTCAGGATTTTTATTTACATTTTACCTGAATTAAATAAATAATAATAGAAAATTGATTAGCAAATGGTCCAAACTAATAAGCCAAATGAAAAGGCAATTTTTAAGTGAAATTTTTCTGCATTAATTATGTGTTTTTTCCAGTAGAACCAGTGTATCCTTTTTTTTTTTTTTCAGGATTTTTATGTACATTTTACCTGAATTAAATAAATAATAATAGAAAATTGACTAGCAAATGGTCCAAACTAATAAGCCAAATGAAACGGCAAAGCTCTACAAATAATAATATACTTAATGTGAATTCTGTGTAATTATTTGACTTAACAAGATGTATATTTTTGTTTATGACCACGGCACTTTCTATTTACGATTAATATTTCATTTGACATGCTGAATGGCTGATGAAACAATAGCCATAGTTTGTGTGTTTGCATGTGCGGATCTTTTCTAAGCTCTGTCATAGAATTCAATGATAGTAATCTAACTTAACATGCATTTAATAAGTTAAGCAATTGGCCTAACTAAAGGCATGGCTAGAAAGTTTTCACCTTGATGATGTTTATTAAAATAATATTTGTACATTGGTTTTACAAAATTAAAAACTGCTTAAAAATTTAAGAAATTTAAGTAAAATATTTGCATTTTTAAAATGTCATTTAAAATTTAAATATTATTTACAGTGATCAGAATAGTATCTTATTGTTACTACAATCCAGCTACATAAAATGATTAATTGGAAATAGATACATATGTTCAGCAGCTAATTTAATATAAATATTTTGGTAGTTTCTTTTCATTTGTTAAAAAATGTAATAAAAAAAGATTTTAATTTAACCCACGAACTGTGTCATGCATCATTCTGTGGTGTGGAGCTTTTCAGAGCGGTTTGAGTGCCATTTGAAATTGCATTAAATGACAGAAATATTGATACAAGACCCCTATAAGTGTATATTTTTAGAGAGGTAAATGGATGGTGATAAAGTTGGCCATATGGCTCATCCCGTAAAAAAAATTTGACCAGTGTCCTTGACCTTGGAGCTCTCAAGAAAAAAATAATCGACAAAATGTCTTGCTTTCAAGTGCTCATTACATCATTAAGTTTATAGATACACTTAAAGCACCAATCTAAATGTTGTAGCCAATTCATTTATCTTTCAGAAAATGTAGCTTGCTAAGGTTTTTATTGCAATTAAACCTCTGAAAGCAATTTTAGTAATTTTAGGTAATTTATATAAGAAAGTGGGACCACTGCTAAAACCAAGTACAAAATACAAAATCTCAGGCAAAATAGTTATTATTGACTAGTAAACATTTAAAAAGGAACTGTGGAATAGATTTGGGTTGTTAAAATATAAAATTTATTAGTTCTAAACTATAATCTGTAGCTTCTTTGACTAAAATTCAGTCAGTCCTTGCCCAACCTCCGGGCCTGGCTGTAAGTCTAAGAGTAGCCTCAGTAGGCCTACTTCAGTATCACTAAGACTAGTGTAAAATTCACGAGAAGAATAATCTCAACTGATATCGTCATGGGAATGTTAAAATCAACATCAGTATCACTTAAAACCTCTCCTAATAAGCTTTCAAACATATTTCCATTAGTTCTTGCACGGAAGGCCCAGCCATGGCTTCAACCATTTTAGCTTTAAAAAAACAGCGATATAAAACTCCGATTAAAAGGTATTTATTTTTAAATTATCAAGAAACAACTTGTACCGGAAGAGGATTTAATTATTAATAAAAGGAATGGCTATAATTCTGGTTAAATATTGGTTTGGAAATGTCTATCGGACCGTATCGGACCACAGGACAGAACGAGAATGTCGGCAAATTTTTTTCAGCCGACCACAGTTCGTGGGTTAAAACAAAACTTTGTTGTTGCTTGAACTTAAAAGTTTCCAGCTTCCACACAAAACTATAACCAGATGTGTAAATTTATCAGACATTTTCTGGGGATGACTTACAGAGAGAGCTCCCTCTACAGAACCCTACACCCTTCTTAGTCCCTATTTCTTTTTCCCTCTGCCTCAATCAAAATTACTATTAAAAAAAAGCCCTGACTCCACCACCACCCCCCCCCTCCCCCCACTTCTCAAAACCTGTTTCAAAATTTCAAGGTATAATTCTGGTTGTGGGTCGCCACAACTTGGCAAATGTTATAAAAGGGTAGCGACACTAAAAAGATTGGTGACCGCTGGGTTAGGGTTATATTTTTAAGCTATTACTGTTTGCCTTCAAATTTGATGCGATGACTACATGAAATGCATGGTTCAACACATGCATTTTTCTCTCCTCCCCATTTGGTGGAACACATTACAGGAAATTAGAAGATAACACTTTTTTTTTTATTACACTTGAACCCACTGGACCCGGACATTTTTTCAAAATATACCCGGACCAGGTGTAAAAAAAAATGGACCCGGCTCAGCCCTGGTAACTTGATTGTTAAATGGTGCAAGCTATCTCAGAATTTACGTGGAATTTTTTCTGCTCTTAAAAATATTCTCAGGTTGTGATGGACATATACACCATGGAAAATCCAATAGGAATCATACTCTGCATGGGAGGCCAATTGCCCAACAATATTGCTATGGACTTACACCGCCAACAAGTAAGTAGCAATAAATATTTGACACTTACATATTAAGAGAGGGACAAGAGGCGTAAGGTCATGCTTGTTAAAAGCCACCTCCCTGTTATTAGAGCACATATAGGCACCAAACGTTGCAACTGCAGCCACTGTAAACACATGGCACTACAGGATTGAAGTTGATAAGATCACTTCCTCTCTTGAAATATTCAGACTCAATGATGGTTTTACTTGCACAAGTCTCCACGTGATTTAAACCATCCTTTGTTAAAAGTGCAGAAAATCATACGTAGGAGCGACAGGGCGACCTGTCGCAGAGTCCATTTTAGAGAACACCTGTACCATATGAATAAACAAGCCCTTTGTCCAGTTTCTAAACATTTCAATAGTGTTAACCACAATGGAATATTAGACATTGCAGTTACTGGAGTATTGTGTGTGATAGAAATTATATGAAAAATAAATTAATAACAAGATTTGATACATTAACTCCATACTATATAAACCAAATTCACAATTTCACATAGCTGTAGTGCCTTTGTCCTGTTTGGTTTTTTAATTTTAATTCCACCCACTTCCTTTCCATTTTCTGAGCTTTGTTTTCGTTAGGGACTTGAGCTCATTCTTATTCTTTTCTTTCATTTTTAGGATACATACACACACACATATATATATACACAATTTAATTTATACTTATATGAATGTTTTTTTATTATACTGATGAAGGCATTTGCCGAAACATTTGTATTAGTATTCTGTGTAGCCATTATTAAAGCTTTTTCATATTGTATTATTTACACAAATTATTTGTGTCTCATTAATCTACTTGAAAGCTTTATCGCAGTCCAACACTCTTATAATTAGTACAAAAAGTTTGTTAGTCTCTATGACTATTGAATGCTGGATTTTTTTTTGTAATTTAAGAGTTTAGACAACAGTACAAGGTAAATTATTTTCACTTCTTTTCCAGGCTGTGATACTTGGAACATCTCCAGACAGCATTGATAATGCTGAGAACAGATTTAAATTTTCTCGAATGTTGGACAATCTTAATATCAATCAACCTTTGTGGAAGGAACTCTCTACAACAGAGGTTTGTGACTTTTGATCATTTGCCATTTTAGCTCATTGTTATAATAAATATAGTAAAAGTCTGTGGATGTAGAGACAAACTTAAATTTTGACTAAAATATTACACCTTAGTAAGGGGCAGGAAATAACTATTCTATGTGTTAAAACAATCATGTTGTGAGGGAGCTAAATAAATTTTAAATGTGCAAATTAAAATTTAGGGCCAGTTTTTACATATATATAAAATCTAGTGTTTTGTTACATGAAAATTTTCAGATTAGTTTTAGTTGTTTTTATTTTTTTGCTTTCCTGTTTTTATTCATTTCAGTCAAAGACAAATTAATATTTCAAATGAATTTTATCTGAAGTTGTCTTTTTTTTTTTTATTTTTATCTTTAAATTTTAGGCAGCCATAGAATTCTGTGAAGAAGTGGGTTATCCATGTCTGATTCGACCATCATATGTGCTGAGTGGAGCTGCCATGAATGTTGCCATGAACAAACACGACCTGGAAACCTTCCTGACCCAAGCTGTGGCTGTGTCCAAAGATCAGCCTGTTGTAATATCCAAATTCATTTTGGAAGCAAAGGTATACCCTCATGAAATCTGAAGGATTAATCGCAAACCTGTTAAAAAGCAGATCTACCTTACCAATTTTTAATTGATCATGATGTGTGCTTGTTTAATGTAAATAATATAATTAAAATTGTAGTAGCTTGTATTATGAAAAAGTCTTTACTACGGGAAAAATGCTGCAGTAAATTTTTTATATATTTGAATGTTGTTATAAGGCTTTTTAAATCATCTAAATTCCTTGAGGTGTATCTCTACTTACTATTAGGAAATTGACGTTGATGCAGTGGCTGATGATGGTGAGGTTATCTGTATGGCTGTTTCCGAGCATGTCGAAAATGCAGGTGTCCATTCAGGAGATGCAACTCTTGTCACTCCTCCCCAAGACTTGAATTCAGAAACCTTGGCAAAAATTAAAGGCATCTGCTGCGCTATTGGCCGCGCCCTTGAAGTGACAGGACCTTTCAATTTACAGCTCATTGCAAAGGTGATTTTTTAGTGGAGCTAGTTAAAAAAATTAACAAATATGACTTGTATTGATTGAAATATATTTTTGTAGAATCTGGAATCTTAATACTATTTATTTATTTGAAATCAGAATGTTTTCATTGTGCCCACTTTATGATAATTTGTATTCCTTGGTATTTTAGAAATCAATTAGTGGTACACTATGTTGTTTCTTCTTTTACAACACATGGAAGGCTAATTCCTAAAAAAAAAAATATAAAAAAATGGGATGGATCTGAAGTAAATGACATAAAGTTTTAAGTTTGATCAAGGTTAACAATGAAAGGCAAAATCATTGAGATGCAGGAATAAGTAATGGGATTAAATATAAAATGATAATTTTGATCCGGTAAACTAAATCAAGAGGTCAGACATTTGTAGCCATTAATCCTAAATGATTGGAGACATGTAATATTATTAAAATTATTAATCATAACTTCCAGGCTTTAGCAAAGTCAAACCCACTAAAATTTGTCAATCTTTCTCAGGAAAACCACCTGAAGGTGATCGAGTGCAATGTGAGGGTCTCAAGGTCTTTCCCATTTGTATCAAAAGCCCTGGATTATGACTTTGTGGCAACAGCAACTCGTATCATAATGGGAGAATATGTGCAGCCTGTTAATGTCACTGCAGGATGTGGCAAAGTGGCAGTGAAGGTAGACAATTTTTACTGTTAGAGGTTCAAATTCACACTCAGTTATAAATTTTTAGTTTTCATTATATCAGTTTAAAAATTGTATATTAAAAAAAAAAGCAAGGTAAGTTTAATTAAAAAATTTTAGATCATAACTTAGCACATCTGATTGAATGACAGATAAAACAATAAATTTTTGTTCTTTTTTGAATATTCATTTTCCATTAAATTATACAGGCCCTAAATTTGTGAATAATCAAAATGTGGGTGCATGCTGCTTTAAAATATCTAATAATTTTTTAAAATGTTTAAATATTTCTTTTATTTGTCTAGGTTCCCGTTTTCTCCTTCTCCCGCTTGCAAGGTGCAGATGTCCTCCTGGGAGTGGAGATGGCCAGCACTGGAGAAGTTGCTTGTTTTGGAGAAAACCGTTACGATGCTTACCTTAAAGCCCAGCTTAGCACAGGATTCCAAATACCCAAAAAGAATATTCTCATTTCCATTGGAAGCTTTAAGGTTTGTACAAAAATGTTATTATAATTAAGGTTATTTTACTGAAACCATGATGCCTGACACTTAATTTTATTAATTACAGCAGATGTAAACAAATAATGAAATCTGCATGATGGATGTATTTAATGAAAGTTAAATTAAGATCTACATATCCATATAATAATTTATTGGAAAAAATTGTTAAACACATTATCTGATTATTTCTGGTGTTGTTTTAAAATGATAAATATATCATCCAGCACAAAAATGAACTTATTCCAACAATAAGGACCTTGGAGAAACTTGGCTATCAACTTTTTGCCAGCATGGGCACTGCAGATTTCTACAATGAGCACAACTTCAATGTAAGAAAGAATTTCTCTCCCACTAATATGAAAAAAATGATTTCATTTAAATTAGTGCTTCTTGGATTTAATGATATAACAAAAGAACTTGCTCTGATTTTTAATATTCATTTAATATTCAAATAATTTTTATGTTTTATAATTACATTGTGTCATCAAAATCATGTGCACCGAGTTCATTTTTTCTTTCTGATCAGATTAAAGCAGTTGACTGGCCCTATGAAGACACTGGTGATGAGAGTAGTCGCAATGGAGAGCAGAGGACCATAGCTGACTACCTCTCTGAGCACATGTTTGATTTGGTCATTAACCTGCCTCTAAGGAATTCTGGATCCTACAGAGCTTCTTCCTTCATCACCCAGGGTTACAAGACTCGAAGAATGGCTGTGGATTATTCAGTTCCCCTCATCACGGATGTGAAGTGCACAAAACTATTTGTGGAGGTCAGACTTTGCTCTTACAATACTCAAACCAATAAATTCAGTATTGCTGTTAGCATGACCTGGTAGTATGAGTGAAACTAATTTTAAGAAAACTGAGTAGTCAGCTGATTAAAATCGTCATTTTTTTATGGGGAATCTTGCACATTAATGAGCAAACCGAGCAGTCCACTGATTAGAATTGACATGTTGTATTTGGCATCTTGCACATGAATGAGTTAACTGAGCAGTCAAATTTCTCAATACATTTCAGGCCATTCATCAACTCAAAGGACAACAACCAAAGATGAAGACCAACATTGACTGTTTGTCATCTCAGAAAATAATCAGACTCCCAGGTAGCTAAGACCGATTTATTTTTTTAGTCTTACATATCATTTTAAATTGTTATATTTTGTGTTAAAATGAGGTTTTTGGGGACTAATTAGCTATATAATCAATCA
Organism: Lymnaea stagnalis; assembly: GCA_964033795.1. Lineage (NCBI taxonomy): Eukaryota > Metazoa > Mollusca > Gastropoda > Lymnaeidae > Lymnaea > Lymnaea stagnalis. Next base: position 246,107 of record CAXITT010000533.1, on the reverse strand, counting down.
TATTTATATTTCCTTTTGCAGAATATGAATCAGAATAACATAGTCCTTGAAAATGTTCAAAACTGTTTTGATTAATTTCTCATATATTTCTATACTGATCAGGTCTTATTGACATCCATGTGCATGTGAGGGAGCCAGGAGCAGTCCACAAAGAAGATTGGGCCTCATGCACTGCAGCTGCCCTGGCTGGTGGAATCACAACCATCTTGGCCATGCCTAACACAATGCCTCCAGTGACAGATCAGGAGGCACTGAAGTTAACCTCTAAGGTCAGTGCAACAGCATTGTTACACATATCTTTTACTTGTAAAATGAATACTGCAGTAACATGATAAGCAATTTATCACTAGCTCAAGAGACCAAGTTTCTTTTCTCATTTTAGCTATGTCTTCATGGATTAACTGTAGTGTATCTGAGAAAGCTCAATACTTTGTGAGCTGAAGCCATAAAAGTGGTAAACAAATCCTTTAAAAGGTTGAAAGGTCATTGTGTTCATTTGAATTTTATTTGCGTTATTTTCAATACATTGAAACAATGTATTATTAATATTGCATATCATGACTAAAATGGAAATATTCACAGCTGATTGTAAAATCTTTGTACCAATTGTATACCCGGTAATTAAACCATGAATTCCAATATAGTTAATTGTTTTTATAATTCAAACAATATGTGTTATTAATCACAAATTAAATTTGTCTGGAGCTGACACCCTCAATGTCTTTGCTCATCTGTAATAAAAGTACCTTTTATATGTCTATGAGATAAATAAAAAATTTTAAAATATGTTCAAACTGTTAGCGAGTTGCAAAAAAAAAGCAACATGAAAAGAGAGATATTTGCATCCCCACTCTTTATGTAACTGTCTCATAGTTTACATTCAGTGCCCAGTTTATCTAAAATAAAAATTATGTTTTTCCTACTTAAAGCTGGCTAACCAGAATGCTCGGTGTGATTATGGCCTCTTTGCTGGGGCCAGTAACAGCAATGCCCTGACAGTTCCACATTTGAGTGGCAAAGTTGTGGGCCTCAAGATGTATCTCAATGACACATTCACAACCCTGAAGCTAGATGATATCACTGTGTGGATGAAGGTAAGGAGATTTATTGTGGACCTAAAAGCATTGTTTTTCCCTCAAATATTTACATTTCAAAAAAGATGAAAATAAGCATACATTTTGGGGGAAAGTTACACAATCACCTGAATTAATTATCATTTTACAGCACTTTGAACACTGGCCTAAAAACATTCCTATCTGTGCACATGCCGAGGAGATTACCACTCCAGCTGTTATACTTTTGGCAGAACTGTTTCAGAGATCTCTACATATTTGTCATGTCGCAAGGAAATCAGAGGTAACTCGTAAATAATTTTAAATTATCTATAGCACTCTACAGGTGAATTTTATCTTTTTTAAATGTGTGTGGTTTCAGTATCAACCATGAATGATAGCTTTAGCAGTCATTGAATCTAGCTTTACATTTTATTTTACAGAACATATTCTTTTTAAATGTGTAACTTTAAGATGTTTTAGTTTTTTAAATTCAATCAATGGAAATTGAAATCCTCCAGTTTTTTTTTGTTGTCAGTAAATCAATCTGTTTTGTTGTCTCCTCCAGATAATGATCATCAAAGCAGCTAAGGATAAAGGACTTCAAATAACATGTGAGGTTGCTCCACACCATCTTTTCTTGACAGTCGATGACCTTTGTACCATTGGTCCATGCCGCGGCAAGGTCATGCCTCGACTGGTGACCAAGGAGGATCAGCAGTCATTGTGGGAAAACTTAGAGATTATTGATTGTTTTGCTACAGACCATGGTACATTTTTAGTATCTCTTTATATTATTTGGTGATGAAAAAAAACACATCCATCACTTGCTGTTTATGTCCAGCTCCTGCTAAAGTTGAAAAAATCTCATCTAGTGCAGCTTCTGTTAACTGCTGACTTAACCTCATATCATTTCTGTAGGGAAGAATGGACCCTGCCAAGGTCTTCAATCTGACCTGTCAAAATTTTTTCAAACAGAAAATTTCGGTTAAAACAAAATAAAATTAATTGGGATTTCACCAGGATATTGTGAATGACACTTAGGTTCACTGAATCATATTTTGTTAAAAATTGGCACAGAAGTGTAGCACTCTCAAAATCTACCAAGACTCTATCATGCCAAATCAATCATAAATGCTTTGTTTTCATTCTATAGTTTGGAGTAATTCCCAATTGTGTGTCAGGGAGATTTTAAAATTCATCAACTAATACAGTAACATAAAGTATAACTTTTTATTCAAAGATTGAGTTAAATTGATAATTTTTATAACCGTGGCAGGCTTCAAATATTCCATACTTTCATTTGTTTAAAAAAAAAGGAGCTTTAACTAAAATATACCATTGAAACTAATGATGTATGCAGTCACTCAAATAAATGCTATTACTTTACAGCCCCTCACACTGTAGAAGAGAAAAACTCCACCAATGCTCCACCAGGATTTCCTGGCCTTGAAACAATCCTACCACTCCTTCTGACTGCTGTAAATGAAGGCAAGTTGACCATTGAGGTCAGTACCATTTTCAAATTTTAATATGAAGTCTAATTTCATTGTTTTTTAAAATTAATAACCATTTAAATCATTTTCATTTTATTTAGTGATTAAATGATCAATAGTGACACCTTAACAGTTATATTAACAGTCAATAGCTTAGTCTGAATGAATTTTTTTTAAAAATATTTTTTTTGAGATAGCACTTTCCTTACTTTTACAGGACATAGTTTTGAGAATGCACACAAATCCCAGACGAATTTTCAACCTACCAGAACAACCCGACACTTACATTGAGGTAGACCTTGACCAAAAATGGGTTATTCCTTCAGCCATGCCTTATACAAAATCAAAATGGACACCATTTGCTGGCCATAACGTGAAAGGCATTGTGAGGCGAGTAGTTCTGCGGGGAGAACTGGCCGTCATTGATGGAGAGGTGTGTGAAAATTTTATTAAAAGTACTACTGACACAGATATGGTTTAGTAAAGAATTAACAAAGATTAATTACATTTTATAAGTATTTGATAAAAAATGGTAAATTCTATTTTAAATATGTACTGATGATATATTTTGTTAAAAAAAGACTAATATTAAAAATGTTTATTATATGTGAATGATTGCTCAATCTTTGGATAATTAAATTGTTTGGTAATATTTGAAAAAAGGTTTTGGCCAGTCCTGGTCAGGGCATTGATGTTAAGTCTCTACTGCCACCACTCACATTGCCTAAAGGCCCAGAGTCAACCCTTGCCCAGCTCAGCGTTCAAATTCCCAGCAGTGCTCCGGTCTCCCAGGGCCCATCTGAGCCTCCGAGTCCACGGAGAACACTTCCTCCCATCTATCCAGACAAGCCGTTGCCTCACCCACCACCACGCACACCAAGGGTTTCAGAATCCTCTCCATATGGTATGATTGTTTTTTTTTTAATACAAATTTGGTTTTGCTACAGTTTTATTTTCTATTTGTGTTTGTTTTTTTTTTTAAAAAGCTTTATTATTAGTGAATGTATTGGTGTGAATTTTTGTTTGGCCTGTTTGACTTATCAGTGTGAGATTAGGATTTACTTATAAATGGTGCACATTGCTTGTCCTTTTTTTGGGATGTATGAAATAATGTATAACTTATTAATCCCTCCTTAGATTAAATTCTGATTAAAGAGGATCTCATTTTAAAAGATTATAATACTTAATAAATTCAAACTCATCAACAGTAAAATTGTGTGAATGAAAGCACTACAAATGCTTGAAATCAATCACTTTTTAAAATTGTAACTTGTGAGGTTGGGTATCTATAAAATCTGCCTGGCTTTGCACAGCCAAACTAATTTAAAAATATATGTTCTAATTCTATTCATATTATTACTAGGATTTTTTGTTTTTATTTTGTTTAGGAATTATGCAAGCAAAAATTTTGAATGCCACTGCATTATAAAATTTGCTTCAACCTTTAGAAAGTGGAACTGTTGCATTTTGATGTTTTAAAATGTTCATTTTAAAACTTATAATTAGTCTAGAGTTATTTAACCTGTGCTTGAATTTCCCAAGAAATCCATGTTTGCTCTACAACCCAGCCTTAGCTTTCAGGGGAATTGTTTTCACAATTCTTCTGGCTCACTCCTGAAATTTTCATTTAGCTCTTTCTATCTTTCATAAATAAAAATGTTCTTGAGTTCAGAGCATTAAATAACTGTTCATTGAAAAGTGATCTGACTTGAAAATATCACTTTTGTCTTCATCTCATCACAAAGTAGTTTTCTATTATTTCATTTATTTTCTTCTTTCATTTATTTATGTGACCAGTTGGTGAATCACCTGAACATCGTGAAAAATCAGGTAAAAAAAAAGTAGTAATTTGCATGTCACATTTTTTACATGAACTTCTCTGCTTTTGTTTTGCTCATGCAGCTAATTTTTATTATTTAGACCACAAATAGATTTATTTACAGGCCGCTCCTGATTTACCAATGAGTTAGCATCTTATAAGCCAGCTGTGTTTTTAATGAATGGGAAATCACTTTTTGTACACCACAAATCTAAAATAAATTTTCAAAAAAATTACCATGAAAAAACATGATAAACAACTAATAAATTTTAATTAATTTTAGCTTCAGTTTATCCATAATTTACCCCATAGAAATGTACTTAAAAGCTTCAGCCATTTTCTCTCCATTGTTCTGGAATAGACTTTTACCTCCTCAGTATTTAAATTTCTCAATTACTATTAATTCATCAGCTGTCAATGAGTCCAACATCTGTTTCAAATCATCCTGAGTCCAACATCACTCTCACATCAACATAACATGAGTCCAACAACTCTCTCATATCCTTTTAAATTAGTGCAACATCTCTCTCACATCATCACATGAGTCCAACATCTCTCTCAATTCATCATAATATGAGTCCAACATCTCTCTCACATCAGCTGATTCTGAGTTCCATTTAACTGTCCTGTTCAGTAATTTCTGTAGGCACTGTTTTTTCTTTTTTGGCTGATCAAAATAAGTTAAATTGTTCTCTAAGGACACTGTAAGTTTGTGTCCTTAACATGACCCCCTCGTCCCCCCTACTCCCTCTTTCAGACCTGTTTACTCTTACGATTTTGGCGTACAATGTACGATTTTCAGGTGTATACATTATATATACTGCATGTTTGTTTTTTTTTACTGTTAAGATAATGTATTGAAAGATTTTGTGATGATTTTGTACGATTTTAAGAGTTTGAGGGTAAACAGGTCTGCTCTTTGTCTCTCTCTCTCTCTTTGCATAAGCGATATATTGCAATATGTTGTGTGCCTTCCCTTAATTTCTTCCCCTCGTAGTCCATACCTTGTCCCATTGAAATGTTTTTTATAACCCACATTGGTAAATCAAGGCGATCCCTGAGTATTAGTTGGTTGTGTAACAAAGCTACTGACCCTTGAGATATTATGCACCACTTGCAAATTTTTCACTCACTTATCTATCATTTCCACAGTTGTCCATTTTGTACTCTCACTTTCTCCACATCCTAAATGTTACAATATAATCTGAATTAAAAAATAGAATAAGGTTTTTCAGTAAACAAAAATGACAAAAAACATATCAACATGTTTTGTGTGTCACATAAAATAATAGTTTCATTTTATAAGATGATCATCATTGTAAAAAAAAGTATAACAATATTTTTGGTGCGAAAGTCTGTGTTATTTTGTAGTTTTTTTTTACTTAGTGTTTTTTTTTATAAAAAGATTTTTGATTTAAAAGAATGGATAAAAGAAAGTGGTTTAAGAAATAGTGTAACTTGATGTATTGAAAAACAGAAAAGAAACCCTAACCTTGGTTCTTTGATATGGCTACTGTTGAAAAAACCGACTAGTTTATTGGTTTCATTTTAACAAGGAATAAATATTATTGGATATACAAACTTGCCATGATACATTTAGTAATCTGGCTTGGCCTTGTTTTTGTAGGTGAGGTACCTACGCTAGTTGAGAAGATTTCAGGTAAAAAAAAATTAATTCATCAATATTTTTTAGTCATTGGTGACAAAGGGCTTTTCATGTGGTTTTGTGAAGTGTGTTTTTTTTCTCATTTTTTTATTATTATTTTATTTTTTTACTAATACAACTAGCACAAATTTAACCATATAATTTCAAGTTCCTTCTAGCAACATTAGTAGCTATATTTTTTACCAGGCTGAAAAATTCCTGAAATCTAAAACTTCTGAATATTTTTCATTGGTAATTATTTTTTTCTCTTAATATTTTTAAAACTCTTTGTGTAAAATAAAAATAAAATTTTTCAAAGTTAAAACTTGGTTTAATTAAAGACAAATTTAAATATTGCATTCCTCTTAGAAACTAATTATTTCCTAACTTGCCTGCATGTGATCACAGTTTAGTCTGCTTTTGAGTCTGGTATTTTGTTGTAACTATAAACTCATAACTTCGATACATGTTTTAGTCTCTCTTTTTTTTCAAACAGCAGTCAGAACATATTTATATCTATATTAATGTATACAGTGTTCAGTAAATTTCATTTTTTTTCTTTTATTGTGTTGCCGCTTGCTCAATGAGAGCATGCACTTGTCTCTGTTGATATATTCCCATGTAATGTCACATTTATGGGGAAATTATGGAACATCCTCATACAACTGTGATTCTATATGCACTTTTTAACAATAAGAAGAGGATTTGACTCATTTGTTTTTCTCTTTAGTACAACTTAAAACCATATTTATATACTTAATAATTTTTATGGTTTTAAAACAAAAATGATTCAATACCAGTTCTGTGGGTTAACTTAAGCAGTTTTTACAAAAAAATCAATGGCTAACAGTCAGCGGGATGTAAATATGAGAGACATATATATGTAAAGGGGTAATAAGGGGAGAGACTGCAATCAGGTTAGTACAAAATAAAATGAGTAAAACAGAGTATGGTTAAACCTGAAAAATTAAACGTAACAAAACAGCGAACGTGTCGGCAGAAAGCCTTCGTCAGCGAACAAAACAACAGAAAAAACGTTATAAAAATAAGAAATAGCACTTAGCTGGTAAGTAGTATCTGTGGGCAGCAATAGAAGTGTGGCAGAAGGAAAATGAGTGAGAGTTTAAATAAGCAGCGGCGAAAAAATGGGGAGAAAAAAGTTCACTGTGATAGGTCAGAACGTGGAGGGGCGGAGCTAGGGTCAAGCTGTGAACAGAGACATAACATTAATCCCATCTGGCGTCAAAGTGCCGTAAGTCAGGATAAGTCTGTGTTCCAAATTGACCCGGCTGGTGGTGTTAGTGCTAGCCACAATCGCACTTATTGAAAAGTCCGCCTTGCCCCGGTGGTCGCTACTATTGAAGTGTTTGGAGACGGGACACTGTTTATCTTGTGTAATGTTTCGGAGGTGTTCGGTACACCTGTCCGAGAGACGGCGTCCAGTCTCCCCTATGTATGTCATCTGACAGCGAGTGCAGACAATGGCGTAGATAACGTTGCGGCTTGTACAGAGGAAACCGTCGCGTATCTGAAAACTGCCCTTGGGGAAACGTATGCGTTCAGTCTGGACGACAAAAGGGCACGTGTTGCAACGACTGCGTCCACACGGCTTGGTCCCAAAGTGGGAGGGGGGAGCATTGATACGACTGCGTACAAGCAGGTCTCTCAGATTTTTATCCCGTCTGAAAACAATGAGAGGTGGGGAAGAGAAAATTTCTCGTGTGTCG
>CAXITT010000533.1:209277-236170 GCA_964033795.1 Lymnaea stagnalis | reverse complement strand
TTTTTTCGCCGCTGCTTATTTAAACTCTCACTCATTTTCCTTCTGCCACACTTCTATTGCTGCCCACAGATACTACTTACCAGCTAAGTGCTATTTCTTATTTTTATAACGTTTTTTCTGTTGTTTTGTTCGCTGACGAAGGCTTTCTGCCGACACGTTCGCTGTTTTGTTACGTTTAATTTTTCAGGTTTAACCATACTCTGTTTTACTCATTTTATTTTATATATGTAAAGCATGTTTCAGAAAAAACATGTCAGACTATTTTCTTGGACAAAGAAATGTGTCCATGTTTGAAAACCACCTCTTGTAAACATGTATTTGTAAATCTGTGATTTATTCTAGATTTGAATGTATTGTAAATGTCCAAAGTAAGTAGATTAGTTTATTTTGTTTAAACATTTACATTGGTAGAATCAGGGCATCGTATCAGAAAGTGTTTAAAAACTCATAAAATGTTTTAGCATGCTTAGATTAATTCCAATTTTTTTTCTTATTCTAATTAATCCTTCATATCTTATTTCAGAGACAAAATTGTCATATAGGTCTAGACCAAATGATGTCTTGATCCATTTTAGAGTTTGTAAACAATGAACTTAAATTGACCAAGCATTATTTTTTTCCGCTCAAATGAACTAAAATTAGTGTCTCAAAATTTCTTCCACAGAGGTTCCAAGAGAATTTCACGCAACTCACCCAGAATTATCCCGGCAGCTCCCTACCGCTCCAGTGGTTCCACTGCCAGGCATGTATCCAGCATCTCTCCAGCCAGTTGGCAATCCTCATTACACACCTGGTCTAACTGGTGTTCACTGTCACACTGTCATGACCTTCAACAAAGATCAGGTAAAACTCATAGGTTGATATTCTTGAGACTGATCAGTTCCATCCATCATTTTAATTGTTCAGAATGTGTCAAATCCTGAACCTTGAGACCGTGTACAAAGAAACAAATGGTTAATGTTTTTTCCAGTGATAAATAAATAATGTTCCCAAATGATGAGGGTTTTGTATTATACACATCGTTATCACAATATGTTATTAATATAATTTAACTGATTTTTGTGTGTTATTATTGTTATCCATGCTTTGTAAAATTTAGATACCATTTTTGTTTTTATTTCATTGACACAGTTGTCTGAAATTTTCAACTTGGCTCACAACTATAAAGTTGGTGTTACAAAGGACAGGCCATTGGACCATGTATTAAAGGTGGGACAGATTTAAACAAGAAAACAAACATTTGGATGGCGTTGCTGTTCAATAAATGTTATGTAATATGATATAGTAATGTTACATTGTCGGTTAGACTTAGATAGGTTTTATGCTTATACTATAGCTGTAAGCTATATTATTGACTAATTTATAGTAAACTTTTAATGTTTAGATGAGAAGCTGCAGGTTTGGTCATGAGATAATGATCAAGCATTAGTGCCTGGCAATAGATTCTCTCTTCTCTTCATGCAGGGTAAGGTTCTTGCATCAATGTTTTTTGAAGCTTCAACAAGAACCAGTTGTTCATTTACGGTTGCAATGCAGAGACTTGGTGGAACTGTTGTCCATTTTAATGAACTGACGTCTTCTACCACCAAGGGGGAGACTTTGGAAGGTAAATATCTTTTGAGTACGTCCAGAACAAATTTTCCAATTCAAATCTTGATGGACTGTTCAAAAATGAACCTTTAAAACATTGATAACAGAAATCACAACTTAAGATTTGCTCTATTACGAAAAATGTGTTACAAGGGGAAAATGCTGTAGTAAATTTTTGTATAAATGAATATTGTACTAAGGCTTTTTAAATCATCTAAATTCTTTGAGGTGTATCTCTACTTACTATTAGGAAATTGACGTTAATGCAGTGGCTGATGATGGTGAGGTTATCTGTATGGCTGTTTCCGAGCATGTGGAAAATGCAGGTGTCCATTCAGGAGACAAAAACTCTTGCAGGCATCATGTAATCAAGGCAACGCTTAACAAAATATTCTAGCAGCATCTTATACTGTTATCAATTCTAATAATCTACAGATACTGTGCTCATGATGGCTGGCTATGCTGATATCATTGTCATTCGTCATCCTAAGCTTGGTGCAGTGCAGGTATATGTTTATGCTTAGATAGTGAAGCCACCCAAATTTACTAGACTACAACAAAAACAATCTCACCCCACAACAATCCTAGAGTTATTCTTAGGTTATTGACCCAATTCTAAAGATCATAGCCATGTTTGCAATATTTCTTAATTAATTACGTTTTTTTCAAACGTAAAAAATAATCCAGTTAATTAATGTTGGTTAATTTATAATTCTGGCTACATTAAAAATTGCATCTAATACTAATACGACTACACTGAAATCCTTGACTAAATTCAGCCATAAGTTGCAGTTAATAAAGTAGAAATGGAATATTAAAGTTGAAAATGTGATTGTTGTTGAGCAAAATAATGGAGACTTAGATGAGTTTTGATAATAAGTTATTGGATTGTTTTTGAGCACAATAATGGAGACCTCTGAGATTTGCTAATAAGGTTTTCATCAGACTTGCTATTCATTTGAGATCTATCTAAAGTTGTAATTTTCATTTATTCATAATGATTTTTTACAAAATATTTTCTTTTAAATTTTTAATGTGACTAACAACTGCAACACTAAAATGGTATTTATTGTAATTAGAATTTAATTTATTGCTGTTGAAATATGTATTTATTGTAGGCTGCAGCAAAGATAAGCAGGAAGCCAGTTGTGAATGCAGGAGATGGCATTGGAGAGCACCCAACTCAAGCTTTACTCGACGTCTTTACAATAAGAGAAGAAATTGGAACAGTTAATGGACTAACGGTACTTAGATTGCACCATTTTTTGTTTCTTTATTGCACTGCTTTGTATAAAATTCACAAAATTTTCCCATAACTTTATTCAGACTGTCTAATAAAATTAAAAAGTATTTTCCGGCAGTTCTTGATTGTTATGTTAATAGAAAGAAATGTTAACTTTCCTGTTTAAAATGTGTTTTTTTTTTTTTTTGTGGTTTGATAGAAATGTTTTATTATTTTATTAAATTTTATTATCCATTCAATACTAGATCACATTAGTGGGAGACTTAAAGAATGGCTGCCCTGTTTTTTCCTGTATTTTTTTATTTTTTTTTTTTTTTTTTTTTATTTTTATTTTTCTTTTTAAAATTTTTTTTTTTTTTTTTTTTGTGGTTTGATAGAAATGTTTTATTATTTTATTAAATTTTATTATCCATTCAATACTAGATCACATTAGTGGGAGACTTAAAGAATGGCCGCACTGTGCACTCACTGGCTAGACTACTTACTTTGTACAATGTCAACCTGAGATATGTGCCTGCACCTGGACTTGAAATGCCCACTGAAATATTGGATCTAGTTTCAAAGAGAAAAATTAAACAGGTTTTTTTTAATTCAATGAATATCTCAGAAACCGTTTTTTAGTTATTTAATTTCACAGAAATGTATTAATTTAATATTCAAAGATCTTATAAAAAGGCTAATTAATTGCTTTGGCTAAATTCTGACTCAGTAAAAGTCTAGTAAAAGTCTATGAATACTTATTGACACATTAAATTAAAATATAAATATTATAATTTTTTTTTGTGTTCTTTAAATAACCAGGCCAAGAATCTATTTTGACTAAGACTAAGTAATTAGTACATGGTTGGTTTGTGACAAAACTTAAGTACATTAAATACAAACTATCTGTGTAAGCAGCAATTTTAAATGAGACAAGACAAAATGTTTTAGCTACAAGCCTCATCCGTTATGAAAAACATCAACAAAGTTCCTGAATTAAAATTCTTTTCCAAACTTAACAATATTCTGATTTGCTATCTTACTTTCTTCTAAACTTCATTTCTTCAAACTCTATTTTTTTAAATGGTATAGCAAAAAATATTTAAAAAAAAAATAATGTCACAGTTTATGATATATTCTGTATGAAATATCCATGGGAATTCCAAGCTGTGGGACTAATGATATAAGTCAGTTTTTTAAATATTAATTATATGTATGTTTTTAGAACCATTTCACTTCTTTGGAAGAAGCTTTACCTGACACAGATGTCCTCTACGTGACACGCATTCAGAAGGAGCGGTTTGACAGCATCGAGGCTTACAATAAGGTTATTATTTGCTTATGTCTTGTTAAACCCTTTACAGTCAATGCAGACTGCAGATTAGCTTATTTCTTTATACCAATATTTGAAATTGCCAGGAAATGGAAACCTACCTGCGTGACAAAGAAAGGGTTGGTAAAAGATAAATATTTCAAATTCCTTGTTAATTTCTTTGACTACCAAGCTTTTTTTATATATTTTTTGCCCTTGGAATGACTAAAAATTAAGAGCATGAAAAAAATAAATGCTGCCGATAGGCAACTAAATATCTTCACATCCATTATTCCTATAATATTGATTTAATGAATAAATGATGCAGACAGGCTTCCATAATTCTTAATTTTGTCTCCCCAGAAGGAGAAGTTCTACATTAGCCTATAAGTTAGTTTAAAAAGGGAAGAATTTTAAGTTTCTAACCTGTTACGACAGCTTCCAAATTAATATTTCCTTAATTTCAATTTCGTATTCTTTGCTGCTTAATTATGGAGTTTGTTACGTAACAGTAGATGGAAGTGTACATGTGATAAAAATATTCATGAGACGGCAAAGATTTAACTATCATTCTAAGATTTTGTCACTGGATAATATAATACAAAAATATTAATAAGATTTTTCTTCCCTGCCCTGTGGTTGAAAAATTGAACTAGTCAGATTTGGGTCAATCCAGACCTGTTTACTCTTACAATTTTGGCATACAATGTACGATTTTGAGATGTCTTTTCCGTCAGAACTACGATTTTAAGAGACCAGGCTAAATAATATTTATTCCGTTAGTTTGTTCTGATTTTAAAATAATTAAAAAGTACATTTTTGGTCGTTTTAACTTGCATTTGCATTCTACATCCAGCAGTAAATGAATGGATCAAGAAATAAGATTGGTTGGGGATCTTCTATAATTATATTACATTTGCCCTGAGAGGCAAAAGGAGTGGTGTTGATTTAGTTAGGAGATTTTGTGTATGGCAGGGGGGAGGGGAGGGTTTAAATATTAAAATCTATACAATCAACACTGCCACATTTTCATAATGATATATTTGGGGAGGGGGGTTTCATCTGCAGAAAATATGTGTGTTATAAAAAAAATTCTACACAATCATCCCAAAATTCGGAAAGTCCAAAAATAGCATATTTAAATCTCGAATGTTCACTCGATGTTCAGAAGAAAATATCGTCGTGATGTTACCATGTATTTTAACAAATGAAGACGCTAGCTATTCTCAGATAGCACTCAGTAGTAGATATATCAGTAATATTTATTCCACCTTATGCTCTACGTGCGTTCGACATCTATTTTGTTATGCTATGCCAGTGGTTCTAAAATTTTTATTTTATGCCAAATTTATGTTTTCAGCAGGCTTCTTCAACCTTCATGATTGAAATTCTAAAAAGTAAATTTCAAAATAGCTAATACATAAATAAAATAAAAGATTAGGTAAAAAGAAACATAACATGTATGTATGTAGGTTATTAAGCGTACTCTAGTACTTACTCAGGTGGGTTACTGTTTGCACCACGGCCGAAAGTTGTCACATAAGATTAAAAGTGGAAACAAAATAATGAATATTTTGTAATATTTCGCAATGCCCCATATAGGAAAATGTGGCCGGCCCCCTTAAATTCACCATTAAGTTCTTTTCTAAGGACTATTTTGGTGCCCTCTGATTTTGGCGCCTGCTATTCTTCTTCTATATATTAAGGGCCCACGATCAATTTATTGATCATTTTGGCTCCTATGCATGTAGAGGGGATTTGCAATGTTTCTGCGCCTGGTGTTGATGAGGATATTTCACTGATCGCAAGTGCTACTTTGTGAGGGAATCATGCACTGGGGGTTGGAAGGCTTGAGGCAATAGACGCAAATGTGTCTAGTGTTGTCGCCTCAACTGTTCCTTTTGAAAGCTCGTTCTTTGCCCCATACTCGTGGCCCTGCCCAAAGGCGAGCACCCAGGACTATGCGGTGAATATTCTGGGAACGACTGGGCTCGCCAAATCGCCACTCATTAAAACCTGTGTCACATTTTGTTTACAATACAGTAACATCATAAGTATATAAAGATGATTGGATTTTGTTTACGCTACTGTAACATCATAAGTATATAAAGATTATTGGATTTTGTTTGTTGTTTTGTTTGTTTGTGTGGTTTTTTTTTAGTGGGGTCAAAAGCTCATTGTAACACAAGCAAGGAAATGGGGCGGGGGGAGCTTGTCAAAAAGTTTGCGTAGGTACTGTATAGATGGCCCCTCCTCGCTTTTGTTTGCTTCGATACTGTATGACGTAATTTTGGAACATAATTGTTTCATACGTCTGACCGTATAGAGCACAGAAACAGAGAAAACTAGAGAATGCATTCTCAAGCGTTCTGTATAATAAAAGTATAAGATTTCAACATATTTTATAGAATCTGAGAAAGCCTTTGAAATCTGTTTTTAGAACACATAAAAACAGTGTTATGATTCTTAATAACCCTTCTTTCTTTCACCCATTTACAGCTTGTGATAGTTGCCAGACTGTTATAATATGTTAACGGGAAATAGGCATAATGGATATTGATTCTTATTTTAATAAGTTTTCTATTAGCTGACTTCGAGTTTGAACCACGTTAAATTAACCAGTAACTTTATTTTTACCTATGACAGACTGTGAAAATGTGAGCTGCGCATTCACAGAAATATTAATTGATATCTATAGCAGATACACGTGGATAAGACAATGTGACCGTAGAAAGCAATACAATCGTCAGTAATTTCCTTTTTACCTTCAGTTCCCTTTTTTGATGCCAGCTTAACTGATTCCACTAGACGCGCGATGCAAGTAGTTATTGTATACATTGTATATGCTGTATTTTTATTTATTGATAAACTATAATGCTACTGTATTGTATGATTTTGAGATGATATTTAACGATTTTAGGAGTTTGGGTAAACAAGCCTGTAATCTATCAATACTGTACATAAATTTGTGTGTTGAAATGAGAGAGAAAGGCAGAGGACAATACTTATAATATAATTATTTATGCATAGCTTATAATGGATAGCTGTAACGGCTCTTCTGGATGTTGCATTTAAAGTAATAACCCTTTGAATTTCCTACTCCTAATTAAGCGTCGGCCCAACAATTATTTGCAAAACTTAATCAAAACAATTTAATAAATACTTAAAATTGACTTGATGTTCAATCTTTTCGACAGGCTTGTAACAAACTTATTTTGACCCCCGAGTTGATGACCCTGGCTAAAAAGAAGATGGTTGTCATGCACCCACTGCCTCGCATGTGTGAAATCAGGTGACTTATTATTTAAAGAATTTGTGACCCAATTTAAAGGTTTTGTAACAAATTCCTCAAAATTATGTTTTTAACTAAAAGATTAAAATGACTCGGAACCTGATACTAACAATATGTTTATGGAACAGCAAGTAATTCTATCCCATTACTAATGATATTTTTATGGAACAGCAAGGAATTCTATCCCATTACTAAGGATATGTTTATGGAACAGCACGTAATTCTATCCCATTACTAATAATATGTTTATGGAACAGCAAGTAATTCTATCCCATTACTAATGATATGTTTATGGAACAGCAAGTAATTCTATCCCATTACTAATAATATGTTTATGGAACAGCAAGTAATTCTATCCCACTTTTTTTCCACCTTGCAGCCCCAGCATTGACACAGATCCACGTGCTGCATATTTCCGACAGGCCGAGAATGGCATGTATGTGAGGATGGCATTGATTGCCCTGATCCTGGGGAGATGCTAGTCACTTTTCATTCTACAAGGATGAGAATCAACTCCACAAGTTGATCATGTTTCTGTTATTGTAAGAATTGTTCCTTGTCAATTGGACATCAATTAATTTTGCTTTTGATAGAGATCTAACTTTCATTTTAAGAATTTAACTATAAAATTGAATTGATATTACAATTTTGACCATAATCGTTCTTTCTTGAGAGTAAAAAAATTATGTGATCATCTGCTTAAAGTTAAAACGGGTTATTTAAATATTGCTCTACCTTTTATAAATAAAATAGTGTATTTTATCCTGTGTGGGGTACCTGTCACTATCAGTATCAGAGCACTTCATTACTCACTAGAAATCCCCAAGTAAGAGAGTTTGGGAGTGTTAAAATATATTTTGCTTTGATGGTTGATAAAACCTTCATGAAAATGTTTGTGCAGTTTTTTGTTTTTTTGCTGCTGCTGCTAATTATCTGGTTGTTTTGGGGTTCACCATTTTCAATTGTTCCTTGTAATATGTTAATGTGGCATTAAACCTTTTAATATTTTGGAAATCTTACTTATTCCACAGCTACATATATATAATAATAATATGTAGTTGAAAAAAGTTCCTTTGGAATAGATGAATTTTATTAATTTGGTATATTTGAAATAAAATTTGATGATTTACTAAGACAGTGGTTGCTGCCAGTCACAGACTACAGAGATGAAATTATCTTTTCATTCCTGTTGATTGAATGCATTTATTAATGTATGGTTGTAAACCCACAAATCTGCCCTTTCTATTTCAGGGCCATACTTGTCCAAAAAAAAAGCAAACTGAGTTTGCAGCATTTATAGGAATGATTTACTCTAAAATACACTGATCTCTTTTTGTTTTTACATGATCTTGTGAATCTCCATTGATATTAAAATAAAAGTCACATCAAAGTGGCTTCACATTCCTGTGAATTTGACTGGTCACTTAGTCCTTACTAAATTGTGTCAACAAGCCGTTGTACTAATAAATTAACATGAGTTTATTTAAGGCTTAAAGAGAGGAATTACAATTCAAAATTAGTCATTTTATCTAACAAATCTAAAGGATAAGGAAAAATAGGAACAGAGAATCTCAGACATAAATAATTTGATTTACTTGATTTTTGGTTTGTTTCTGAACCCCCAAGAATACTGTAAAAATTTCTTTTTTATAAGAATCAAATTAAGGTCTTTAAAAAAAAGTTTAAAGCCATCTACAGAGTTATAAAAAAAAGAAAGGAATTTTTTTTTTTTAAAGTACTAAGATGATTCTATTGAGCCTGATATTTCCACATGGGTTTGCTGAATGATATGTACTACCCTTTATAATAAAAATGTATTAATGAAATGCTAAGTTACATAATGCTCCAGTCCCATATCAATCTCAAGTGTTGTATTTGACCAATGTGTTACATGGTAACAGTTGCTGTATGAAAGCTACTCAGGAAGGTTTTCGAAAATGTTTACCTTAATAGTAGGTGTCAAGTTTTCAGTATTTTGATTGCTTTACAATATATACATCTGCACAAAACATATGATATTTTTTATGTCATTTATGTCATGTATTAACTTACAATCAATTGTTATAATTAATATCTTACCGTACTTGATTATCAACATGTGGAAATTATCATTGATGTCAGTGTCAGAATTGATTACTTAGGAGAGATGATTATTCAACTTTTTATCTGCACACCTGCAAATGGCTAATAGTCTTATTCTGGAGTGGTGGTCTGTCTGACTTTACACGAGTGAACGTCGTTTAAGGGTGTATTTTTTTTTAGAGGGATTTATAAGATTTCATCCGCCTGTTTAACTTCCTGTTTACCCCAGTTGAATTAGCTTTTGGGAACAACCTTGCCAGTGACCTGTGTTGATGCCAGCCACGTTCAATACATGCCTCTACTTGTAGTAAAGGTTGGCACGCGTTGAACTCCTTGTTGATGCTCTGAAGTTATGAACAATGACGCCTGGCTGTGGTGTCCAAGTCTTTTTTCATATAGTAGACTTCTTGAATCCACAGCCATTTCTTGAATGCCTCCACCTGAACAACTGTTAAATGACTAGTTTTAATGTTCCATTATGGATTTTCAAGCACAAATTTTAAATTGTATTTTTTTATGTATGGATTTGGCTCATTGCGCCCCCATAGAACTTTTGTCACATTTTATGACACTAAAGGTTGGGAAACATTGTTCCATGATTTTCAATTGCATTTATTAAAGAGGTAATGAACATCAGTTGTTTTTTTCCACAGTTAAGATGTCATCTTATTTTGATTGAAGTATCCATTTTCAATTTCTTCCATTTAAAAGTAAACATTCAAACTGCCACATAATGAATATTGTCTGGGAACTATTGATATTTTACAATTGTTCACAAGTTTTTTCTGTGTTTACATTTTTATGTTATTAAAAATCAGCTTATGGCATTAAATCTTGATTCATTTAGCTGTGTTTTTTCATGAGTTTGTGCCAGTGGCAAAGATTACCTACAATAAATTTTTGGGTGCAAACTGCAATGAAACTTTTGCCTTGATAAGAAGGTGGTACACTGTAGTCCTCACACCACTTCCACATCGTTTATCATTTTATTTCATCCATTACATGATTTCAGCTGATTGGTCAATAGTTCCAGTGGGAACATGGTAGATATAAAAACATTTAACTTTATCTTTAAATTTGAAGTTACCAAAGTTGGGTGATAAGAATGGTGATTACTAATTGGCATCTCACACCATATTGACCTAAGTCTTTCCCTATGGCCACATTCAATGATACCGCACATATTCCAAAATATTTAAATATAAAAACTCTATAGATCGTCAATAGGAAAAAAAAAAGAAGTCAATTTAAATTACTGTTTAATTTTAATAAAATTATTTAAAAGTTTAACCTACTCTGGCCTCTGATTATGCAGCTTAGGGGCGTCCACTAATTACTTCAACAAATTTTGACTCCCCGTCAACAACTATCAAACTTTCAATGACCCGACCCCCCCCTCCCAAGTAATTATGTCAACATTTTTATTATTTTTTATGCTATTTCAACCTGACTTGTGATCCAAAATAGATGTTACTGATTTTGCAAATCCGTCGAAACAGTGATGTTATTTTTGTTACTCACTTTACTTCCCCTAATTCACAAAATGTCGTATTCCTACTTTCTAAATATCATTTATCTTGACTGTACATGACACTTGAACCTTGTCCTTGTTCCATACCTGCAACACGATCGCAAACACACTGCCCTAGTCATTTGCGACAAACAGAATCTACAGGTGAAGATAGGCCAGCCAACTTGTGCCTTCTCTTGTACTAACAAAGCATGTTAACATTCTGACCAGCCATCAGTAGTGCCCAGACAGACACACATTAAATATATCTTATATTGTTAAAAGCCTTCACATTATGTAACTATTTTAATTTACTCTCATTAAATTTGCTAAAATAATGTAGAAATTAGTCGCTTTTTCAGAGTAAAATGTTAATACAGAAAAACGAGATTGTTAACGTCAACTAATCTACCCCCCCCCCCCCAACCTGTCAACAATTTTCAAACATTTTCACCCCCACCCCAACCCTATTTTTTTGACATAATTAATGGACAACCCCTTATACAGTAATTATATTTAACATTTGAACTAACAGTAATTACACCCACAAGGCGTCAAGTTGGCNAAAATAAAAAAGAAACAACAAGAGTAGGAACGAAAAAAATAAAAAAAAAAAGGGGGGGGGGGGTGCACACTGAGTGTACTTTTAAGTATCAGCTGCAAGTGACACCAACATAATTACAAATATTAAAAAAAAATCAATGTCAGAAGTGGGATTTGAACCCACGCCCACATTCGTGGACCAGAACACTCGTACCCATGGAGCACGGGAAGGTTATAAGCCTTGAGTCTGGCGCCTTAGACCACTCGGCCATCCTGACTACACATTTAGATTAAGACCAATTATTATTCAATATTAATATTCAATATTTAGTCGTTCAAAACGGGTTATCAACGGTTTTATTTTATACTTTTATGTCGCCAAACCCTGATATCTCGAGCACGAAAGGCGGCCAAATTTGCCACTTAACCTCGGTTATCGCGATCTCCATGACCAATCGCCGGTCTTTGAAAATTATGTACAACAGAAACGTGCCTAGTTCAAACTGTAATCATTGAAATGAAATGACAATATCGTTGTCTGCTCAAGTAATTTGACACAGCAAGAAGCGAGAAGTGAGAGGCTTGCAACCAAAAGAGAGGTCGTAGTACCTGTTCTATTTATAGCGAACCCGCTTGTCGCTAATAGGCTTTCGCGCGTTCTTACACGTTGATTAAAAAAACAACAACAACAACAGAATCCGTATTTGAATCAACTGAACTGGCCAATCCGGAGCGTGAGAAAATAAAAACTCGCGAATCCGGAGCTGAAAAATATTTAGCCTCACGAATCCGGAATTCCTGGATAATCTGGAAAAGTGCCCCCCCCCCCCACATATGCCTTGTGTTGTTAGCAAACATGTGCAAACATTTTTATAGCATGACGATTCAAACAAATTGCATTATCATTTATAAACGCACATCGTGCACATAAAGAAATTTCAAGCACATGCTAATATATTGCCGGCATATTAGTTTTCAATTATCTAGATCATCGGTTATCTCGACGCCTTTTGGCAAACCCCGAGGCCGTCGACATAACCGGGCTTGACTGTATATTATAGTCTTATTAATAAACCAAAGGCGTGGTAAGAGCGTTTGTACTTCAGGGACACGATTCATTCTTATGCCCCCACCCCTTTGCAATTTTGATAAACGCAAAACCCCTAATTTGACGCCCCTCAGTCTGGCCCCCGGAGACATCTGCCCCTTTAGCTATAAACCATCAAACCGCCTCTCTCTTCGCACCACCCTACCCTGGTAACCCAGTGGATATAGGGGACGACGATAATGAATTGTTACCAATATCTTTTTATGATTGTTACTGATTAATCATCTAATCTTTACTAAACAGTAACGTAGAACATTTGTGACACCCTGGGCCACATGTCAACGCGCCGCCCGTCACGAAAAAATAAATTAACAGACCCGGTGTGTTATAGAAAATATATTTTGTATTACTGAATGAGTTTTTTTTAAAAATTGAGTTTTTGGGATAAACTACTTAAAAAATAAATGAATTTACAATTTAATTTTTATTTTTTTTTTACATTGAACATAAATTCCTTAAAAAATAAGGTATTCATAACAAAAAAGAATTGCTAAAATAATTTTACACGTTGAACAAAAAAGAAAAACCAAGATCATACTTTTATTTCTAGATCTTTCCAAGTTTTACCAAGTCAAAAAAAAAAAAAAAAAAAAAAAGTAATAAAAAAAAAAAAGAAATTCAAAAAAAATTTTAAACGTTAAAAAAAAAAAAAAAAACAAAAAAAAACTTTTATTTCAAAAACATTCCAAATTTTAAAAAATAAAAAAAAAAAAAAAAAAAAAAAACACCTCTTTTGCAAGGGCTATACATTTTTATGGCTTTTCAAAGTGGTACTTTTTGTAAAGAAGGCATCATTTGTTTAAAAAGACATCATATAGTTATTAGTGTGTGATTTTATTTGAAGGAAATCGTATAAAAATAAAGTTGAAATTCCCAATATTCCGTTGATTGAAATGTTGATTTAGAGTTTGAAACTACTGTAACTTTCTTCAGATCAAGTACAAATTTTTCTTCTTTTTTTTTTTTTTTTTTTTTTTAACTATTTCTTTATATTTTTTTTTTTTTTTTATTACTAAAAAAAATTTTTTATAAATTTTCTATTTTTCTTAATATATTATTTTTTTTTTTTTTTTTTTTTTTTTTATATTTTCTTTTTCTTTTTTTTTTAAATTTTGTTAAGTTGTTTAAATATATATTCTTTTAACTTGCACTGGATTATCATCTAAAAAATAAAATTTTAAGAATGCGTTTTTTTTTTTTTTTTTTTTTTTTTTTTTTACATTTTCTTTTTCTTTTTTTTTTAAATTTTGTTAAGTTGTTTAAATATATATTCTTTTAACTTGCACTGGATTATCATCTAAAAAATAAAATTTAAAGAATGCGTTCAAATGGCTGAGGAAGATTGTTTATTATTCTGATATCAAAGAGAGAAAAGTCATTGGAGATTTAATAAATAAAGGCTAAGTTTTTTAAATTTTATTTTAAAACATCATTTTACTCCGTTGTTCCCCAAAATTACAAAATTAGAAAAAATTAGAAACGCACTCGATTTATAATTGATGAACCGTCCACTAGTTGTATCCAAACGTTAAATTCCTAATTTTTGTTTTTAAATATAATAATAATTTTTTTTTAGTTTTCATTTCATCTAACTCAACATACATGACATGGAAGGAATCGAATACTGGTACGTTGAAATTCATGCTAAAACGGAATATTTTAAAGCATGATGCTATTATAAATAATTTTATAATTAACACTCATTTCTGCTTTAACAGTCATGCTTTTATGATGAAATATAATGTGAAAAAAGATTACACATGTTTAAAATACTTTAAAAAAAAAACTATATTCAATTTATAGATCTTCAAATCGATGTAAAGTTAGTTTAATACAGTGTTATTTAAGTCTTTCAACTTGTGAGGCTGCAAAATTAAATAAATAAAAATGCCGATAAATGCGAACAACAAAAAGTAAGGTTTAGCTTAATGATCATGAGCGGCCAATTTTCAAAACAATACGATATCCTTTATCTTATTTATAATCGAATTCTGTAAGCCTGTGACAAGATTAACCTGAGCGATATAGATCATCATTATATATCGAGCAAAGCGATATTTTGTTGGTTCCATTAATTGTAATCGTGAAAGGCACACATTTCTATTGCTTTAAAAAATGTTAAAGAAAATTAAATTTATAATTTTTAAAATAAAAAAAAATATATTTTCTGATACCCCCCCCCCCCCAGGGAGGAGCACGTGATTTACGCCAAGGAGGGGGGGGGGGCGAAAGTATGCCTGAAAAAAACCCTGATGACAGCGAAAGTCCACTTCTCCGCCAATGGCCATTCTCTCATTAACCCACGATTGCGAGTCATTGCCTTGGCGTAGCGAGGGTGTTTGGCGCCCGGGGACAAGATTCGCGCCCGGGGACAAGATCCATTTTTAGCGCCCCTTTTTCTTTTTTTCAACTCTCAAACCCACTATTTTCATCAATAAAATAATATCAAAGCACATTTTGGCGCCCCTAACTAGCTGGCGCCCGGGGACATCTGTCCCCCTGCCTCCACCACGCTACGCCTCTGGGTCATTGCCTACATTTTATATCATAAAGTGATAAAGTTATGTTATGATATGAATACACTGACGCTGACCATTGAATCGCATATTTTTTATTTAACTTTAAGCTGACATTATTAATATATATCCTTTATCTTATTTATACTGTTTCGTGTGTTTGTGTGGTTTTTTTTTACTTCAAAAAGAAATAGATTTGAAGCTGCTTTTTAACACCTAAATTTTTTTTTAAAAGTAGAAGTTATGTATAATTTAGGACAGTGGTTCCCAAAATTTTAAGTTTGGCTGCTGGTGAACAAGTTTCGAAATTTTAACAGGGACCATTGCATGATTTATTTTTATACTTTTATTTCTATTTGACAATAAATATTTATGTTATGGGGACCGGCAACGTTAGGCATGCGGACCGGTGAAGGTCCACGGAGCGCCATTTGGGTACCACTGACTGTAGGACAGTGGGCATAGGCAGTAGGTCTACGTGAAACTAATCCAGCAACGCACATGACATTCATCACAGAATTAGTGTATTATTATGGGTCTTCTATATTAGTAAAATTAAACTATAACTTATAGAACTACACAATCCAAATAAAAAATATATATTTAAATTTAAACTCCTATCCTTCATAGTTGGTGAAATTATTTCAATGGCATGAATATAATAAAAAAATTTGTCAGAAGTGGGATTTGAACCCACGCCCACATTCGTGGACCAGAACACTCACACCCATGCAACATGGGAAGGTAATAAACCTTGAGTCTGGCGCCTTAGACCACTCGGCCATCCTGACATCCGTAAGGACTCTGGAAAGTAAAGTCTTATAATATCTTTTTTTATTACTAAGTCATTATATAATTCTGATCATATTTTTTCGATATAAGTTTCATTAAAAGATGTTATAATAATTTTCTTTAAATAACTATTTAGTTTATTGAATGTAAAAAATATTATATCTTATTAAAATTTAAAGGGATACAACTGAAGAAACATAATTATATTTAAATCGTTACTCAGTATCAGTTCAGTAGGCTACACCATTGCGGCTTTGCCTATTGTCAAAGTCAAGTATTGTCTTTACTTTAGTGACTTTAGTCTTCGTGACTTCTTATTCTTTGTTTTGTACTTTATAGTAATTTTAATTTAATTT
The DNA here is from genome assembly GCA_964033795.1 of Lymnaea stagnalis. NCBI lineage: Eukaryota > Metazoa > Mollusca > Gastropoda > Lymnaeidae > Lymnaea > Lymnaea stagnalis. The sequence goes on along the minus strand of CAXITT010000533.1, from coordinate 219,847 downwards.
TTTTATTTGTGGGGGTGCGTCTCATAATTAATTATATAAAATATATATTATAATACATAGTGTATGAGTATGTTAGTACCTGAACCCACAAGTCACTCACAAGGACAAACAACAACCCCCATGCAATATTGGCCACATATTCAACTAGCAAATAATTATCAACAAAAATCATATTTTCTAATTGAATGATTTGGCATACGCTCTAGCTCTGATCTGGTAGCACGCTCTTGTTTTAACGGTGTTAGTGTTCTGTTATACATTATTACAATAATGAAACCAACTCTAACAATGACAATGTGAAGGTTGCAATTTTCCATTTGAAGTCACCCCCCGTGACTGCGAATGTGGGCGTGTCATCTGCTGTGGTCTGCCCCCCCAGCCCCCCCCCCCCCACTTTTTTTTTAAACACACTTGTTCAATTCATGGACATGTGCCCAATGTAAGAGTACCTTTCTTGTACTCGGATTTTTTAAAAAAGAACGTAGTGAAGTGACTGTAGGCCTAGGCTAGAGTGAACAAATGTCCCGTAAAAACGGGATTGTCCCGTCTTTTCACGATCGTACCGGAGTCCCAAAAAGTCTCCCGGGACGCCTAAATGTCCCTTTCTAAAACCAAACACATTTCTGTTTTAGTTTTGACAACTTTACATTAGATAAGAAGAAGGTTTTAACAACGGCTGAGACAACAGTACAGCCTAATATCCTCAATTTAAATCCTAGACTAGAGAAATTTAATTAATTGTCTTTTATCATGTTGAATAATATGTATAAATAAATAAATATTCACTGCAAAATTATTGTTTTCGTTTATGATATGCCTCAGAGTTTAAATTAAATTAAAAAAGTGAAGGTAAATTAAAAAAGAATTATAGGTCTCAAAATAGTTAAAATGAGCATATTTCAATAGACAGTGTCCGACGGAGGCCCCCCGACCCCTCTGTAGTTGGAGGATATCCCCCCCCCCCAACAACCCTCCTTGGGTGTGTCCCGTTTTTTCCAGTTCATGATTTGGTCACCCTACTGTAGGCTTTACCAGGTACCTACTATAACTAAAAATATGCGACTCATATTCATATAAATACATTATAGAGACTATATTTATTTATATTTATATATATATTTAAGGCAGTTAAGGTGCTTCACTTCATTGGACATTATTTATTAATTTTTAAAATAAAATTTCAAGCCCCTTTACCTTTATTAAGAAAAGTATTTTCAAGCCTTTTTTTTCAGTTTTATAGCCATAGTAATAATAATTATAGCGTCCATTATTTTTTTAAAATTCTGTTTTAAGCATCCATTTTTGTTACATTCTGTTTAATGCATCAATTGTTTTTAATTCTCCTTGATAAAACATGATTACTTTTTATTTGTAAACCAGACTTGATTTGCCATTTTTTGTCCTTAAATTTCGAGTGATCAAGAAACAACATCATTTTGATAGACTTATCTCTTAGTCTGTGGTGAAATGATGGATAAGTTGGCTTACATATGATTTGTACTTAACAGAGTGAGAATAGGAAAAGCTTTGTGTTCCCTCCTTTGTTTCCCCCCCCCCCCCCCCCTCTTTTTTAGGTAGGATATATGTATATATATATTATGTAAATTTAATTTATACTTATTTAATTGTTAAAGCTTTGTTTTTCCTCCTTTGTTTCCCCCCCCCCCCCCCCCTCTTTTTTAGGTAGGATATATGTATATATATATTATGTAAATTTAATTTATACTTATTTAATTGTTTTTTTTGTTGTACTGATGAAGGCTTGTGCCGAAACGTTTACTTGTGATTATGTAAAATTATTATTAAAGCTTCCTTATATTCTTATATTGACACAATTTGTTCCTGTCTAATTAATCTAATGTGTTCAGTGGCATTACTTGAGTTTTTAAAAGGGTGGGGGAGTAAAGAAATTTGTAGCCCACATTTTCCCTCATCTCAAATTGCACCAATGACAATCAATGCAAAGTGCGCATTTTTCTTTGATAAATAATTTTTTCATCTCTAAAATTGTCAACTGCCCCTCTCATAAATGTGCATGCTCAAGTCATGTGGAAGTGAAAATCGAGCAGAGACTACATAAAAAGTTATTGTGTTTTTTTGTTAAATAAATATTTTCTAAAAATTAAGATGAACACAAATTAAATTTAAATTTATTTATCATTTTATTTTTTACTTAAATTTAACATAATATAGCAAGACGTGACTCAAAAAGATTTCAAATGCATTTGAACAAAAACTTTTGAACACATACTGAGTTTAAAGAGTTAGCTCAATAAATATGTACAACAATAATTCATCTCTGTTACACTATGTAGTTTGTCCAGGTGGCAAACATGGCATGGAATAGTGTCAACCTTTTGCCATATTTTTAGTGTCCATAAGGGAAAAAAATATTAAAATAAAAAAATTAAGCTCTGAGAATTTAAAAAATCTGTTTAAATTGAATTATTAAAAATATCCATTCTAAGAAAGAACCCTTAAAATCCTCCCCACTCAGAACATAAAAAGTTATGCAAAGATGTGTAAAGACATTTTTTTTCTAAAGAAAAGACTCAATTTTAAATTCTTAGATCATTTACACTATAAATTAATACAAGTAGGAAAAAATTAATTCATAATTACCATATAGTACAAAAGTTAAGAGATTATTTTTTTCTTCTTCTTGACTGGCCATAAATTAGCCCTATTTTAAAAAAAAAACACCAGCACAAAATGTAAGGTACCTGCATTTCAGCTATCAATTAAAAACTCAACTGCTTGTGCTTTTATTTTAAGGACTTGTGTAAAGTACAATTCTTAAGTGCCATTTTAATAATAAATAATGAAAATAACAGTTCAGTAAAAATTGAGATTCTTTGTACTATAGTTCAAAACTTAGAAGAAAAATATAAATGTGTAAGCACATCCTCCTTTTTGTATAAAATCATACTTTATAAAATAATGTTAAAATTTATATTAAAATTTGGAGAGGATAAGTAAATATTTTATAAAAACCTTGATTAATTTTTTTATATTTAAGTTGGACTCATCTTAGGACATTTATAAAACAAATCTGACTGATTGGTACATACAAGTGGAAACATTTCAAATCCTTTCCATTTTAAAGGGGTGTAAATATTAAATAGAAAAAGTGTTTAAATGTTTACTTGCTCCAACACTTCATTAAAATTAAGTTTCAAACTGCCTTCAGAACTGCATAGATTGTTATAAAAGGATTTATCTATTGTTTACTCTGAATTATAAATTAAAAAATTTACATCAATAAAAAAATAGTTATGTCATGACAGTTATGAGATGTTGGTATTAATTAATTAAAAGCTTGACAAATGCCACTGAAACAAATATATTGCACAAAGTCGTTGCTAGGATAAATTATAAATGCTAGGAAGGAGTTCAGTTAAAATTATCCCATTAGCACAAGCAATGAAGTGCATAAAATAACTTCGCAATTCCTGTTAAATAAAAATTGTTTAATAAAAAATAAATTGAGGTAAGAGTAAGCTACCTAAAAATTTTAATGCTACAGTTTTATTTGATGTAGGTCTATGGCGATATCACTTTATTCTTTTAAAAAAACAACAAAAAGTAGAAAAACAAAAAGAGACCAACTAGACTTTCGTAAATTAAATTAAAACCCTGAGAATCCTAAATATATTCCTCACCAATAAGAAATAAGTACTTAATTTAGACTGCTTCTACAAGATTAATGTTCCTCAAAATAAAAAAAACTATTAATATTCTTTCACTTAATATTTTTTATTTCTATTTTCTGTTTAAATAAAAACAATAAAAACATTTAATTCCTTTTTTTGAAATAATACCTTGCTTAAATTAATAATATTGCATAAGAAACAAAATGTTATACCTAATTTTAGAGCCTCAAATGGCATTAAAACTGAATTTCACTGTTTAAAAACTATGGATCTCATGTGACATGTTTACGTAGTTAAGACAAAAATATAATAACATATAGGACACTTAAAAAACCTGATATGAATAATACCCGTACGATGAAGTTAAGGAAGGGATGGGAAGGGGGAGAGACCACAAAAAAGTTTGCATAAATGGCAATCAAAATAAGAATGACAAGTCTAAGAAAACAAAATTAAAATCTAAATAACATACATTATGTGGAGATGATAGTTTTAAATTAACAAAGCTTTAAATTTTCTGTCTTAACATTGCTTTACTGAATGGATGAATAGTGTGGATGAGTTAATACCCCCACATTGCAGAGATTTCATAATAAAAGTAAATAAATACCTCGTCTGTAACTTATTTATAAATTACATAAATAAATAATTAAAACAACAAATTATTTAACTCAGCACATAGCATCAAACAGTATAAAAAAGTATCAAACAATACAATTCTAAAAAACTTGCCCAAAAACTTTGTAGGACAAAGACTTTAACTTCAACACATCATATTAAGGCACCTTTTTCTTCATACATAACTGTCTTTTAAGTCTAAGATTCAAAGATGCAAAACTTTTACGGTCAAAAACAGCCACTGTGAAAAAATCTTGTACTAGGCATACATACCATTCCAGTATTCAAAAGACATTCAGATTCATGTAAAACCAACAGACAGAGAGAATCAAGTCTTTTGTAATCACTATGCACATGTACGTTAAAATCTTTTGTTTTACTTTTAACACTCTCACTACTCATCACAATCATTCATTTGCATAGTAATTTGTAATCATATGGTCATTTACAAATGGTATCATAAAAAATTGTTATAAACAAAACTGTAATATTTTCTATTCTTTGGGTAAGTCAAATTATCACATTGCACTGTACGGAGCCTCATAGTGAAGGAAGATCACTAATCACACAGTCTCCATTAGGATAAAGAGGTAGAGAATAGCAGTGTTGTACTATGCTACTGGGATTTCCTCTGAATGTGCTCTGTTCTCAAAACACTAACCCTTTCCTCAACAGTTAATTAAAATTTGGGGAGATCACAGTCAATGCTAAATTGTTCAGTTAAGAACCTATATTGCCATATTACTATTTTCAAAGTTCCGCTTTAAAAATTTTTTTTGTTAATTATTTTTTTCATTAAAGGATAAATTGACATTTAAAAAAAAAGAGCATACTATTAATAAACCCAGTAGCATAGTACTTCACTGTTTTGATTATGAAAAAAAAAAAGTGCTGTTAAACAGTGTTAATCAAATAAAATGTACAACTCCACTTTTCAATACATTGTTCCATAAATGTACAATCAACAATTTCATCAATCAACTCTGGTCTCATCAGATAAGCCTTATGTCAACATATCAGACAGAGAATTTTTATCATTTAATATTTTATGTCATTATTTAATTACTGTACTAATAAATATAATAAATTCTCTACTAATGATGCAAGACAAATCATTTAAGTAATTTTAAGCTTTTCACAGTGCGTCAAAAAGTTATTTGCCCAAACAACACGTCCCGGAAGAATTTATGATCTAATAGAAAAATCCCGTCATAAATATGGGACTATTAAAAATTAGTATGTGCTTTTAAATGTACATTTTTTTTTAGTTGGCCGAGTTCTGCATGTTACATGGTGCAAAATTAAATAAATCATTAACAATAAGGCACGCACATTTTGTTCATGAAGTTAACATGTTAAATATTTAGAATAAACCCAGGCTGTACATTCACTAACCATTCTAGAGAAAATATGTTCATCAACAATGAAACATGAATGTCTGGTTAACACTGCACCATAGCCAATTTTCATATATTGCTTTTTTTAAAATATGATTAGACAACATTAAACAGTAGCTTTATTGGTTCTGTTATGTTATCTACATAATTTTAAAATACACTTTGCATATACCGTAATCTACATTAAAAATACAGTTAATGTATAATTTACATTCAAAGGCCAGATGAGCTCTTAAGAATAAAAAAAAAAAAAAAAAAAAAAAAAAAGGGTTGCAAAATAGGAACTGTTGCATTTTTAAATGTACTGTAATTAAAAGACTTGCTACACTTACAAAAACATATTCCCTTTTCCTATTAAAAATTCAATAATTTTTTGTATAAACATTTCCCAGAACATGTTTGTTTATCATGGTTTCGTTTTTATCAGATAATGATATTATTTAAGTTTAAGGACATGATGTGCTCATAGTTCCCATTGGTAGCAAGTAATAAAATATTCAGTGGAATAAATTTTAAAATAATAATTAACCAGTCGATTTGCTTATCACTTAAAAATGATGTCCAAGAAAAAAAAAAAAACCAAAAAACACAACAACCCATAAAACAGCGAGGCGAGTCCCACCGGTAGTGTCAGAGTTATCTGCCATATATTAATAATGGACTGCCAAAAATTCTTCCCATAGCAATAATCTTTTGAAAGTGAAAAATCTGGCAACTATAAATAATCATTTACAACGTGAACATAATTTTTTTCTTAGATATACATTGTCACTTTCCTATCAGCCATTTTAGTAAAAAATGTAAAAATCTTACTTTTAAGTAACCAGGACAGTAAACAAATGCCCTAAACAACCCCATCTCCACTAAATTAAAAAAAAGTTATTAAAAAAAATAATTCCTGAGGTTATCTTTTGTGATGCAAACATTTATTTGTTTGGGGTCCACTTCTGATTTCTTTCCAGTGAATCCTAAAAATCTGTTCTGTATATCGGTTCTTGCTGATTCTTTGGCACATTTGAACTCTTGTTTTGAAACTGAAATATTATGGTTAATATTTGGTGATTCCAATGTTTCATTAAAAGTCTGAGCAGGGCATACACTTTTCAAAATTTGTATCATTCGTATGCTGTTGTCATTTGTGAAAAGCTTGTTTGATTTTTACTTTTTTTTCCAAATACTGATGTCACCACCATAACATACCTTCTATGAATACTTGCATGAGAACTATCAGACATTGCTACAATCCTGATCTGAGCTAACATCGGCTTCTTCTTCATCTGCTCTTCTCTGCCCTCTGTTCCGCCGACTCCGTCTGCCGCTGGAGTTGATCACAGAAACATTACCATTCCAGCCTCCTCCTCGACTGCTTCTCCTGTGTTGTTGTTGTTGCTGTTGTTGGTAAGCGGGGGTTGGGGTAGTTAGCTGGTTGGAGCAGGTGCTAGGGTTGGAGCAGTGATGGCGCTCACAGCTTTGAGACGAATCTTTATATTGGTGGTGTCTCCTCCAGCCCGCGTCTGAATCTGAACTGCTGTAGTTATCTTCTCCTTCCCTATTCTTCCGCCTCTTACTTTTGTATGTGTGTTCTTGGTTCACAGAACCTGCAGGAAGAAACAGTTGTTTTAGCTTTCACTGTGAAAAATGAAGGTTACTTTTGTTCAAATTGTCAAACAAAGATACACTAGAAAATAGACATTTTAAAAATTGTCTCTTTTAAAAAAAAAAAATGATGAAATGTGATCCAATATGAATTGGATTGACAGAGATTTCTAAACAGCTTTTTTTAAAATTTACCTGGAATCGGGGTATGGACTTCAACTTTTACAGTGGCTGTGGCCTTGACCATAGTCACATGGGATGGGATTGGGGACGGTGGGGTGTCAGGTGGACTTGAATTCTGTTCAGATGGAGAAAGAAAAACTTAAGTAAGCAACAAGTATTCACACTAATAATAATATAAAATCATTGTTCTAAAAAAATTTCAAGTTTAACATTCATACATATGAATATTTTCACCAACTTATTCACACATATAATTATAATATTATTAATTATACAACATAATATTTCAGAGATTTATCTCCACATTGTCACAGGAAAAGAATACTCTAATTAGTAAGAGGTAAGAAATTGAAGTTTCTACTTACATATCTGTTGCTACTATTATTATATACAGTTGAGGTAGAGGAGGTAACGCCATTGTTGTGTGCCCCACCAGTCCGACAGGACGGCTGGTACATTTGGTGGGAGCTGTCGTGGCAAGTGCCAGGAAGGGTCGTTGTCTCAACAACAACTTCTGGCTGGACGATGATCTCATGGGAAGAGAACTGAGTCGGCTCTTCGGAGATGGTGGACAGAGAAATGTCAGAGTTGACCCGTGGGTAAATTCGCCGGGAACCCCGATGGGATCGCCCAGAGGAAAAACGATGTGTTGGTTTGGGGGACGGCTCAGGCGTTGGGGTCGCCAAGCAGTCAGCATTATCTTTTGGAATCACCTGATGAAAGGTGAAGAGTTCAAGTAGGATTATTACATACAGTAATAAGTAACAGGTTTCTCAAACACCAGCTAATATTACACCAGAAATCACCTCATATTATTATTATTATATAACATATATAACATATATAACATAAGCCAAAATGACATGGTAATTAAAAAAAGTAAAACAAACAAAAAGATGGGTATTATTTTGTGTTATAGCCTGGTCCAACCCATGTATCAACAATAAATAACTGCAATTACAATATTTAATCATTTTATTCACTATATGATATAATGTCTGAGTGGAAGGAATTAAAGAGGGAGGACAAAGCACAAAACAGGCTGCAGCTCCACAGGTATGGATGGATATGAAATTAAAAAGGCCACCTTTTATTCAAATCTTATTTTTAAACCACATCATTTTTTTTTTTTTTTACTTTTCAAAGGCACCAATACACCATTAAATATTGTAATTAAAAAATATATTATTATTTATTTACACACCTCTCCTTTTGGCCCTAAGATGCTCAATAAGACAGGCAGGAGGATGAGTCCATTGAACAAACCAATCACAACCAAAGCACCGAGAACATTGAAAAAGTACCTGAAATAAGAAAAAGTACAGAGAGTATTATATGGAGTTGGAATTTGGATGGACTTAAGGAAGTCTTACAAAATGGAATCTCGTTTTAGTTTAAAGGAACATTCATTAAAAAATGATTAAGATTACCTGTACTTATTAATAGACCAAGAAGGGAGTTGTGGGTGATGAGAATATTTTAATTGCATCCCATCAAGATGCAGTTCTCACCTTCAGAATCTAACCACAGATTTGTTCTCACCCCACCATTTACCTACATAGAGAGTGCGCATCACCATTCAGCCACACACAGTACCCACACCATCAGCTACCAACACACAGTGTCTACCCCACTCAACTACACCCACCCCCGTAACCTCCCAACATACAGTACCCACTCTTCATACTTGCTCAGTTCCCGCCCTTCATCTACCCGTACACAGTACCCACACACATTAACCTCCATCACCTACCCACACACAGTACCCACACACAATACCCACCCCATCACCTACCCACACACAATAACCTCCATCACCTACCCACACACATTACCCACCCCATCACCTACCCATACACAATAACCTCCATCACCTACCCAAACACAATAACCTCCATCACCTACCCACACACAGTACCCACACACAGTACCCACACAAAGTACCCACACACAGTACCCACGTGTTGAGATCCAAGCCTGAGCAGCTTCCACCCCTGAGGTAAACACTCGACCCCCAGTATTTATTTAGAGAAAGGCGGCTGAATGATGTGAGGGGTGAAGGGAGGTTGTTCCTCTCCTTCTTTTTTTTTAATTCTCAGAATGTCTGCCAGAGGTGTGGTAGCACATTTCAGTGTGTCGAAGAGAATTCCAAGTCGCTTCCCTCTTCCCGCCTTTGTACTATTCTCTCCACTACAACATAACTCAAAGGTGAACACAATCGGGGCCGCCTTTGGAGTCAATGGGGATCTTTAAACAAGAAAGGTTTTAAAAGAAAAGAGGAAACCAATTATAGCACTCGACACCCCCCCCCCCCCCCCCCCCCCCAGCCTGCAAAACTCACCCGTTCCCAGTACAGTTTACCTTCATCCGTACATCTGAGTCTGCCATCCCTAACGCAAGACCCGAGACCACACGCACTCAATCTCATACACCCGCGCCTACGTACAGTGGAACTGAACACCCGCGCCTGCATACAGTACAACTGAACACTCACGCATACATACAGTACAACTAAACACTCATGCATACATACAGTACAACTAAACACTCATGCATACATACAGTACAACTAAACACTCACGCATACATACAGTACAACTGAACACTCGCGCAAACATACAGTACAACTGAACACTCGCCCATACATACAGCACAACTAAACACTCACGCATACATACAGTACAACTGAACACTCGCGCAGTAAAGCTCACGGTACGGTTCATCTGAAAATAGTTCAAAGTGGACTTATGGTCACAATCTGAGAAATAAACTTGGGGGAAAAGTCTTATTATCAATTACTATCAAATCAATAAACCCGGTATTTGTTTTTGTTTTTTTTAAGACCAGAAAATGAGTAATTAGTTCCATTTACCGACACAACTCTAGAAGAGTTTTGACCTAGGCCTAGCATTTGTTAAACTATACTAATGACTAATCAAAGCAAAGGTTCAACAGCGCTATTTTTCGAGAATTCTAGGATGACCAATGGTAATCTTTCGTATAGCTTGTGAGTAAAGTGAAACACAGTTAAAAAAAAAATCAATCTAGACTACACCCCGATAGTTACAACCGTTGCGCCCCCCCCCCCCCCCCCCCCCCCCCCCCCCCCCCCCCCCCTCCCCC
>CAXITT010000533.1:190413-202233 GCA_964033795.1 Lymnaea stagnalis | reverse complement strand
CCCCCCCCCCCTTTTTTTTTCTACTGAAGTCAGCCAAGCGTATAATTGCATTACTTTAAACAAAACGATTTAAATCTTACTAAAAAAATTGTGGTACACATGGATATCAGATGTTTAATGCACATATCTTAAATTGAATAGAAGTATTAAAAAAATTGTTCAAAAATTGCCAAAAATAAAAAAAACGAGGACCCCATGACGAAACAATTAACACTTTTTTTATGGCAAGCCAAAATCACGTGACAAGCTTGTCATGCCAAGACCGACGTCAATCTACAATTTGGCCAGATTTTTAAAAAAAATGGATATAAAAAAAAATAAAATCGTTTGAGTATTTAAACAAGCTTCCACCTTCTTTATTTTTACAAGAACCCCGAAACACCTCAGCGTCCGGGCCCCGCTTTGGTTGGTAATCCCTACAAGCTTTATACACAGCAAAATCAGCTTGGATTAATATCTTCGTTTCTCAATTCCCTGCCCTCCCCACCATGGCTGATATGCCCAACCATTTATTACGGCCATCTCCGACATGAAGGATGATCACTGCCGCTCAAGTCAAACGTGCCGGCCCATCCAAATGTGCCACACATTCAATCCAAGCGACACCTTGTTCAAATCACGCTAAGAGGCCACCCACGAAGGCATATTTTCTCTCTCTCTCTCTCCTTTCTTCTGTTCGCAGTTCTCACTTAAGCCCCACGAGGAAGGATTCATCGCCTGTGCCAACCCACCCCTTCACTTGCTTCCCCCTACTCTCTTCACCCTTCACACACCCACAGTCACTTCTCTCTCTCTCTCTCTCTCTCTCTCACACACTGTTAGTGTGCACGCCATATTTCACTATTCATTTATTCAGTTTCCCCACCTTCCCTATACATGGATACACTCTAAAAGAAACAAATAAATCCAACTAAGCTGTTACAAATGAATGTAAACATGTCTGCCATCAAATGAATGTAAACATGTCTGCCATCAAATGAATGTAAACATGTCTGCCATCAAATGAATGTAAGCATGTCTGCCATCAAATGAATGTAAGCATGTCTGCCATCAAATGAATGTAAGCATGTCTGCCATCAAATGAATGTAAGCATGTCTGCCATCAAATGAATGTAAGCATGTCTGCCATCAAATGAATGTAAGCATGTCTGCCATCAAATGAATGTAAGCATGTCTGCCATCAAATGAATGTAAGCATGTCTGCCATCAAATGAATGTAAGCATGTCTGCCATCAAATGAATGTAAGCATGTCTGCCATCAAATGAATGTAAGCATGTCTGCCATCAAATGAATGTAAGCATGTCTGCCATCAAATGAATGTAAGCATGTCTGCCATCAAATGAATGTAAGCATGTCTGCCATCAAATGAATGTAAGCATGTCTGCCATCAAATGAATGTAAGCATGTCTGCCATCAAATGAATGTAAGCATGTCTGCCATCAAATGAATGTAAGCATGTCTGCCATCAAATGAATGTAAGCATGTCTGCCATCAAATGAATGTAAGCATGTCTGCCATCAAATGAATGTAAGCATGTCTGCCATCAAATGAATGTAAGCATGTCTGCCATCAAATGAATGTAAGCATGTCTGCCATCAAATGAATGTAAGCATGTCTGCCATCAAATGAATGTAAGCATGTCTGCCATCAAATGAATGTAAGCATGTCTGCCATCAAATGAATGTAAGCATGTCTGCCATCAAATGAATGTAAGCATGTCTGCCATCAAATGAATGTAAGCATGTCTGCCATCAAATGAATGTAAGCATGTCTGCCATCAAATAAATGTAAGCATGTCTGACAACAAATGAATGTAAGCATGACTTACACAAAGACCTGCTACAACCCCCCCCCCCCAACCTTCTCTATCAGCGAGTATCAAGTTTAAAAAACCACTCCCACCCCGCCCCTCATTAACACAATAGAAACCTTGCACGGGTATGTGTGCGACTATGACTTATCAATCACTACCACACAACACTACCACACAACGCAACACTACCCACAACTACCGGGGCGATAAAAGACATATAGTAGACTGATAGTTGTCAGAGATTCTGAAGTATCCACCCCAGCCCACACGTGGAATTAGCCTGTCGTTTTCCTAGATCATTTGGAACGGTACCTCGCGCTCCGACGTAAACAAAAAGGGGGTGGGGTTTAATGACGTAAACAAAAGTGGGAAGATAATGACGTAAACAAAAAGGGGGAAGGAGATAATGACACGGTAAGATCAAACCAGGGGGAAAGTGACATGAAAGAGAGCAACAGGAAGAAGCAAAAAACTTCATGTCTTTTTCTCCTCACTTAAAAAATAAATTTATAACTTAACCGACTGGGGGCCTGAAGATCTCTCACATCTTTCCAGCCGGTTCTGAGGGCAGCCATCTGCCCTGGCATCTCTCTCAAGTTTAAAAACTCCGGAGCTGATAATATTCAAGTCTATCAAGTCAGGCCCCCCCCCCCTCTCAATAAATTCTCGCTATAAACTGAGATTAAGACCTTTAGACGTCGGCCAAATTAATATGGTACTAAGCGTCATGGTCCCTGTTGTGACCCTTCATCCCGCATGTGTGTGCTTGTGTGTGGTTGGGAGAGGGAGGGGGCACTTCTTAAACCACACCATACTTCGGTAGAGATGTTTTTTCCTTCAGTTCTTACAAATAATTTTTTTTGGGGGGTGGGTGGTAAGCATGGAGAGTCCCCTAACAGATTTGTGCCCGTGACCATCAAACTAAAAGAATATGGCTTATGGTGAAAATTAGAGTCTATAACTATGGTTTTACAGACAGGGGAAACAGAGCTTTACATGCATGCTTAAGTAGGAAGCAGTGAACACGGCCCTTGCAGACACTATTCCCCATGACGTCGTGGGACACCACGTCACACAAAACCAGTCATAATGGGACTATGTTAACTTTGATAATTTTTAATGTTTCTTATTGAAATAGTCGGCCTTGGTCAATTTTTCACAACTCCCCACCAACCGCATGCCAGTAGGCCACAATGACTTCCTAATCTCCTCCCCCCCACACACACATACACCACACATATCCACCACACACACACTGGTGCAAACAGCAAGAAGACCTCCCGCCAGGAGTTGCACATAAACTTTTATCTCTGTTCCCTTCCTCACCAGTAATATCAACACAGGCTATTTTATGGGAGTCTGTATGTGTATGTGAAGTGTGTCTGAGATGGAAATCTGTGGCTGAGATGAGAGTCTGTGTATGAGAAGTGTGTCTGAGGTGGGAGTCTGTGTATGGGAAGTGTGTCTGTGATATGAGTCTAAGAAATGTATTTTATGGTTGACTATGTATATGTATCTTTTTTTTTACAATTATCAACACATCATACAGAGTGTAACATTTCTCTTAGTTTTAAAATAACTTGAAATGTATGAATAATGCAATAGTATTGCAGACTCAATTAAATCACTACTGATCTACTACGGCAGTGGTTCTCAACCTTACTAATGCTGCGACTCTTAAATACAGTTCCCCATGTTGTGGTGACCCCCACACCATAAAATTATTTTTGTTACTACTTCATATGTGTTTTCCGATGGTCTTAGGCGACCCCTGTGTAAGGGTCTTCGACCCCCCCAAAGTGGTCACGACCCACAGGTTGAGAACCGCTGTACTGACGAAATAGCAGCACTTACTTTACAATAAAATCAAATTCTGTGCCCACCAACATCAGAATGCCCAAGAAAGTGGAGATTGCCCCATGGACAACTGGGGCAAAAGTGTGCTCCATGGCCATGGACATTCTGCGGTTTCTGCTACCGATGGCCGTGATGAAACCCTGGAGGAAGGAGAAATAAACATGGTCAGTAGTGGTAGATCTGATGGTCAGTTGTGGTAGATCTTGTGGTCAGTTGTGGTAGATCTGATGGTCAGTTGTGGTAGATCTTGTGGTCAGTTGTGGTAGATCTGATGGTCAGTTGTGGTAGATCTGATGGTCAGTTGTGGTAGATCTGATGGTCAGTTGTGGTAGATCTGATGGTCAGTTGTGGTAGATCGGACACGTATCAATATTTATCTTCCCCAACAGAAACCATAACAAGTCTGAATGAGTGACCAACCAATGACTGCTGGTCAATTAGTAAACTAGGCAAACATGTTGAATATCCAATGAAATACTACTTTATACAGGGCAATGACATGCTACTTTACAACAGGGGCAATGACATGCTACTTTACAACAGGGCAATGATGCACTACTTTACAACACATCATTACAACGATACGCTACTTTACAACAGTGCAATGACATGCTACTTTACAACAGGGCAGTGAAACACTACTTTACAACAGGGCAGTGACATGCTACTTTACAACAGGGCAGTGACATGCTACTTTACAACAGGGCAGTGACATGCTACTTTACAACAGGGCAATGAAACACTAGTTTACAACAGTGCAATGGCATGCTACTTTACAACAGTGCAATGACACGCTACTTTACAACAGTGCAATGACACACTACTTTACAACAGGGCAATGACATGCTACTTTACAACAGGGCAGTGACACACTAGTTTACAACAGTGTAATGACACACTACTTTACAACAGTGCAATGACATGCTTCTTTACAACAGGGCATTGGCACGCTACTTTACAACAGTGCAATGACACGCTAGTTTACAACAGTGCAATGACACGCTACTTTACAACAGTGCAATGACACGCTACTTTACAACAGTGCAATGACACACTACTTTACAACAGTGCAATGACACACTACTTTACAACAGGCCAATGACACACAACTTTACAACAGGGCAATGACATGCTACTTTATCATTAAGAACTTATACTACAAGAGTAAACCCTCACCACGGCCAGGTGCAGCGTGAACTCCACTCCAATCCCCACGGACATGATCAGGATGACCGCAGGTACAGCACTGAGCTTGATGCCGACCAGGCCCATGAAACCAAACAGTTCAACTACTATCATACACAACACAAACACCTGGGGGGGAGAGAGAGACAACGCACATAAATCAATGAGTGTGTCACCATAAAATTTGCAAAAGTATATTTTTATGGGACTAATTCTTTTAATGAAAATGTCTACGACTGATGACTTGTCAGAGAGTCAGCTCAACAAAAAAAAAAACAAAAAAATAATCACCCTGGGTTTGTGTATTTTAAATTCATAATTAAAAGCTGAGGAAATTGCTTCAATCGTCTCATTCTGTTTAGTCAGTATCCCAGGGATAATGTGCACATTTCTACTTAATGCAAGGACAAGTAAGATCAATGCCTACCACAATGAGAGCGATCCAAGGGTTCATTAGCACCACTGTGAGAACCACAAAGGTCACCACTAACACACAAATAATAGACAGCATGAGGTAGAAGCGCAGATTGATGTACTGCTCGTAAAATGTAAATGGAACTCCAAGAGGGAAGTTGGGGAGGCCTTTCTTGGAAAATTCATCACAGATTCCCCGGATTTCCTGGAAAACAAGCACACAAAAAATATGATAATGTGAAGATCTAAGAAGAAAATTTTATCATTTGAATGAACTTATTGAATCATACGAATTATTCGTATGACAGATGGCCCAATGCTGTATTTTATCAATGAATATCAATTATATATCCAAGGCCCTCTGTACTTCAATCAAAACACAACAACAGACCCACACAATGTATGCAGGTTCCATAAAGTGAACCTATCAAGGCCCACACAGTGAACCTATCAAGGCCCACACAGTGAACCTATCAAGGCCCACCCAGTGAACCTATCAAGGCTGAGCCCCAATGAGTTTAACATTCCCTACTCACTGTTATGACGTCAATGATTTCCTCTGTTGATGAGATGTTGGTCAGGTAAAATGGCAGCTGAGTGTACACAAGGAGCTGGGACTTGTGAACTGAACAAAACAAACAGGTAGATCATTATGAAACGGAACAACACCTCCAGGTATATTAAATACACTGTGTCAGCCATGAAATAGGGACAGGGGTGAAATGGGTGGGTGGTGGGGGTGGGGGAGGGGGCCGCCGGACACAATGAAATCAAACACAGGATTATATCACTTAATTTCAACATAACCCAAATTTTCATGAATTAAAGTATTCATTTTGTTATAGCTGCTGTTCCCAAATTAAGGTTTAAAAAACAAAAACAAAAACTTGGCCCTTAAAACAAATGATTATTTCAAGTCTCGAACTATCAAAAGAAAAGGAATGAATGATTGAAGGAATGAATGATTGAAGGAATGAATGATTGAAGGAATGAATGATTGAAGGAATGAATGATTGAAGGAATGAATGATTGAAGGAATGAATGATTGAAGGAATGAATGATTGAAGGAATGAATGATTGAAGGAATGAATGATTGAAGGAATGAATGATTGAAGGAATGAATGATTGAAGGAATGAATGATTGAAGGAATGAATGATTGAAGGAATGAATGATTGAAGGAATGAATGATTGAAGGAATGAATGATTGAAGGAATGAATGATTGAGGGAATGAATGATTGAAGGAATGAATGAAGGAATGAATGATTGAAGGAATGAATGATTGAGGGAATGGATGATTGAGGGAATGAATGATTGAGGGAATGAATGAACGATTGAAGGACTAAAAAATTACCTTCAAAATTGTAGTCTGTTGGGTCATGGAGCCATTCTTTGGGCAGCGGGTGGAAGTTGGCCATTGAAGAGGCATATGCCATGGCGTCATTGGAGTACCAGGCCGTCAGGTAGTTGTAGAAAGCAGCTGGGTTGATGATACCATTGCTGTCCACTAGACGTATGCGAGTCACCTGGGGAACACAAATAAATCAATGAACAGATACCACCATCAAACAGCAATAAGTTGGTGAATGACATCAATTTGTACAACAAACAGCAATAAGTTGGTGAATGACATCAAATTTGCACAACAGTGAATGACATCAATTTGTACAACAGTGAATGACATCAATTTGTACAACAGTGAATGACATCAATTTGTACAACAGTGAATGACATCAATTTGTACAAAAGTCTATGAACAAAAAGTAATTACATTATTCAGTTCAAGCCTGTCTGACATGAGATCTACATTAATTAGCAATGAACACCCATTGGTCGGTTAACAATGAACACCCATTGGTCGGTTAACAATTAACACCCATTGGTCGGTTAACAATTAAAACCTATTGATTGGTTGACAATAACAGAACCCTCATTGGTCAGTTAACACTGAGCCCCCATTGGTCAGTTAACACAGAGCCCTCATTGGTCAGTTAACACTGAGCCCCCTTTGATCAGTTAACACTGAGCCCCCATGCTAGTGGTCAACAATAGTCATGAGCAAAGGCCAGTGAACATTTTGTGCTGACATGAAAATCAAATGTAACCAAGGAACCTGAAATCATACACTTTTTTTTTTATCCCAAGGCAAATCAAAGACCAGAGGAATAGAAGAAAAACAACACATGACATCCACCCCCCCCCCTACCGCCTCCCTTCCATGAGCTGACATTCTAGTCCAAAGACTAGCACCTTACTTGTGAGAGTGAGTTATGTAATGGTGCCTGGGATCACCTGTCAGGTGAGTCAGACCTTGGGGCGAGGGTGGTCCTTACATGATTTGCCACACATCAACACTGTTGCTGTACTAGCCCAAGATTCAACAACAGAACATACTAACTCAACTGTGTTGACTTACACACAGAACAGAACATACTATCACACAACACAGAACATACTAACATACAGTACAGAACATACTATCACACAACACAACATACTAACACAAAAAACACTCAGATATCCACATAGTTATCCATACAGAAATGGGGCTGTGCACTGTGCATATTATATTACACAAAAATACCACATTTTTACCCACTCCCTACCCCATATAAACTTATATAACATTTTCAATGACCCTCCCCCCCCCCAATATATTATATAAAATTTCTAGCACCCCCTTACCCCAATATTGTTTAACATTTCCAGCATGCCCCCCACCCCCAATAAAACAGAGTCCAAAAACAAGCAAATTTCAAGCAAAATTCAAGCAAAATGCCAAAAATCACTTTTACAAATGTTCCTGTTATTGTAAGCAAAAAATAAATTTTAGTTTTTAATAATCTAGGCTAATTTTGTCAATTTGAAAAGCAGAAATTTTGAGGAAAAAATAAAAAGAATTATAAAAAAAAAACAATAAAAAAAATCAAATAAAAATAATTGTTATAACATTGCAAATACAAACCCTCCCCAACCCCCAATAACACAATGATAAACCACCCCACATCCTATTATATAATATGTTAAACTGTTGCAGAAGACCACGCCCACTGATGAGATCCCTCTCTGACAGCAGCATAAAAAAAATTGAAGCACAACCCCCTTAGCATTTCTGAGAAAATCAACATTTAGGAATATTATTTGTTTAAAATGATTATTTGAGAGATTGAAACAAAATGCACTGGCCCAACAACTGGACTTGAAATGGACGACACACGCACAGAGTAAACAAAGAAGTTTGTAAATCTAGTGCAGGCCTCCCCAAACAATCAGCAGTCTGCAGGTGAAAAAAAATTACCTGGTTTTTGTTAATGGGATTATCAACATCACCGGTTTGCACCAACAACTTGTACGCCAAGATGGCCTCCTCGGATGCATGGTCCTTCCAACTGTCATTTGATATCAGGTTATTGTGTAGGTCTTGATCAAACGCTATCTGAAGGTCTGGCAACAGAACCAACATTTGCATTAACACACCTGGGACAAGTGCATTGTGGCATGTTGTGAATGGATTGTGGCTTGTTGGGAAATAGATTGTGACTTGATGTTGTGATTTGATGTTGTTGCTTGAAGTGACTGGAATGTGGCTTGTGAATTGACAGGGGCTTGTTGTGAATGGACAGTGGCTTGTAGTGACTGGATAGTGGCTTGTTGTGAATGGATAGTGCCTTGTAGTGACTGGATAGTGGCTTGTTGTGAATGGATAGTGGCTTGTTGTGAATGGATAGTGCCTTGTAGTGACTGGACTGTGGCTTGTTGTGAATGGACAGTAGCTTGTGAAATATATAGAGACTTGTTTTGACATAGATTGTGGCTGGAGTGACAACCATTTGAAGATCAATGCAGACATTAGTGTCATTATCTATCGAAAGCTCACCTGCTAACCACTGCCTGAACAGGTCAAGCCAGAATTGTGGGAGAGAGCCGTCCTCTCCTTTGATGATTTTCTTGACTTTAGTGAAGGCATCATGGTACTCATGCAAGAGAGGCTGATTGTTAGCGTAGTCAAAATTACCCTGTCAATCAATTAAAGAGACAACTGTCAACAAATATATTGTTAAGTTTTCCGTTGTAGTTGTAGCAGCAATGACAGCAATGGTAGATCTAGACAGTTTGATTTGAGTCATGGATTCAGTTTGACTCGAGTCATGGATTCAGTTTGACTCAAGTCATGTATTCAGTTTGACTCAAGTCATGGATTAAGTTTGATATGAGCCATGGACTTTGACTATTTCAAAAGGGGACAAAAATGACTTAATTATATTGTCGCAATCAATATTCATGTATTCTACTTTTTCTTTACATAAGTTAATGTGTCAATACTGTAAATTTACCTGAGTTACTGCATTTAATACTGTAAATTTACCTGAATTACTGCGTTAATACTGTAAATTTACCCGAGTTACTGCATTAATACTGTAAATTTACATTAGTTAATGCATTAATATGGTAAATTTATCCGAGTTGTAAATTTAATTGAGATACTGCATTAATATGAAAATTTACCTGAGTTACTGCGTTAATACTGTAAAAACCAAAATATTTGGATTGGGCCTGGAGAAACTGGAACTCTGCCGTGTCCCTGGGCACCACATCTGTGAGGTCAAGGCCATCCTTTACCTGGGCCGTGCCCCACGCCCCAAGGATGAGAAATACCAGGAAAGTAGTTATCACTGTCACCTGTTGGTGTGGGGACAAAACACTTTGTTTAATTCACAGTCAGTTTTAGCAGAGCCTAACATATTTCGTGCCTACATTATCTTCCACGCTGACACCCAGGCATAAAGAACCTCATCTAAGAGTCCTTTATAGGAGGTGGGGCGGATTTTGGTATATGAGATGAAGGCAGGCCCTTAGGGTGTAGTGAGGAGCCAGGCGCGCATATTTGAGGAGCAAGGTCCGCATATTCGAGGAGCAAGGTCCGCATATTCGAGGAGCCAGGCCCGCATAGTGAGGGGCCAGAACCGCGTAGTGAGCAGCCAGGCCCGTAGGCCATTGTTTGAAGCCAGGCCCGTAGGCCGTGTTTAGCGGCCATGCCCGTAGGCCGTGGTTAGTAGTCAGGCCCATAGGCCATGTTTAGCGGCCAGGCCCGTAGGCCGTGGTTAGTAAGGCCCGTAGGCCATTGTTTGAAGCCAGGCCCGTACGCCGTGTTTAGCGGCCAGGCCTGTAGGTCGTGATTAGTAGTCAGGCCCGTAGGCCATGTTTAGCGGCCAGGCCCGTAGGCCGTGGTTAGTAGCCAGGCCTATGGGCGCAGCTGACTTTTCTAGGCTATAGAAAAGATTTAATAGGAAATCTGGGTCTAAAAACGGCTGAAACAAAACATCGCTGGTGGTGCTCTCCCCTACCGTAGAACAGACAAGAGTTCTCAACAACAATGGCGTCCATGTGTCATAGCTCGGCACACAAACCAACCACCCCAATACACCTACACCTACCAGCACCCCCACCCAAAACACGCATACAATTTTAAGTCTTTTGTTTGGCATTCCCACACACCAAAAATACTTTAAAAAAATTATGATGTGGGAGAAATGAAGATAATAAGTAGAGCTTTTGGGTAGATGGATAGAGAGACAGATATACATCAGTGAACAGTTTTAATATTGTCTTAGTAGGGGCGATAATCACAAAACTCGTCGAAGGTCATCAAGTCGTATTTTCAAAGCCCCCGCCCTCCCCCCGATGTGTTCGCCGGTTTCCACATGGCCTAACAAAAACTTAATGGAGATTCTTTCATGTGCAGTTTGTTCCTTTTCTCAAAACCTAAACAAATTTCGAAGAAAAGGAATTCGGTTTAGAGCACCGGGAGCGCGCCACCGAGTATGGGAGAACAAAGGCGTTCACAGGTGAGTGTTGGTGGTGCGTCACCCCCCCCCCCCCCCCCCGCGAGGGACCGGCTCACCCAGGGGTGGGACACTTATTCGGGTCGATTAACAAGTCGTCGCTAAGTGAATCTGTTCACAACAACGCCGTCCGCGGCGTGAACACGGGTACCGCTATGGCTTTCAAAGATAATCGAGTACCGCGATGGCTTTCAGAGATAATCGAGTACCACGATGGCTTTCAGAGATAGATAATCAGGTACCGCGATGGCGTTCAGAGATAATCTCCTTAAAAAATATTGTCTCCTCGGGGCGACTCGAGAAGTGAAATGAGAGATCCCATAAGGAAACTTATCGCAACACCCAGCCCATTTCATTCCAACCGTTACGTTCATGGTCTTCTGTTGTTGCGGTGATCTGCGGCCACACCTCTTACCATATTGATGTCAACATTGTCAGTCTAAACGGGTGAACAAATTAAAAGGTTTACGGGTGGGGTGGGGGGGGGGGGGGGGGGGGGGGGGGGGTGGTGTTTCAAATAACTAACTGAAATATGTGAGAAGAGAAGAAACCCCCCTTCTTCACACCTTCGTCAAAAGTCTCAGTGGTGTTCTTGGTTCACCCCCCCCCACCCTTACAGCCAAAGGTCCTTAACATAGAGCCCACTCCATGACCCCCCCACCCTTACAGCCAAAGGTCCTTAACATAGAGCCCACTCCATGACCCCCC
>CAXITT010000533.1:164242-179880 GCA_964033795.1 Lymnaea stagnalis | reverse complement strand
ACTTTCTCTATCCTTTGTGACTTTCTCTATCTGTTGTGACTTTCTCTATCAGTTGTGACTTTCTCTATCAGTTGTGACTTTCTCTATCAGTTGTGACTTTCTCTATCCTTTGTGACTTTCTCTATCTGTTGTGAATTTCTCTATCAGTTGTGACTTTCTCTATCAGTTGTGACTTTCTCTATCAGTTGTGACTTTCTCTATCCTTTGTGACTTTCTCTATCAGTTGTGACTTTCTCTATCCTTTGTGACTTTCTCTATCAGTTGTGACTTTCTCTATCAGTTGTGACTTTCTCTATCAGTTGTGACTTTCTCTATCCTTTGTGACTTTCTCTATCAGTTGTGACTTTCTCTATCCTTTGTGACTTTCTCTATCTGTTGTGACTTTCTCTATCATTTGTGACTTTCTCTATCCTTTGTGACTTTCTCTATCAGTTGTGACTTTCTCTATCCTTTGTGAATTTCTCTATCAGTTGTGACTTTCTCTATCAGTTGTGAATTTCTCTATCAGTTGTGACTTTCTCTATCCTTTGTGACTTTCTCTATCAGTTGTGACTTTCTCTATCCTTTGTGACTTTCTCTATCTGTTGTGACTTTCTCTATCAGTTGTGACTTTCTCTATCCTTTGTGACTTTCTCTATCTGTTGTGACTTTCTCTATCAGTTGTGACTTTCTCTATCAGTTGTGACTTTCTCTATCCTTTGTGACTTTCTCTATCTGTTGTGACTGTCTCTATCAGTTGTGACTTTCTCTATCAGTTGTGAATTTCTCTATCAGTTGTGACTTTCTCTGTTTGTTGTGACTTTATCCGTTGTTACTTTTTCTATCCTTTGTTACTTTCTCTATCTGTTATGACTTTCTCTGTTCCAGAAACTATACTAAAGCGTAATCAAAGTATGGCCAGTACGATGCACTCAGTGGCATGTCTGAACACTGGACTGTACCACACACGTTTCAGTACAAAGCACTCAATGACATGTCTAAACAACAGGACTGTACCACACACGTTTCAGTACAATGCACTCAATGACATGTCTAAACAACTGGACTGTACCACACACGTGTCAGTACAATGCACTCAGTGGCATGTCTGAACACTGGACTGTACCACACAAGTGTCAGTACGATGCACTCAGTGGCATGTCTAAACAACTGGACTGTACCACACACGTGTCAGTACAATGCACTCAGTGGCATGTCTCAACACTGGACTGTACCACACACGTGTCAGTACAATGCACTCAGTGGCATGTCTAAACAACTGGACTGTACCACACACGTGTCAGTACAATGCACTCAGTGGCATGTCTAAACAACTGGACTGTACCACACACGTTCAACTGCGGCAAATTTGTATTTTTAAAAAAACACTCAGGTTTTGAAATTTGTTGTTATAATGTGGTGTTACCGGTATCATTGGATATCCCATCACGACCGATTAGGCAGCGAGCAACTCCTACTGTACATGTGCGAGTGCTAGCAGGCTGTCTATAGGTGGGAGAGAAGCTATGATAACAGCTGTCTATAGGTGGGAGGAAGCTATGATAACAGCTGTCTATAGGTGGGAAGAAGCTATGATAACAGCTGTCTACAGGTGGGAGGAAGCTATGATAACAGCTGTCTATAGGTGGGAGGAAGCTATGATAACAGCTGTCTATAGGTGGGAGAGGAGCTATGCTAACAGCTGTCTACAGGTGGGAGGAAGCTATGATAAGAGCTGTCTATAGGTGGGAGGAAGCTATGATACAGCTGTCTATAGGTGGGAGGAAGCTATGATAACAGCTGTCTATAGGTGGGAGGAAACTATGATAACAGCTGTCTACAGGTGGGAGGAAGCTATGATAACAGCGGGCTACAGGTGGGGGGAAGCTATGATAACAGCTGGCTATAGGTGGGAGAGGAGCTATGCTAACAGCTGTCTACAGGTGGGAGGAAGCTATGATAAGAGCTGTCTATAGGTGGGAGGAAGCTATGATACAGCTGTCTATAGGTGGGAGGAAGCTATGATAAGAGCTGTCTATAGGTGGGAGGAAGCTATGAAACAGCTGTCTATAGGTGGGAGGAAGCTATGATAACAGCTGTCTATAGGTGGGAGGAAACTATGATAACAGCTGTCTACAGGTGGGAGGAAGCTATGATAACAGCTGTCTATAGGTGGGAGGAAGCTATGATAACAGCTGTTTATAGGTGGGAGGAAGCTATGATAACAGCTGTCTATAGGTGGGAGGAAGCTATGATAACAGCTGTCTATAGGTGGGAGGAAGCTATGATAACAGCTGTCTACAGGTGGGAGGAAGCTATGATAAGAGCTGTCTACAGGTGGGAGGAAGCTATGATAACAGCTGTCTACAGGTGGGAGGAAGCTATGATAACAGCTGTCTACAGGTGGGAGGAAGATATTTATGAAAAAGATATATCAGAAAGGTCCGTGCTGACAAACAGCCTCACACCGCGCTGACAAACAGCCTCACACCGCGCTGACAAACAGCTTCACACCACAATTAGAATAAAAAACAAACGTCTCACGGTTGCAATGTGTTGATATGTCTCATGTTTGCAATGTGTTGATATGTCTAATGGTTGCAATGTGTTGATGTCTCATGGTTGCAATGTGTTGATATGTCTCATGTTTGCAATGTGTTGATATGTCTCATGTTTGCAATGTGTTGATATGTCTCATGGTTGCAATGTGTTGATATGTCTCATGTTTGCAATGTGTTGATATGTCTCATGTTTGCAATGTGTTGATATGTCTCATGTTTGCAATGTGTTGATATGTCTCATGGTTGCAATGTGTTGATATGTCTCATGGTTGCAATGTGTTGATATGTCTCATGTTTGAAATGTGTTGATATGTCTCATGTTTGCAATGTGTTGATATGTCTCATGGTTGCAATGTGTTGATGTCTCATGGTTGCAATGTGTTGATATGTCTCATGTTTGCAATGTGTTGATATGTCTCATGGTTGCAATGTGTTGATGTCTCATGGTTGCAATGTGTTGATATGTCTCATGTTTGCAATGTGTTGATATGTCTCATGTTTGCAATGTGTTGATATGTCTCATGGTTGCAATGTGTTGATATGTATCACGGTTGCAATGTGTTGATATGGCTCACGGTTGCAATGTTTTGATATTTCCTAGTTATCAATGTGGCTAAATTAACCAGGTCTCGTTAGTACCAAAATAAACACACTCTTAAACAGAAGCAAAGGGAGCTAATAGCAAAAACGTGCTCTGTCTAGTAATATACCAACAATTATTTGAGTAACATCTTTACCTCCCTGCCCCCCCCCCCCCTATTAATGTTGTAAGAGCTTAGTTATTGTAAAGTTACACCATGGAGCACGACACTAACAAATGTTTGGGAACCACTGAGCTAAAAGAGAGCTAACCCAGCAGTTCTCAACCTTTCTAATGCCGTGACCCTCTAATACATTTCCTCATGTTGTGGCGACCCCTAACCACAAAATTATTTTCGTAAGTACTTTACAACTGTGAAGTGTATTTGTTTTCAGATGGTCTTAGGCGACCCCTGTGGAAGGGTAGTGCGACCCCCAGGCTGAGACACTGCTGAACTAACCAGACGCAAATCGCTAAGAATTCATCGTTACTCGTTTTTCAACAAAGCCGACAACCCCCCCCCCCTTTTCCCCCCTCCCCCCCCCCCCCCCGCGGGCCGCCTTTCATCCTCAACCTTAGCACTAATTTTAGGACCTGCTGCATGGGAGACCACCCAGAGCGGAACTGTTTGGCTAGCGACGAAAAGGGGGGAACTAATTTGGCTAAAATAGAGATGGGGAGAAGAAAAGATGAACAACTAATAGAGTGAATGTAAAAAAAATTGTGTAAACTGAGAAGACAGTTTGAATAATTGTGGTTATGCGTGTGTGTGGATATGCGTGCGTGTGTGTGTGTGTGGGGGGGGGGGTATATATTGTATGTGTGTGTTGTTTTTTGGGTCGAGATTTCGATATAGCCCTACAACTATAGTCGCACTGGGGGTGAACTATAGCACACATTAAGGATGTTAAATGTGAGGACATGGCGAGGTCTTGAATGAAATGAGTTAATCTCGTGGAGAGCCGGTAGTTAGTCTAGTGACAGGCCAGGATAGTGATAGGCAAGTTAGTCTAGTGACAGGCCAGGATAGTGATAGGCAAGTTAGTCTAGTGACAGGCCAGGATAGTGATAGGCAAGTTAGTCTAGTGACAGGCCAGGAAAGTGATAGGCAAGTTAGTCTAGTGACAGGCCAGGAAAGTGATAGGCAAGTTAGTCTAGTGACAGGCCAGGAAAGTGATAGGCAAGTTAGTCTAGTGACAGGCCAGGATAGTGATAGGCAAGTTAGTCTAGTGAAAGGCCAGGATAGTGATAGGCAAGTTAGTCTAGTGACAGGCCAGGATAGTGATAGGCAAGTTAGTCTAGTAACAGGCCAGGATAGTGATAGGCAAGTTAGTCTAGTGACAGGCCAGGATAGTGAGAAAAGTTAGTCTAGTGACAGGCCAGGATAGTGAGAAAAGTTAGTCTAGTGACAGGCCAGGATAGTGAGAAAAGTTAGTCTAGTGACAGGCAAGGATAATGAGACGAAGTCTCCCTCATGTCAGCCTCGTATGAGACGGGACGTAACAGGAAGAGTGGAGGACAAGGGAGAAGCAGACCTTGAGCAAGGAATGCGCGCATCAACCGAGGGACCGAAACAGCAAAGGTTGCAATGAAAGAATGCGGGCTAGTGAGGTTAGGGTTGAAGTGGGGTGGGATGGTAGAGTGGCTGGGGTGGGATGGTAGAGTGGCTGGGGTGGGATGGTAGAGTGTAAACATTCTGGCAGGGCAAATAATGACTTCGCCAACAATCCCCCCCTCTCCCCCAACCTTTAAAAAAACAAAACACAAAAAAAAATCTTTTTCCTTACCAAATGGAAAAAACGTTTGAACTGTGACAGGGAAAAGGTTTGAACTGTGACAGGGAAAAGTGAATTTCTTGTTGTATAAATCATAAAAGTGACATCTGATGTCACGCGACATCGTAAACCACAACCAAATCACATTGGCAGCTATAAACTGTTAATTGTAAAAAACTGAAACCATTTTCATTGTCCAGGCATGTTTGATACATTTCATATTGAATAAACAAATATCTGTGTTAAGTAAGTCGTGGTTCATGAAATATAAACGCAGAGTAAAGGAAATATTGATTTAGGAGCGGTCAGCGACTAAAATCTGCGCAAAGTCATGGAGATGTTGATTTAGGAGCGGTCAGCGGCTAAAATAAGCTACCCCGTTAGTCCGATCCGTAGATCGTGTGCATCTTAAAATGTCAGTTTGGAAAGAGGGGTGGGGGTGGGGAAGAGGCGACAACCAACTTACAGCGGTCCAATCGTTAATGTCAGCTCAAAGAGTGACCAAGTCCTTCTGAAACAGAATCTCGGGGTTCTTAGTCCATTGCGGTCTCCAGGAGAGGATCTCCAACTTTTGAGACATGGCTAAGACAAGGACAAGAAGAGGACAAGAATGTGTGAGTATAATCAAACTCAAGGATTCCCAGGCGGTAGTCTCCCCACGCCACGGTACTGCCTCACCTCAGTATCTTCTCAACACTTGTGTCTGTTCGCTGGTAAATTGAGAAAAGTATACCAAGAGCTGGAAATCTATAGCAGTTAGTTTGAGAATCCCTGGCTTAGAAAGAAACCCTATCATGCGTTTGAACTTTCAGACTTTCCCAGATGCTGGCATCAAATCCTAGTAATGATGATTGCTCGCTAGACGGCAGCACATTCCTTGAAGACAAGACTCGCCCTCGGGGTAACACATTATTTTAGCCCTCACTTCGTCCTTGTTCGGGTTGGGGGGGGGGGAGGCAAATATTAAGCCTATCACGTAACAATGTTCTCGCGCTTGTCTCCGGTCACGTCTGCGGATCAACAGTCAATATTTCCGACCGCCAAAAGTCCGAGCACAATGTTCCGGATCTGCGTGGTCGTGTGATCAAGGCGAGACAACATGCCCTTTGACCTCACAGTTCCTAATAGTCTAGTGCTTCCTCAATCAATGGGCACCAATCAGAACTCTCCTGTTAATCACAACTCTCCTGTTAACCACAACTCTCCTGTTGACCACAACTCTCCTGTTGATCAAAACTCTCCTGTTAATCACAATTCTCCTGTTAATCACAACTCTCCTGTTGATCAAAACTCTCCTGTTAATCACAACTCTCTTGTTAATCTCAACTGCTTCCTTACCAAGGCGAATGCAAACAACAGTGGTTCATCTAAAGTGTGGATAATTTGTTCTGAAAAATATAGATAAATCGTCAAGCTGGAGCTGGCTGCCTTACCAGAATATGGTGCGGTCAGAATAAGTTGCGGCCAGAAAACGATGCAGTCTTCTAAGCTTTGCATTTTTTTTTTTTAAAGTAATGGTAGATTAAGTTGTTGTTGTTTTTTGGGGGGGGGGTGGGGGGGGGTGGGTGTGTGGTAAACTAGATGAGAACCCCTCTATTATAACACAATCAGATCTATTCACTTTTTTTTAAAAAAACATCACCAGCCGTCATTATCCAGGTGAGGTTTAAACGGTTAAGTTCTGCAACACCCCACGACTCACACAGACGTTAGACGTCATGGAACAATCAATGCCACACACACGCAAATGTATTTAAGAAAGCCTCTTGTCGGTCCATAATCACTACGACTTCTCATGTCGCATGTGCATCAATTTGGAAACAAAATTAAATCCCATTCATTCTCAAGTATGAATGAAATCTGGAGTGAGATTCTTTCAGAGATCTTGCTGAAAAGCTTGTCAGTTCACTTCCACGGGGACGCTGTCCAATTCATGCCGCGCATTCCTCGAAACACACACACACACACACGCAATAATGTTCCCACCAAAAATTAGCATTGTTACAGCACGTTCCTCGGTGGATAACCTCCCCATTGACAAGCGCGTTAACTCTACGGTACGTACTCTATAATTACATCACTTCTAATCCCGCGAGCAGAATGTTCCACCACGAAACGTCCTTCAGCAGACGACAAAGGCGGTTAAATCCGCGGCGCGACTAACGCCGAGATTATCGCGTGACTGAACGAGAGCTTTCGGGATTATACATAGGGCGGATACTAGGTTTAAAAAAAAAAAAAAAGAGTTAAAAAAAATAATTTTGATATCATAATGCATAATCATTATGATAGTCGTTAATCAGCGGAACTGCTTTGGCTTTGAATAAAAGTGAGATATTAATAAACAGTTTTTATGTTACTCAAAGATTCGATATCTTTAAAAAAACAACAAAAAAAACAACAACAACCAAGTAGCAGAATGAAAAGACCTGTATATAACAATTTTTTTTATTAAAAAATAAAAGTTTGTTTCTGGTTAATTTTTTTATATATTTTTTTTTTTTTAAAATTTATAAAATCGTATTGAAAGTTATAAGTTATCTTGATAGCGAACGCCACGGTCCAGTGGCTGTGTTTTAAATTAAAATAACCACGGTCCAGTGGCTGTGTTTTAATCAAAGTAGCAACGGTCCAGTGGCTGTGTTTTTAATCAAAATAGCCACGGTCCAGTCAGTGGCTGTGTTTTTAATCAAAATAGCCACGGTCCAGTGGCTGTGTTTTAATCAAAATAGCCACGGTCCAGTGGCTGTGTTTTAATCAAAATAGCCACGGTCCAGTGGCTGTGTTTTAATCAAAATAGCCACGGTCCAGTGGCTGTGTTTTGATCAAAATAGCCACGGTCCAGTGGCTGTGTTTTAATCAAAGGTTTTGCTTTCTTTAACATCACCACCGAAACTTGAATAATTTTAGCGACCTGTATTGTTTTGAACAACACAAATGTTTAGTTAAGAAATATTCCGATCACTAGAACAGTAAAAGAAGGGGGGGGGAAGATGGTAGTTGTTTGAGAGGGGGGTATTAAGGCATCCTATATCTTTATTGTAGCGCCCCCACCAGGGCGAGCATGCCCAATGGTTTTAATTTGAACACGTGGTCGGCCGGCGGAGAAAGCTAAGTAAACTCAAGAGGTCGGTGCACACCAAATTTACACACACCATAAAATCACCAGTTCCCGAACATCAACACCATCTACACCATCAACACCATCTACACCATCTACACCATCTACACCATCAACACCATCTACACCATCAACACCATCTACACCATCTACACCATCTACACCATCAACACCATCTACACCATCAACACTATCTACACCATCAACACCATCCACACCAAGTAAACTAAAGGCAAGATTGGAACAACTAGCCATAGAAATAACCAGTGTTTAGAGTGCAGAGGACCCTAAAGAAAATCGCACATTGGAACAATTCATGTCTAGCAGGTCACATGTGGCACCTTTGGCGGGTGCATCGGTACATTTCATAAAACACAAAAACAAAAAAAAAAAATACAGAGAAATATTAAAAAAATAATACAATGATTCTCAACGTGTGAAATGAGAGCCAACCGTGGATAATAGCGGTCCAAGGAAATGTATGTGTGTCACGGTGTCCAGGGACATGTTTGCATGAGTTCAAACAGACATGGGTTATAGGGTGAGTGTAAGCAACAAGATAGGTTTCAGGGCTCCAAGGGACACATGGTATGGAATCTAGGGGCATATGGTGTGACAGAGACACTTGGACTTTCATGGTTAGGTACATATTGTGTGACAGAGACACTTGGACTTACATGGTTAGGTACATAAGATGTGACAGAGACACTTGGACTTACATGGTTAGGTACATATTGTGTGACAGAGACACTTGGACTTGCATGGTTGGGTACATAAGATGTGACAGAGACACTTGGACTTACATAGGTTAGGTACATATTGTGTGACAGAGACACTTGGACTTGCATGGTTGGGTACATAAGATGTGACAGAGACACTTGGACTTACATGGTTTGGTACATGGTCAGCATTCTCAAAGAACGTGTGAGCAATCAGAAACATATCGTCCACTCCCAGGCCCAGGGCCAGAAATGGGATGATCTGAAACATACAAGACATGGTCACATGACTTAAAAGAATCACTTACAAGAGCTCAACATTCAAGGAACAGAAGGGACGTGACTCTTGCTACCAGAACTACGTCATCACCACCGCCACTCTCTAGACATCTATTTTCACTTTTTAACATTTTTATTTAATATCACATTTTAAGAGTCTTTGACACACCAGACACTCCCCCTCCTGCACGCCCCAACACCTTACACACCCCAACCCAAAACACGCCCCCCCCCCAACACCGTACCTGTGTAGTGGAGGCGTTGAAGTTGATGCCCAGCAATGAACAGATGCCAAGTCCTGCCGCCACTGATAAGGACACAAGGAGGACCCCAGCCATTCCAATACCGCTCTGAGAGTTGACAGCATCGTTCCACCGCAGTAGTGACACACACGCGTACACAAACTGTGATATAGAAGAGATACAAACATGTACACAGACTGTAATATAGAAGTGATACAAACATGTACACAGACTGTAATATAGAAGAGATACAAACATGTACACAGACTGTAATATAGAAGTGATTCAAACATGTACACAAAACTGTAATATAGAAGTGATACACATTAAAATTCACTTTTGTGTCTGAAATGAAGAACGTGCACCAAGAATCAACTCCATCTACTGACTTCTCTGAAGTACCCAGAGCTCCAATAAAAAAAGTTAGAAACATGGCCCAACCAGCTTACCATGAGTACGTATCCCAGGACGACCCTAGTGACGCTGATGCTGGAGAAGTCTTTCATGATGTCCATCAGAGAGGTGTAGGAAAACCCGTGGATGTTATCTTTGTTGGTTTCGTTGCCGTAGTTATTGACGACCTGAGAGAACTTCCTCTGGAAGGCTTCCAGGACGGCCCTGGCCTTCTGCTGCGTCCAGTCGATCCCGGACACTTTCTGGTTCTCCTCGTAGTACAGGTACAAGTCCTTCTCGGCCATCAGCTGGAGGATGGACTGAAACGCTTCAACTCTGGAGTGGGGTGGGGAAGAAAAAAATGGGGCGGAGAGAGAAATAGTATCATCGGATTATTAAGTTGTTAACCGAATAATACACAGGCTGACCAGTGACCGACTGAATAATACACAGACTGACCAGTGACTGACTGAATAATACAGAGACTGACCAGCGACTGACTAGTATTGACATACACACACTCCCATATATGGAGTTTACATATAAAAATCTAGACATTTAAATACATAGGATGTGAGTCGCCAGGAGCTCCAAACGTAATCTAATTCTAAGATTTCACAAAATGTCAGCCATTGTATGTCATATGTCACACTGATGTTATGATGGTGGTGCTTTTATTAACTTAAGACACCCCCACACACACACACAACCTTTAACAGGCAGGCGATATGCCACTCCAGGAATGCGACAACTAAGAACCAACAACAACACAAAAATCCCTGCTGGAATCCTCCGGTTCGGAGATTCTCCATTTTTTTCATTCAATTTTTAAAGTTTACGTGCATGCTGGGCGTCATCAATAGTTAATACACAACGTTCAAAGGTTCTCACACGAGCGATATTAATGCCATTAAAAACCAACTTGTTGCTAACGTTCAAAGGTTCTCACACGAGTGAAATTAATGCCATTAAAACCAACTTGTTGCTAACGTTCAAAGGTTCTCACACGAGAGAAATTAGTGCCATTAAAGCCAACTCGTCGCTAGCGTTAAATCAAAGTGCACCAAGGTGTAGGAGATACATAAGAAATTAGAAAGTTCCAAGAAACTGAATAGATGTGGGAATTATTCAATTATGAAATATTGACCTCAGGTGAGAATACCTGAACAGTTGCTGATGGAACATGTTTGTGTTTGTGTGCGTATGTGGATGTGTGTGTGCTTGAGTGAGACGAGGTATCGGGTTTATAAACGATCTTTGTGTGTGGGCAGGTAAATGAGGTGGTAATGTTTTTTTGGCCTTGCCAGGTAAATGGTATATTAATAGCCAGTGCGTGTGTGGCCAGGTAAATGCGTAGTGTGTGGCCAGGTAAATTCTAAGTAAACGGAAAATGTAAAATTGAAGGTTTTGGAAAGGTAGAAAGTTTATAGGCTGATGGCTACCCACACAGTAGCATGCCGCCCAAATAGTACCACCAACCTACCCACACAGTAGCACCCCACACACACAGAACCACCCCCACAGTGGTAGCCCACAAACACTATACAAATTACAGGTGAAAATTACCCCTTTCTAAAAACTGAGGCAACAGACATGAATTGACGCCAGAAGGGGCATTTGATGGGAGGGCAACTGACATGAATTGACGCCAGAAGGGGCATTTGATGGGAGCGCAACTGACATGCATTGACGCCAGAAGGGGCATCTGATGGGAGTGCTCCCCATAGTAACATCTACAAGGCAGGAGGGCTCACTAAAATAAAATTTCGGAGAGGGGACTGCCCTATAAACACACACAATATAATATAAATATATATATATATATATATATACACACACACACACACACACATATAAGTTACATCATAACCTTCAAGACACAAAAATTGTGATGCTTGAAAAGCGACTCTTGCTAATGAGGACCAGGGCCAAAAAAAAAAAAAATTATAAAAAGTTTTTAGAATTCAATTTTTTTCGTTTGTCTTTACCGAATGTTTTCTTTAAATCAAGTTTGAAAAGTTTTCCAACACAGACTTATTTTTTAATTTATATATGAACTTACATTTGTAGCGTTAGACTTAAGGGAAAATATAAGGTAAATATTGACAAAAGAAATGAAAACACAAATGGCTTATCTTGTCAACGTGTGGATCAATCCAAATTAGGCGTATGTATGGGTGTGTGTACAAGAGGCTGCCGCTAAATGGGGGTGGGTACACAAAAAAGGGGTGGGTGGGGGTTTATTTATAAATTTAAAAGCTGTGTTTACTTCTCAGGTGAAGGAAACTTGGAGGGGTCAGACATTTGATATGAGGTGATATGAGGTGATATGATGAGATGATGTAAGACTTCAGTCAAATGTGGATTTAATTTCTTTTGAGGTCATTTGGGTGAACGACTTGTTTCTTTCTTTATGTGAATGGTGTATGACTTGCCTCTTTGTGTGAATGGTGTATGACTTGCCTCTTTGTGTGAATGGTGTATGACTTGCCTCTTTGTGTGAATGGTGTATGACTTGCCTCTTTGTGTAAATGGTGTATGACTTGCCTCTTTGTGTAAATGGTGTATGACTTGCCTCTTTGTGTAAATGGTGTATGACTTGCCTCTTTGTGTAAATGGTGTATGACTTGTCTCTTTGTGTAAATGGTGTATGACTTGTCTCTTTGTGTAAATGGTGTATGACTTTCCTCTTTGTGTAAATGGTGTTAGGTTTGTTTTGTGTGTAAATGGTGCATAAACATTAGAAGAGACCAGTAGGACACATTGACATTAGAAGAGACCTGTAGGACACGTTGATATTAGAAGAGACCTGTAGGACACATTGACATTAGAAGAGACCTGTAGGACACGTTGACGTTAGAAGAGACCTGTAGGACACATTGATATTAGAAGAGACCTGTAGGACACGTTGGCATTAGAAGAGACCTGTAGGACACATTGATATTAGAAGAGACCTGTACGACACGTTGATATTAGAGGAGACCTGTAGGACACGTTGATATTAGAAGAGACCTGTAGGACACACTGACATTAGAAGAGACCTGTAGGACACGTTGTCATTAGAAGAGACCTTTAGGACACATTGACATTAGAAGAGACATGTAGGACACGTTGACATTAGAAGAGACCTGTAGGACACATTGACAGTAGAAGAAACCTGTAGGACACGTTGACATTAGAAGAGACCTGTAGGACACGTTGACATTAGAAGAGACCTGTAGGACACGTTGACATTAGAAGAGACCTGTAGGACACGTTGACGTTAGAAGAGACCTGTAGGACACGTTGACATTAGAAGAGACCTGTAGGAACATTTTAGAGTCGGCTTTTCCCTTCTCTTGTCAGGGCAAATGCGTGGGTTTTCTTACCTAACAATGTGTCCAGTTTTATTCCGCTTGACCCCACCAAAGATGAGGTCGTGCTCCCACTGCATGTACTTGGTGGCAAAACCAGAACAACCTTTGGTGAACTCTGACCCCAGGTCAGGGGCTTGCTGAAATAAGGGAAACGTATTTCGTTAACGAGAGTATCAAAATGTAATAGAGACCCAGAGTCATTTTAATCCATGGCCCACCAACATTTCGTGATGCAATTCACGGCCCGCCAAAGCTCTGTGGTCTAATACAAGGCCCGCCCAAAATTTGATTGACAAGTCAGCTCTGTTTGAGAGGAATACACTTAATACAGATATGTGTACAGCTAGCTTAGAGGGTTAAACTACACGAGACTTACACTAGTGTTGTAGTTGGCCGCCGTATGGGGACAGTCCGGGTCCTTAGGGTTCAGGCAAGGCTTTTCTTGGTAGGCTGTCGTGACACCGGCCTGGATGTAAAGCATTGATTACATTGTGCTTCATTGGGCACCCCCCACCCACTCTCACCCATTAAAAAAAAGAAAAAAGTCATTGGTAACGTAAGACGCTCAAAATAAAGATCGACTCTAGGCGCCAGAACTAGCACCGAGTCTTTCTCCGAGTCTTTCTCCGAGTCTATCTCGCAGTGAGTCTAGCAGTGAGTCTAGCAGTGAGTCTAGCAGTGAGCCTATCTCTGAGTCTAGCAGTGAGACTAGCAGTGAGTCTAGCAGTGAGTCTAGGAGTGAGTCTAGCAGTGAGCCTATCTCTGAGTCTAGCAGTGAGCCTATCTCTGAGTCTAGCAGGGAGTCTAGCAGTGAGTCTAGTAGCAGTGAGTCTAGTAGCAGTGAGTCTAGCAGTGAGTCTAGTAGCAGTGAGTCTAGTAGCAGTGAGTCTAGTAGCAGTGAGTCTAGCAGGGAGTCTAGCAGTGAGTCTAGCAGTGAGTCTAGTAGCAGTGAGACTAGCAGTGAGTCTAGCGGTGCGCCTATCTATGAGTCTAGCAGTGAGTCTAGCAGTGAGTCTAGTAGCAGTGAGTCTAGCAGTGAGTCTAGCGGTGAGCCTATCTCTGAGTCTAGCAGTGAGTCTAGCAGTGAGTCTAGTAGCAGTGAGTCTAGCAGTGAGTCTAGCAGGGAGTCTAGCAGTGAGTCTAGCAGTGAGCATATCTCTGAGTCTAGCAGTGAGCCTATCTCTGAGTCTAGCAGGGAGTCTATCTCTGAGCCTATCTCTGAGCACAGAAAGACACGTACATACAGACAGCCGTGGTCTGTACAAAAAAAAAAAGAAAAAAAAAAAAAAAAAAAACCTCCTAAAATGTTTGTTTCTTTTAAACACGGAGGTGAAAATTGTGAATGAATGAGGTGTGAAGTTGCTGTCCGGCGGTTGAAACCCAACCCGGGTGTCATGTGACACCCCGTTCACGCACCAGTAAACAAAGGCGGCACACTCACCCGTTGAAAGACGTCCCTCATTGCGTTCACCGGGATGTTGGTCTTTGCCGACTCCAGTTTCTTCAGGATGCTCTGCGGGTCCAGGTTCTCCCACGTTATGGACATCGGCATGCCGGCTATACCCCTGAAACAAAGCCCATTACATACAATATATCACAAGTCATACACCGCCCATCACATACAATATATCACTTATCATACAATGATACATGGCCTATCACATAACATATATCACAACCCATACACCGCCCACCACATTCAACCTATAACAAGTCATACACCGCCCATCACGTACCACATATCACAAGCCATGTATCACTAACCATACACCGCCCACCACATACAACATATCACTAACCATACACCGCCCACCACATACAACATATCACTAACCATACACCGCCCACCACATACAACATATCACAAACCATACACCGCCCACCACATACAACATATCACTAACCATACACCGCCCACCACATACCACATATCACAAACCATACACCGCCCACCACATACAACATATCACAAGTCATACATCGCCCATCACAACACACCGTACATCACATATCGTGCACCACGAAAACACTCTATTACGTCATCCTAGTTAAAGTTAAACAATCATCGCTTCTAATGTAACGGGTTCCCTTAATGTTTTAAGGAGAATGTGGGGGAAAGGTGTGTGGGTGTGGGGTGGGGGCGAGGTTGAAGAGGAGAGCGGGTGATGCGGGTCGAAGGGGGCGTAAGGGGAGATGGGGGTAAAAATGGAGCAATTTGAAATTTTCAATGCGACTCTTACCAGGAATACTACTGTCTCGACACCTCCAAAAAATGACCAAAAAAATGTCCAGAAAATCGCGAATTTTGACATTTTCGTCTTAACCGTTCGACGTGGCAGAGGGCACGTACAACGTGACAGTGCACGTACAACATGACAGCGCACGTACAACGTGACAGGGCACGTACAACGTGACAGTGCACGTACAACGTGACAGCGCACTACAACGTGACAGCGCACTACAACGTGACAGTGCACGTACAACGTGACAGGGCACGTACAACGTGACAGCGCACGTACAACGTGACAGCGCACGAACAATGTGACAGCGCACGTACAACGCGACAGCGCACGTACAACGTGACAGCGCACGTACAACGAGACAGAGCACTACAACGTGACAGAGCACTACAA